>CM039502.1:12500953-13070814 GCA_022432975.1 Begonia masoniana
TGATATGTTAGTGATGATATATTATATATATATTTTTTTTTTTTTTTTTTTTTTTTTTTTTTTTTTTTTTTTTTTTTTTTTTTTTTTTTTTTTTTTTTTTTTTTTTTTTTTTTTTTTTTTTTTTTTTTTTTTTTTTTTTTTTTTTTTTTTTTTTTTTTTTTTTTTTTTTTTTTTTTTTTTTTTTTTTTTTTTTTTTTTTTTTTTTTTTTTTTTTTTTTTTTTTTTTTTTTTTTTTTTTTTTTTTTTTTTTTTTTTTTTTTTTTTTTTTTTTTTTTTTTTTTTTTTTTTTTTTTTTTTTTTTTTTTTTTTTTTTTTTTTTTTTTTTTTTTTTTTTTTTTTTTTTTTTTTTTTTTTTTTTTTTTTTTTTTTTTTTTTTTTTTTTTTTTTTTTTTTTTTTTTTTTTTTTTTTTTTTTTTTTTTTTTTTTTTTTTTTTTTTTTTTTTTTTTTTTTTTTTTTTTTTTTTTTTTTTTTTTTTTTTTTTTTTTTTTTTTTTTTTTTTTTTTTTTTTTTTTTTTTTTTTTTTTTTTTTTTTATATATTGTTTTTGGAGTTGTTCCTTTCTTTATATAGCTCACTCCTTTCTGATTCTACTTATTGTATCAATACAAATTTAGGAAGGTTGGTTAATTTGTAGTTTTTTTTTCTTATTTAAGGTTAATTACGATACTCGCCCTGAGACCACAACATCTATAAACACCCATTTTTTGAGACAAAAGTGCAATCATGCTTGAACACCAGCAAGTCATTAAACTGTCTATTTTATGTGATCTATTAGCATCTGTAGTGGGTTGTCTTTTCTTACCATTACAGATGATTAGCAGTTTTGTTTACTGATTAACGAGTGAATGGATATGCAGGCCTGGACCTAGTCGTCGTGCTGGATATGCTGCTCGGAGTGATACTGGGTAAGGGCTCTGTTCAGAGTTACATGTAATATGCCAATCTCTCTTGTTGGGTCTCAAATCTGCTTTAATAGTTTGGGTAAGAAACCAAATTTTGCCGGTGAAAAATGATTACAAAAAATGGAGGACAAGAAACTTGAGGAAAATATAAACCATAGAAACAGGACTAGTTTTCATACGAGTCTCCGCTTTGTTTTTCACTTTAATAGATTTGTTACTGGATTTTGCAGCCGAAGCCGACAAGGAGCGATGAGGAATGTGCAGGATAGAAGTGGGAGAGGTCGGATGCGTGGGCATAGTCGTTTCCAAGGAAAGAAGAGAAGTATTAAGTCTGTTGATGAACTCGATAAGGAGCTCGACAGCTATCGTGCTGAACCCGTGCAAGTTTAAAATTGGAAATAGGTTTGATCTTCCACCCAGTATTTCTCCTTCGTTCCTTCTCCCTTCTTTGTATTTGGCTGAGATTATAAAAGTTGTGTATATTGGCTTCTGTTTACTGATTATCATGCATGGATGTACGAGACCTGTTTACAACTTCTCAGGAATTTATGTGATCTGTTTAATGGGTGACATCCCACGATTGACGACTATATTCATATATAAATGATAAATTGTACAAAAAAACATGAATTGGATCATAAATGAGAAATATTCTGAGAAATCTAATCCAAAACTCACAGAAATTGAAGGTGTGAGGTTTGTATTCATTGTGATTGCGCCTCATTTACTTCATTTGGGATCTCCATCTTCACTCCTATTGAAAAGCTTTTGAACAACTTCATCCCAGTTTGTTCTTTCAGACTTTAACTTGGCTTGTGATGGTTCTTTGGTTTGATTTTCGGCTGGTTTTTGGTGGCTGCCATGTTCGTCATCTTCGGATGTCGTCACTGCATGTGGCACATTCAGACTCACTGCCCTCTCCAGTGCATCTTTATGTTCTTTCTCTTGAGTTTGTAGCCTCTCGATTTTCTGAACTTTGGGAGCAGCCGTTACTGCTTTTGAGCTGCTTTCCCTCATCCTCTGCATGGTCAAAATGACTCAAGACTAGTCAAATATTTCATCAAATTTGAAGGAAATTACCAGAAAATCTATGATCTGAATGATGTTGTCCTCCATGAATCAAAATGCAGGAGAAGCAGATTTATGTTTTCCCAAGAACAGTTTTTAAAGGATCTTCTGAAGATTCTACGCATTCTAGTAAGAGAGACAACGTCCAGAAATTGTTCATATCCTATATAATTTGTCCTGAATTCCTCAAAGAATATGCATCAGAAGTTGATAATCAAAAACCAAGAATCAAAAAGTTACTTTGATATTTAGCTTGATTTCGATACTACTGAAACTGGTATGGGTATTTGTATTTTTCAGTACCGTTACCATCAATGTCGAGTTCACTCTTGACTTACCACTAATGCCTTCTCTGATTCCCGTTCTATCCACATAATTCCATGATCAGATATAGCATTGCATGACAAGACTATATGTTCGAATCTTCCGTCGACTGGAATCGCAGTTCTAACCTCTGGAGAAAACCTCCCACATCTGGCCTCAGCAAGAAAGAAGGGTTCGAGTCCGTCAAACAAATGCTAAAGAAACGAGTAATTATAGTCGAATAGACCAGCAAGAAATTGTATGAATTTTCCAACAAGTTTGAAGAGATGATCACACAATGATAATAGTTTTACCTGCAAAATTTCCGTTCTACCATGTGATAAATTCGTCCAGGCGCATAAAGTCTTCTAGGATCCCCAAGCTTTCTACCCTCTGGTATGAAGGTGTCTCTCAAGCAAATAAAGAATAGCAGGCAGGGCAAACTGTCCAAATCATCAATGCCTGGTTTAACAAATGTTAATGATAATTTGACGCCACTAAATCTAAGCACGAGAAGAGACGAGAAAAGAAATTATAAACTTGAGTTTGAGATCAAAGAAAATTAACCCAAGTAATTCTTACCAAAAGATGGACTTGAATATATCTTCTAATGGCGTGGGTGTTCTGGGTAAGAAGTCGTCCTACAAAAGAGAGACTACCATATTACTGCAACAGTTCAATAATAATCAATGGATTTTTCTGTTCAATAATTTCTGACCTGTAAAATCACGGAGTGTATAACATCTGCGTACTTGACAGCCAAATTGAGCGACATACACCTAGCCGGGGCGATTGCGTAGCACCGGACTTTGCTCCTCGGAATTCCACCCAATCGCACCCCGTGGTTAGCGACGATCACAGTCAATAGCGCTGCCACACCAGAGCCCAACGAATGACCGGCGAAAACAATGTTATAATCGGACCCATTCTCGATCCAAAGCTTCTTCAGCGTCTCCGACTCTTGATTCAGCAACCAAATCGCCGATTTCAAGAGCCCATAATGAACAAATCCACCGTCGAACATCTGCATTCCCAACCGATTATTCAAAAGCGTCTTGTAATCACTGTCCTTCGCCAGATTGAGCCCCCGGATCGCGAGAACGAGTTCCCGGTGGTCGTGGTCGGCGTAGATAATGTAAGGGGGCACGTGGCCTAGTGTTTGCTCGTAAGTAACGCGTTTGACGACCCAGTCTGGGTTCAGACGGTAGCCACCGCGTGGTTGGAACTGAGGCTGCCGGAGATTGGACTCGTAAACGGCGAGAATCAAGCGGCAAACTCGAGGAACGGAGTCGAATTCTTCGGAAGTGGCGTCGGTCCACGTGGCGCTGTCGTAGGAACCAATATAGGTGCAACGCTTCCAAGCCCAGCGCATACAACCTAATACCACGACGCACTCTGCGCCGCACGACACTGACATTGTTAGAAGACGAAGTTACAGAGAGAGAGAGAGAGAGAGAGAGAGAGAGAGAGAGAGAGAGTTGGGTCGCGGAAGTTGGGAGAGAGAGAGAGAGTTGGGTGGCGGAAGTTGGGATCAAAGGACATGCCTCCGCTGTCTTTCTCCGTTGTCCATCTGTTTTCTTGTGCGTTTCCTTCATCGTTGCTTTGGTTCGACAAGTGTAAAGTACCATATTACCCCTATTGTTTGGCTTAATCACCGTCGTATAATTTATGTACGTCAATCAAAGACTCCAAATAAGCACACTTTATTTTTAGAATTTTACTTAAAATAGATCGATGAAATAAAAATTTAATTGAGAGAAACGTTATATTTTAAATTAATTTATTAAATCCGGCTATTATATAGTTACTACGGGAATTGGAATATTTCTTTTCGGATTCTCTATTCTTTCATATTCAATTTGTTAATATAAAGAAATTCCAACAATTTTTTTAACACTAATATCACCCCACCACATGATAGAAGCCAAATTGAAACTGAAACATCTATCTTTGTTTTTTCCATCATTGTTAACAAAGAAGAAAATTTTGAAAATTACAAATTTTGGATATTATCATATTATGACAAGGGCTGGGCCGATCAGAAGGTTTGGGCAATTCTGACAAGTGAAGTCTACTGAGATCTAGAGAGTAGGCTGGGCTAACATTGAATGGGGCTGAACTAGGAGTAAGTCGTGGGTAGTGGTGTCGGCCGGAACTGGCCTTGAAGTGTGCTGCTAATTGGCTAATGTAGTCTTGGAAATCCGGGAGAGTTTAGTTTCTTTGACTTTATCGCAATGATAGTGCTGTTTGTTCAATCATCATATACTAATTATTCATCGTTTTGAAGAAATGCTTTCAGAAAAAAATTGGTAATGTTGATTGCTCTCAGTCTAAGGCCAAAGTTTTCCACAGGAGAAGCTTGAGATAACCGAACCTCAACAGTTGAAGGCCGAGAAAAATCCAATTGCTTAGCAAACCCTTCCTCTTCAATCTATAACTAGAGGCTAAGAATTTAATCAGAACCTCACATCATAGAAACAAGAATCATCAGGAAGAGCCAAGCACGAGAATCATCCACAAACTTATACCAGAGAGGATCAGATCAAGACATCCCAGCCTCTCTTCGGTGTGGTTAAAGCAAGAAAACAATCATCATCGAGCAAATACATCTCATTATCAATTTAATCGAGTGGAAAGAGGCGTTAGGGAGATGAGAAAGCTGTGGAACCTACGAGAAAATGGCAGGAATCCAAGGGAAAATGGAATCAGCACGTCCATAAAGTACCTGTTAAAATTTCAATTTCGCATCTCTTCGTACCCCCCCTTACTCTGGATTGGTAAGCAAGAGGAGTCATAGATCGATGCATTTATGCAAACCAGAAACAAGGAAGCTCTGAAAATAAACTTATCGAATCAACAAATAGAAAATACCGAGACGCAGAAATTCCAATGAAGGCCTAGAATCTTGTAGCGGAAGGAGAAAGAAAAGGAGTGGGAAAGTGCGACATTTATAGTTAGGGAATTAGGGTTCTTCCATTAAAAATTGAGGAACTTCTACAACTTTCCAAAAGGTCCAGCCCAAATCTAGGTCCAATAAGCCCAAAAACCAGAAATCTAAGCAATAATGTTAACAAAAAAAAAATAATAAGAATTAAGCTATTTGTAACTCTTATTTTAATATCTTAAAATACCCAACAATAATTGATACAATTAATGTAATAAATTAACTTTTATAATTACATTTTATTTATTTTGTGCATATATATCGGATGTACAACGATTAGAGTTATGACCTTTTTTTGCGCTAAATGAAATATAATTTATCTTATACTCAATTTATTTTACAACTTTGTAAAGAAATAGAATTCTGATTCTCTTGTTAAAAAAAATTACAAGAACATAACTATGAGCCTAGAACCCGACAACAAGTAGTGAGATGAAATCACTCAAATTTAATATCTTAAATACCCAACATAATTGATACAATTAATGTAATAAATTAACTTTTATAATTACATTTTATTTATTTTGTGCATGTATATCGGATGTACAACGATTAGAGTTATGATCCTTTTTTGTGCTAAATGAAATATAATTTATCTTATACTCAATTTATTTTACAACTTTGTAAAGAAATAGAATTCTGATTCTCTTGTTAAAAAAAATTACAAGAACATAACTATGAGCCTAGAACCCGACAACAAGTAGTGAGATGAAATCACTCAAATTCATTTATCGATGACAACACAAGAAATTGACTTAGTTTCTACACTTATATTAGGCTTCAATGTCACTAAAACAAGCTCAAGACTTCTCATATAAGGCAGTGGTCGGTGGGTAGTGGAGTACAAATGTATGTGTCTTCGCAACACTTTGTTAGTCCACTAATACTTAAAACTTGGCTGATACCATATAATGATTACGAAGGTCGACTTTCATAGTAAAAATGACTTTAACCTTTCAAGCAATCAAATTTTTCATAGAATAAAACTTTTAGAAAAATAGCTTCTATTTGTGTTGTTATTTATTTATTTATTTTTTCTTTTTCCGTCCATGAAAATAAAATCAACTAAAACACATATATCTCAAATAAAAAGACCATGGGATTTTCGCCCAAAAACATGATATTTAAAGTTGTCTCATGACATCTTCGTGTAATGTGCAGACACATATGAACAGTCATATGTGCACAACAATCTATGACCTTGCTCGTGGGTTAAGAAATTCTGGTAATAATAGTAAAATTTATGCACACAATTAAACCTGCATGAAAAAGTAATAAAAAAATATAATATGTTGTGAGACAAGATAGGTAATCATGAGTCTAAGTTGTAACTCAAAATAAGTTTATAAAACAATAAAATGCAAGACTAAATATAATTAATAAACCTCCTGTTTCAACTAGTATCTACCCCTCAACATTACTAAAATCTATGTTAGGATTAGACGCCCTAATCCACCTGTAACGAACGATTTAGGAATGCAAAAAAGAAATAACACACAGATTTATAGTGGTTAGCTCTCGTCACGAGAGCTACGTCCACTGGCCGCTGACAGATTTCACTAAGATGAAAAACCGGAGTTACAATAGTTTGCCTCACCCTCTCAGACACTCTGTCTTTTCTGTGATACATTTAATAACCTAAACACGCCTTTATATAATAGACGATTTAGGGTTACAGAATAACAGGGTAATTATTTGACCATAATACCCCTAAACCTAATTAGACTCCATAACTCAACAATCTCCCACTTGGAGACTAATCACATCATCTCTCCATCTTCAGCGGCATCACTTCAATGTCTCATCCAAGAAGTCCAACTGAAGTTGCGCACAACTTCAGCTTTTCACTCGTCACAGCTTTCGTCAACATGTCAGCTGGATTCCGACTCCCTGGGATCTTCTCAAGCGCTAATACTCCATCTTCTAAAGCAGATCTGATAAAGTGATAGCGTACCTGTATATGCTTTGTCTTGCCATGATAAACTGGATTCTTTGCCAAATGAATGGCACTCTGGCTGTCACAATACAATACACTCTCATCGTAGTTTTGGCCTAACTCACGTAGAAAAGGCTGTAACCACATCATCTCCTTTGCAGCTTCTGTCACTGCAATATACTCAGCTTCACAGCTAGAAAGAGCGACGACATCTTGAAGTCTCGAAACCCAACTGATTGCGGTACCACTCAAAGTGTAGACATACCCAGTCCTGCTTTTACTACTGTCAATATCACCACCATTATCAGCATCAACATATCCATCCAAGCTCAAATCTGACTTTCGAAAACATAAAGCAAACTTTGAACTTCCCTTCAAGTATCGCAAAATCCATTTTACGGCTTCCCAATGTTTTCTTCCTGGATTACTCATAAACCTGCTGACAACTCCCACTGCATGTGCAATATCTGGTCGTGTACAAACCATCGCATACATTAGACTACCAACGGCTGAGGCATATGGAACTTTGGCCATGTAGTTCCTCTCTTCCTCGGTCGAGGGTGACTGATCTTTGGATAGTTTGAAATGACTAGCCAATGGTGTAGTGACTGGCTTCGCATCCTGCATTTGAAACCTGCTAAGAACCTTCTTCACATAGTCTTCTTGTGAGAGTTTGAGAACATCTTTATCCCTGAATATCCTCATCCCAAGGATTTGTTTTGCAGCACCCAAATCCTTCATTGCAAACTCTGTAGATAACTTCCTCTTCAGCCTGTCAATCTCATGCAAGCTTGCTCCAGCAATCAACATATCATCAACGTAAAGGAGCAGAATAATATAGGAATTATCAAACCTTTTAATGTAGCAGCAATGATTAGCTTCACATCTCACAATCTGTTATTCTTCATGAAACTATCGAATCTCTTGTACCACTGCCTTGGAGCTTGTTTCAAACCGTACAATCTCTTCTGAAGCTTACATACAAGTTCCTCTTTCCCTCTCATCTCAAAGCCCTGTGGCTGACGCATGTATATCTCTTCATCTAAACTGCCGTGAAGGAAAGCAGTTTTCACATCCATCTGCTGCAGATGAAGATCTTCTTTCACAACCAAACTCAAAACTGTTCTGATCGTCGTCAGCTTCACCACTGGTGAGAAAATATCAGTGTAGTCAATGCATTCTTTCTGCTGAAAACCCTTGACAACCAATCTGGCTTTATATCTCTTGCTTCCATCAGGTTCTTCTTTAATCCGGTAAACCCACTTGTTATGCAGTGCTTGCTTCCCCTTCGGCAACTTGGTCAATGTCCAAGTTTCATTTGATTTTAGTGAGTCCATTTCATCTTTCATGGCTGCCTCCCACTCAATCAAATCATCAGACTGTTCTGCTTCCTCATAACATCCCGGTTCACCTCTGTCAGTAAGCAAAATGTAATTGAGAGACGGGGACCATCTCTGAGTTGGTTTGCAGATTCTGGATGATCTTCTTGGTTCTGCAATCGGCGTTTGCGGATTTACCTCTGGAGCCACATTCTCATCAACTTCTTTTTCAACAATACCCCGATTTTCTTCAACAGTCGGACTATTATCAGCTGAAAAATCTCCGAAATTGATCCGCAGTAGACTCTTTTAATACAGAACTCCCACTGTCTGAAGTGTTACCAACAGCATCTTTGTAAAGAACTTGTTCGTTGAAGATGACGTTCCTGCTGCGAATGATCTTCCGATTTTGATTATCCCAGAAACGATAACCAAACTCGGCGTCACCATAACCAATAAGAAAACACTTATTAGATTTCGAATCAAGTTTACTTCTATCAGAATCATCAATATGAACATATGATAAGTAACCAAAAACTTTCAGAAAAGAAAAGTTTACCTTTTTACCGCTCCAAACTTCTTCTGAAATTTTGTAATCTAGAGGTACAGAGGGTCCTCTATTTATCAGGTAGGCTGCTGTGCTGACTGCATCTGCCCAAAAGCATTTAGGCAGTCCGGCATGCAATCTCATGCTCCTTGCACGTTCATTCAGCGTTCTGTTCATCCTTTCAGCTACTCCGTTCTCTTGAGGCGTTCGAGGAATGGTCTTCTGCATCTTGATCCCATTCATGGCACAATACTCGCTGAACTCTGCATTGATGTACTCGCCTCCGTTGTCAGATCTCAAACACTTCACTTTCAGATTCGTTTCATTCTCAACCAAAGCCTTCCACTTCTTGAAAACACTGAATACATCATACTTGTTCTTCATGAAGTAGACCCAAACCTTTCTTGTAGAATCATCTATGAACGTCACGTAGTAGTGTGATCCACCAAGAGAAGAAACGGGTGCGGGTCCCCACACATCAGTGTGCACTAATTCCAGTTTTTTCTGCTTCAGCTCCTTGCTAACCTTTAGAAAACTGACACGTTTCTGTTTTCCAAAAATGCAACTTTCACAAAACTGATGCTCAACAGACTTCAGCTCCGGAATCTGACCATTCTTGACAAGAATCTTCATTCCTTTCTCGCTCATGTGGCCCAATCTGCAATGCCACAACTCTGTGTTTTTCGAGCTATCAACAACTACAATTGTGTCTCTGCATGTAGAAGTCATGTATAGGGTTCCTGTTTTCTGACCTCGAGCGACGACCATCGCTCCTTTAGTAACCTTCCACGCATTAGTTCCGAAACTAACATGGTAACCCTCACTATCAAGCTGCCCCACTGAAATCAAATTACGCATCAAGCTCGGAACATGTCTTACTTTATTGATACTCCAAACAGACCCGTTTGTCGTCTTCAATTTGATGTCCCCGATGCCTACAATATCCAGTGGCTCACCATCTGCAAGATAGACTTTCCCATGATTTCCAGCTACATAATTTGTCATTAGTTCTTTGTGAGCTGTGGTATGAAAGGATGCTCCCGAGTCCAAGACCCATGAGTCTATCGGGCTATCGACTGAAAGAATCAATGCATCAGTGACCTCTTCTGTTACTGTATTTGCTCCATCACCTGTTTCAGTACCGTTCTTCTTCGGAGCTCTGCAATCCTTTTTCATGTGACCCTGCTTGCCACAATTCCAGCACTCAAATTTTTTTCCGGATTTAGAGTGACCCCTTCCATTTCTCGAATTGGATCTGGATCTGCCCCTACCCCGATTGGAATTTCTGTTTTTATTTCTTCCTCTGTTTTCAATATTGAGAGCTGAACCTTTTGATGTTTCACCAGAATCAATTCTTCGAACTTTCTCGGCAAGAATGCGATCCCTCACATCAGTAAATACCAATTTTGCACTTCCAACTGAATTACTGACTGCTGCCCTCATAGGCTCCCAGCTATTCGGTAGCGACGCCAACAAAATTAGGGCTCGAACCTTATCCCCAAAATCAATATTCACAGATAATAATTGATTTACGACAGTATTAAATTCATTCAAATGTGCAGCTACAGAAGTACCTTCACCCATTTTCTGATTAAACAATTTTTTCATCAAATGTACCTTGTTGTTCGCAGAGGGTTTCTCGTACATATCAGATAGAGCCTTCATCAGACTCGCTGTAGTTGTCTCCTTCGCCACGTTGTGAGCAACGCTTTGAGTCAGCGTCAATCTGACGACTCCCAAAACTTTTCTGTCAAGGCGATTTCATTCAACGTCGTCCATCTTTTCTGGTTTTGCACTCAATGGAAGTTCAAGATCTTTTCCGTATAAATAGTCTTCGATTTGCATTCTCCAGAACGCAAAATCTGTCCCATCGAATTTTCTAATGCCGTGTCCTGAACTATCATTGCCTGCCATTATTAGCAAACTCCCCCTTTAATAATCAGAATCAATCAGCAGAATATTCTGACCCAACCAGAAAAGCCCAACAAATTTATCAGCACGATCACAGATAAACCAGATAATTTATCACAGAAATTTCCCAATTAATCAACAATTCAGCAAATCCAACCAATTAATCAGAAAGTATTCCACCAAAACAGAATTGAAAAACAGTGCACCAAACTGTTTCTTCAACCAACAGTGCACGAAGAATTGAAGCTAGGTCGGCGATGGAGCGGCGAGGGTCTGCGCGGTCGGCTTTCTCTGCACGACGACGGCGGCGCAGAGGCGCGGCGTTCTGTGCGCGCGACGGCGGAGTTCGTGGGCGGTGGCTCGGGTGGCGCTCTCCTCTGTTCGTCGCGCGGGTCGGTTCTGGTGAGGGCGCGGCGCGTGGTCGGGGGCGACGGCGCGGTCTGTGCGGTCGGGGCGGCGCGGTTTGGCGCTATCGGGGCGGCGGCGATGCTCGGGCTCCTTGCGCGGCTCGGGTTCTCTTCTTCGCGCAGCTTCTCTGTTCTTCGTGGTGAAGAACAGAACACAAACAAAGATAAAACCAAAAAAAAAAACCTTTTCTTTTACCTTTTTTCTAATTTCTTTTCTCCAAAATATTGCAATTTCACAAACCAAAATTGCAAAACCTAAATCGCCCGATACCCTTTCGAAAAACAAACCTTGATTTTCCGAAAACCACTTCAACCTCGAAGCTCTGATACCAGTTGTTAGGATTAGACGCCCTAATCCACCTGTAACGAACATTTAGGAATGTGAAAAAGAAATAACACACAGATTTATAGTGGTTCACTCTCGTCACGAGAGCTACGTCCACTGGCCGCTGACAGATTTCACTAAGATGAAAAACCGGAGTTACAATAGTTTGCCTCACCCTCTCAGACACTCTGTCTTTTCTGTGATACATTCAATAACCTAAACACGCCTTTATATAATAGACGATTTAGGGTTACAGAATAACAGGGTAATTATTTGACCATAATATCCCTAAACCTAATTAGACTCCATAACTCAACAATCTATACTATTAGAATTTAGTCTAACGGTGAATCCTTGATATCTATAAATGTAATCATATTAGTACACTTCTTAGACTCTCAAAGTAAGTGTAAGATTCCATAAAATGGATAGATCCTAACTTTGTGACCCAGATAATCAATCTACAAAATATGCTTGGGGATATGACTCTAACTTAGTGGTGTTGCAACGCCCAACATTAGCCAGAGCCATGGCTCCTAGGGCATAATAACATCGAGATGTGGAGGCATGCGTATGATTTGTCCCTCCGGTTGTGACCTAGTCTTCCTGGTACCATAACACAACAAGTGTCGACATTTGGATATTCTAGAAAACCATCCCAACACTCCAGCTTGATGTTCACCGTCGCCACAAAGAAATTTCTTTTGCGTCGAGTGCTCTGCACTTTGGCACCACTCGGGTTTCCACGACAAATCCTTGAGTTTCACCAATTTTTCAACACCAATCGATGTTGAATCCCAGCCAAACAAGTTATGATTTAATTCCATGCAACATAATCAATTATTAACCGATGATTTCAATTTTCAAGTACACAAACTTGAAATTGGATTTTCAATTGAAATTCTAAAAAGTCTATAAACTACCACGAATATGAGTTTTAGTTGTCTTGCCCTTGTAGTCCTTTGAGTATGTCATGAATTGATGTGTTTGCAACATTGATAAATTTGGACAACACTTCAACTCTAATATTTCTTTCTCTCTTGATGTTGCTTTGGTCATTGTTGACATTATGGAATCCCCCAGTGGTCTTTGTAAATTATTGTCCACTTTTAGTCGGAATTCGCACGAATTTAGTTTTGAGCTTAACTTAAAACGCGTTGTACTAGATAGGGAGGATAATTTGACTTATAAAACACTCAATTTCCACTATCTCAAATGATGTGGGATGCTCATTGACTTTTTAAGGCGGGATGTCACATAGATAATTTGAACTGACTCATTTTGTTATACTCGAAAACTTTAACGAATGGTTTTATTGCATATGAATGAATATGGAATTATTAACTTGTAAAACCTAGTAGTTTTTCAGACTTTTATCTAATATAAGTTCTGGGTAAATTTTATAAATTCATAACGTGTTGGGGCAAATTTGTAAATAAGAGAAATAATATTAAAATAGAGTTTAGGGAACCATATCCCTTTTTTTCCTCCGCAGCTGCCAAAGAGAAAGGAGAGAGAGAGAGGAGCGATCCCGTTTTGTATGATTCGTCACATTCGATGGCTAGGGAATCGTACGTGAGGCATCATGCACCAACTTTTGTGAAGGAGCTTCAATTATTGTAAGTGTTTCTTCTTTATTTTTCGTGTTTAAAGATTAGGTTTTAGGTTAGGGATGAATTTGTAAATAAGAGAAATAATATTAAAATAGGGTTTAGGGAACCATATCCCTTCTTTTCCTCCGCAGCTGCCAAAGAGAAAGGAGAGGGAAAAAGGAGCAATCCCGTTTTGAATGATTCGTCACGTTCGATGGCTAGGGAATCGTACATGAGGCATCATGCACCAACTTTTGTGAAGAAGCTTCGATTATTGTAAGTGTTTCTTCTTCATTTTTCGTGTTTAAAGATTAGTTTATAGATTAGGGATGAATTCGAGCAATGGAGATCGATTCCATCCAACAATTCTTGATATATTGGTGCATTTAGAATGTATGCATGTTTATTTTTCATTAGGAGGCGAGGGGAGTCGGGAAAGGTGAGTTTTGGACAACTCTCTTTCGCTAAAATCGTATCAGAGGTCAACACTTCAACCCTAGCTTGTTCTGGGCTGAGATCGAGTGAAGGAGGTGTCGACACTTCGAGGAAAATGTCGATTGCTAGTGAAGAATTGGCTGAACCCGAGAGTTTGAAGTGTCGACACTTCAAGGGAAGTACCGACCGAGCAAGTGTCGACACTTGTGGATGAAGTGTCGATCGCTAGTTCATTTTGAGTTGGAACTCGAGAGTTCAAGGTGTCGACCGCGGCCAACCTGATTGTTCTAAGTGTCGATCGGTGGTTCGACCCCAACTTATAAGTATCGTAGCCATTGATAGAGTTTCCAGTTAGGTTTCTAGTCTCGGTTTAGGACTTAAGCTCATGTCTCCTCTTAGTTTTAAGTGAGATATTTATAACCTTACTTTTGTGTTAGGCTCCAACGACTTTGAGGACTTTGAGGACTTCGAGCTAGTTGTTGAGGTTGCGCCCTCAGTTGGAAGAAGGAGCATTTGGCGTAAAAGTAGAGGTTTTATATTATTTGCACTGCATTGCATGGTTTTTAAGAAAATTCTATTTTAGTGAACTATCACCCACGAAAATCTGACGGAGCCTTGTTGCCAGCACATCAGTTTTCTACGTGTATATATATGTATGATTTATACGTTTACCATTGATGCATGGTTTTATTATTGTTGTGATAGAGAATGGATCGTTGTGATACTTTGGATGATCTCGATGTCAAAGTATTAGGAGGACATCCAAGTACTCTTTCTGCTACGTGAATGTTGTCTTATATGTACGTCACGAAATGAGTAATAGTGCGGTGATGATGCGCTCATTGGGTTTCGAATCCGTAAACATGATCAGGGTATTATTCTTTCTTTATTATCTATTATACATGTTGTTTCGTAGATGACCATTGTTCACCAACATCTGCCGTTGCCTTATTGTGTTAATGTACCGAATGGTCCTTGAGTGATCCTCCTTTTTCACTGAAATAATTTTTAAGTGAAATGTACGATGATGACTTATTTTCATGTAGTTGTCTATTATGCGACAAATGTTTTACTTAAAGTATCATCGTTGGCTCATGGACCCTGTTTTTCTTAAATTGTGAAAATGAATTTTCAATAGAACGAAGTTTTGAAGACAATTTTGTTATCTTACATCATGTTTTGAAAAAAAAGATAAAAGAAGTTTTACATCCATTTAATATAGCATTTCTACTGAATTCGTCACTCACCTCAACGACTCCCTCTCATTTCTAGGAAAGAACAAGAGCAGTGAGTTGTTGGAACTCAATAGTTGTTTCCTTATTTTGCTTTTTTCTGCATTTGAGTCTTTAGTTTTTCTCTGGTGATGACTTATCTCTATTTGATATGTATTAGATATTTGGATTGGATTTGGATTTGTAAACCTTATTGAACTGCTATTTCTTTTATCGCACTATTATATTTGTAGTCACTGTGTGGATCTTGACTTTTGATTAAATGTTCAAGTTTTTCACTATGAATTAAACTTTAGACTGGGTGATTGGGTCTTCCCCGGATGTCGGGTCGCCTGACCTGGCGTTCTGTTAGGTCTGCCTCCGGGTCACGACACAACTTATTAATGGGTAAATTTTAAGAACTTAAGTAAGTTTTATTATGGAGTTTTGATATTAGTGAAGTGTGTAGAATTAATTAATGAAATTTCATGCTAGCAAACTTGAATTGTCCAACGGAAGATGAAAAGTCACTGATGATGTATTGAGTTGAGTATTAAAGGTTGATAATTGAAGACTGTAACATAGCCCTTTGGTGGCTGAGATGTCTCAATTTTGTGCCATGCAAAGCATGGCTGGTGACTCATGTTTTGAGGTTAGACACTTCACCACTTCATCATTTCATTTTGAAAAACTATCGATTTTAACCATGTACTATACCTGTAATTTCAAGTAGTTCCATATACTAAAAAAATCGACAAACCGAACCCCGTATTATGATTTCGTTATCGGCTTTGACCTTTTTCAACACTCACAAAGTTTAATTTTATAAACAAATATCAAACAACATTGGATTTACTTGAAAAGTTTACCTACATGTTCATCACATCATGAAAAGATAATCTAAATATTTTCGTGAGTTTCTAACACTTGTATGATTTATTATAATTATTTATAAAATAAATAAATAAAACTACAATAAATCGTACAAGTGTTAGAAAATCACAAAAAATTTTAAATTATCTTCCCTTGATGTGATAAATATGTTGTAAAGTTTTCAAGTAAATTCAATATCGTTTGGTATTTTGTTTTAAATTAATCTCATTTCCTTTTTCACTTTATAAATTGATTTTACAAAAATATCAAACGATATTGAATTTACTTGAAACATTTACGACATATTCATCACATTACGAAAAGATAATATGAAAATTTTTGTATTTTTTAACATTTGTACGATTTATCTTTTATATATTTATTTTATAAAATAATTATAATAAATCATACAAATATTAGAAAATCATGAAAAATTTCAAATTATCTTTCCATTATGTGGTGAATATGTGGTAAACGTTTCAAGTAAATCCAATATCGTTTGATATTTGTTTATAAAATTAAACTCAATGCACTTAACATGGATGTTGACAAAGGTTAATGCTGATAACGGAATCATAGTACGAGGTTCGGTTTGTCAGTTTTTTAAGTAGAGGGAGCTACCTGAAATTACGAATATAGTACTTGATTAAAATTGATAATTTCCCTTTCATTTTTCATTTTAAATGGAAGAAGTTTGTGTTGCAAGCTATCACTATTACAATAAGAAACCCACGACCCAACATTCATTCTCTCTACTCTGTAAAGGTTATCAAGCTGAGCATATACTCATTACGAGCAATAAGACAACGTTAGGATCTTGAGGTAAGTAATATTGTACATGGGTTGCTTTCGAGCCTACATCAAGGGATGCTAGGTTGATATGATTGCATAGGAAGTATGGTTAATGTTAGATTCGACTATTTGATATAAATGTCTTGAGTCAATTAATGGTTTCATATTTGGTGTTTTAGTAAAGGCTATGTAAATGAATTTTCGTAACTAAGCTTGATTGTTTAGTATTTTGGTATCAATGGATGATTTAAGTTTTCATGTAAAGTCTTTTGATGTAGTTACATTTTTAAAAGTATGGTAAAAACTTTTCAAAATGTTTCAATGATTTATATTGTAAAGGAAAATACATGTGTTCAGAGCAGTCAGTTCTGCAAGCTACGCAACAATCCAAGCATCCATCCTGAAACGTCTCATCGACTGTATGTAAATTTTAATGATTGTTAGAATTTTATTGAACTTTAATCAAATTTTTAGGATATAAAATGATAAGAAGACTAAGACAAGAAGTTGATGGCTGAGATGAAGCCATTAACCATTCAACAGATTTGGCAAAGAGTCAATTTCATCAATTAGAACGATATGTTGACTTAAATTATGTTTAAGTCTAACGATTTTTTTTTGTTTTGATGATGTGTTTTTAAGTAATGTAATTTGATTGAGATTATGTTGATGAGAATAATAAGCTTATTATTGAATTAAATATATGAGATTAATGAATAAATAAATAATTATGTTATTTGCATTTATCTGGAAATGCCCTTTGAAAATGGTAATTTAGTTGTCTAATAAATCTGTTTAAGTGTTCAGAAAAACAGGGCTGAAATTGTTTTATATACTGCATATCCACCGATGGCAAAGAAAAGTTTACACCTCCACTGCCAGCTAAACGACAAAATTGCACATCCACCGCTGGAATTCAAAGAACACATCCACCGCCAACTAAACAACAAAATTACACATCCACCGCTGGAATTCAAAGAACACATCCTCCGCCAGCTAAACGACAAAATTGCACATCCACCGCTGGAATTCAAAGAACACATCCACCGCTAGCTAAACGACAAAGAACACATCTACTGCTAGCTAAACGACAGAGTTCAACATCCACCGTTGAAGTTTCTGAAGACATCAACCGCTGAATAGTAACCTTTGAAGACTTCCACCGGTGAACTGTATCGGTTTAAGAATTATAAAGTCACATCTACCGATGGCGATTCAAGCATTTTATAGGTACATCCACCAATGGTTTTTCAAAGGCTCCGGTGAACAATAACTTCTGAAGACCCGACCGTTCGGCCAGGTGATTTTCTGACCATTTTCCATTGTCACCCTCTTATTTAACCGTTATGATTTAAATTTAATGTTAAGACAAATTTATTACAAGTTAGCTAAACGACAAAATTGCACATCCACCGCTAGCTAAACGACAAAATTGCACATCCACCGCTGGAATTCAAAGAACACATCCACCGCTAGCTAAACGACAAAATTGCACATCCACCGCTGGAATTCAAAGAACACATCCACCGCTAGCTAAACGACAAAATTGCACATCCACCGCTGGAATTCAAAGAACACATCCACCGCTGGAATTCAAAGAACACATCCACCGCTGGAATTCAAAGAACACATCCACCGCTGGAATTCAAAGAACACATCCACCGCTGGAATTCAAAGAACACATCCACCGCTGGAATTCAAAGAACACATCCACCGCTGGAATTCAAAGAACACATCCACCGCTGGAATTCAAAGAACACATCCACCGCTGGAATTCAAAGAACACATCCACCGCTGGAATTCAAAGAACACATCCACCGCTAGCTAAACGACAAAATTGCACATCCACCGCTAGCTAAACGACAAAATTGCACATCCACCGCTGGAATTCAAAGAACACATCCACCGCTGGAATTCAAAGAACACATCCACCGCTAGCTAAACGACAAAATTGCACATCCACCGCTGGAATTCAAAGAACACATCCACCGCTGGAATTCAAAGAACACATCCACCGCTGGAATTCAAAGAACACATCCACCGCTGGAATTCAAAGAACACATCCACCGCTGGAATTCAAAGAACACATCCACCGCTGGAATTCAAAGAACACATCCACCGCTAGCTAAACGACAAAATTGCACATCCACCGCTGGAATTCAAAGAACACATCCACCGCTGGAATTCAAAGAACACATCCACCGCTGGAATTCAAAGAACACATCCACCGCTAGCTAAACGACAAAATTGCACATCCACCGCTGGAATTCAAAGAACACATCCACCGCTGGAATTCAAAGAACACATCCACCGCTAGCTAAACGACAAAATTGCACATCCACCGCTGGAATTCAAAGAACACATCCACCGCTGGAATTCAAAGAACACATCCACCGTTGAAGTTTCTGAAGACATCAACCGCTGAATAGTAACCTTTGAAGACTTCCACCGGTGAACTGTATCGGTTTAAGAATTATAAAGTCACATCTACCGATGGCGATTCAAGCATTTTATAGGTACATCCACCAATGGTTTTTCAAAGGCGAAGTCATCCGGTGAACAATAACTTCTGAAGACCCGACATTTCGGCCAGGTGATTTTCTGACCATTTTCATTGTCACCCTCTTATTTAACCGTTATGATTTAAATTTAATGTTAAGACAAATTTATTACAAGTTGAGTAAAACTAGGTTGGGTGGCAGTTTAGTAATTAGAATTGATGGATTAGGTATAAATAGGAAATGGAAACCTTAAATCTCATTTTATTACCACTGTAGCCGACATTCCCTCTCGGCGATTTCTTCTCTCCCAAGTTCTTGCTCTCGGCTACCAGAACTTCCCTTTACCGACGGCTGGTTTCGAGCTTGCTCTTCTCTGCAAATCCACACCCGAGGTACGAAATGGACAATGTAGTCATTCATTAGTAAATAGAGCTCTGTTTTCAGCTCGGCACTGAGTTCGGATTTTAGCAGTGGCCGAGTAGTTTATGACCTTTTAAAATCTGGGAGTAGAAATGTCATCCCGAATCGATTCTGAACATTTCAAAGTAACCAACTCGGATTTAATCAATGGTAAAACCTGTCCACCTAGTTTCAGATTTCAGACTGCAGTGTGTCAAACAGAGGAATCAGAATGACTTTAGCTATTAGATCCTAGGATGGTTTATGATTAGGACTATTAGGACTATTAGGACTTTGTTTTAACTACTGTAATGTACATGTTTTAGGTGAAGAAATCTAAAGGAAAGAAGCTCGGATTGCTAAGGAATCCAGGTAAGTGAATGTATTAAGATTTCCGGCCACTAGGGCCCTACACCGCAAGGGTATTAGGAAATCACTGAGATGTTAGCTTATTGACTATGATTTGTTATTTCCACAATATGAAGAAGTTGAGTAAGTAAATGTAAAGTTACAGGATGTTTTACTTGTCCTTATGATATGACTTCTCTTTATGAACTTTATGTCTATGCATTGTGTCCCACGTCTATGATTAAGTAGAGAACATGAAATGTATATGTAACCATGATTAAGTGCAGAACGGGGAAAAGACTACGTTATGTATGACTCGCGAATTCTCCCACTGGTGGAGGCCGAGTTAATGATATGTGTGACTCGCGAAATCTCCCACTGGTGGAGGCCGAGTTAATGATATGTATGACTCGCGAAATCTCCCACTGGGGGAGGCCGAGTAATGATATGTATGGCTCGCGAATTCTTCCACTGGGGAGGCCGAGTGATGTATCATGATTGCCGCGATAGGCAAATGATTATGTATGTCTGCCGCGATAGGCAAATGACTATGTACCCCTGTCTTCCTCCCTCGTCTCCTGCCTTAATACATGTCATGTAAATGATAAAGATGAACACGAATGATGAATGGTTTATGAACTTATGTCTCTTTAAATTGTGTACTCATGTATATCTGTCAGCATGCATTCCTTACTAAGCATTAGGCTTATAGTTAAACCTTATGGTGTAGGTGAAGAAGGTTCAGGTGAGGATGTTATGTGCAAAGAGGATGCTTAAGGCTGGTTGCTGGAGGATGCTCAAGGTGACAGTGCGGGACTGGAGAGGCAATTTATGACCCCTGGTTAAGACTCTTATGTTACAGTATGTTAAAGAATATGGTAGTTTAAGTAGGATGAGATTATTTTAAAACGTTGAGCTTTGAAACTGTCTAGTGGATCACTGAGTCAGGGAATGATTATATAGATTTATAAATGGTCTGTTGCTTAAGTCTTCCGCTATATGCATTTTGAATGAGTTGTGTTTTCTTTCTGTTGGAAGGAGTCATTTGATGATTTAGAGTTCTCTACCGTAAGACGGAAGCTGGAAGAGGTAGTCTTCCGGCTGACGTCATCGGCAGATGCCGAAAGAATAGTTGTTGATGGTTTAGTCTTCCGGTTGACGTCATCGGCAGATGCCGAGAGTTAATTGCTTGATGGTTTAGTCTTCCGGCTGACGTCATCGGCAGATGCCGAAGGGTAGTTGTTTGTTGGTTTAGTCTTCCGGCTGACGTCATCGGCAGATGCCGAAGGATAGTTGTATGATGGTTTAGTCTTCCGGATGACGTCACCGGAAGATGTAAAATGTGTTTTGTCGTTTAGCGACCGGAAGATATAAAATGTGTTTTTGTCATTTAGTGACCGGATGGTGTTTTTATTTAGCACGCGAGGCCCACGTGCCCACCGGAAGATGTCTCCTTTTAGGTGATGTTAAGCGAGTCACGCGTAATGCACGTGATGACCGGACGACTAAATTTTTTAGAGTTGTCAACGCATGCAACCCATGCAAACCCGAGTGGTATTATGTTAAGAGGATTGAGGGCACCTCCTCTTTTCCCGAAATTGTCAAGAAGCCAATGACCGAGTCTAGTCGCTCGACTCTGTGAAAGTTGAGCCGATGAGGTATGGGAAGTCGGGCACGAGAGGGTTCGTTTTTCCTTAATGGTTCTGCGTCTCTATTACCAGTTTTAAAAAAAAATATATATGTAAAATGTGAAAGTCTGTTGTGAGATAGTAAGTGAATATAATAATAGTAAAAGTCAAGCAAACGGTTAATGAAAGAATATGGATACGTGACGGCTCCTGGCCGGGGTCGTTACATTATAGGTACATCCACCGATGGTTTTTCAAAGGCGAAGTCATCCGGTGAACAATAACTTCTGAAGACATCCACCGTTAGATTTCAAATTCAACATACACCGCTGGTCTCCAAAGGCGAAGTCATCCGGTGAACAGTACTTTTCGCCAAATTCAAATTATCGCGAAGCTATAGTGATAGTCATCCAGAGATTTAACTCCTGTCCATTAATGGCGAAGCACGAAAGCAACTTCAGAATGCAACGGCTAGCTGTCTAAGTACGGATGCTTCTCCAACGGTAATATTTTTCCATATCCAGAAAGAAGCATTCAAGTATTGAAGTCGATTACAGACAGAGTATAAAAGAGGAGAAAGTAGCTCGAAAAAAGTACTTTTGCTGAAATTAATCTTGAAACTCTAACGAGCCATATTCAAGCAATACTCTGTATTTTCCTCTACATCTCTCTACTCTAAAACTTAATATTTTATTTTTGAGAGAGTGTAGCGTGTGCTGAAAAAATTACATCCTACTGTAAAGGTGTAAAGGCTGTGGATTGTCGCCCGTAAAGAGCAATCTAGTTATTGTAAAGGCAGTAGATCGACGCCCGGAAAGTTCGATCTGGTTTTCTCGTGAGGAGAAGGAAAGAATCTTCAATGGGGAGCCTTGAAGCATGAACGTAGGCAAGCTTAGCCGAACCACGTTAAAAACTGTGGTGTCAATTTCTTTCTCTCTCATTTTTATTGTTTGATTATTTGCTGTTTTCTTATCAGTTGAACATAAGAGAGAAATTGATTAGATTAACAAATTAAGTTTAAAAAGTCTAATTCACCCCCCTCTTAGACAAATTGATTAGATTAACAACCCTCCTCTCTGGCTCTCCCATCTCCTCTGATTTTTCGACTTCAGCTTAGAGCGTTCGAGTTTCGATAAAAACGAAAAATTAGGTTCAATTTCTTCAGATTTTTCATTTTCTTCCTCTCTTATATGGTCTGGTTTGGATTTTCAGTTTTTAATCAATAAACCTGAAAACCGAACTGAATATTTTGGTTATGCTTAAGCAGAACCGAAAATCATTTTTTTAAAAACAAAAATCGACTAGAACTGGACCAAATAGGTCGGTTCTGGTCCGGTTCGTCGGTTCCGGTGGGTTTTGTACACCCCTAGTCTATGCTTAGATTGAATACTCATTTTGTTCAAATTAATCAATTATTTCATCATAAATTTTCTCCATGTTGCATTTATGGGCTAACAAACGGAACAAACAACGACATATTATGATCAGCCCTGCATAAAATTGATAAAAAATGTTTTCAATAAGACATATTACTTGCAACTATGGGAACCAATGAGAAGCAGAAAGCAAGACATATTGTGATCAGCCCTACAGTTGACGGGATTCCCATTTTTGGTTAGAAGAAAGTTTTTCTCAATTTTCTCTCTAGATCTCTGAACTCTCCTCAATCATCCAGTTAAGGAGAACTCGAAGGGAGAGAAAATAAAAAAGAAAATCTACCATGAGGCTGAAGCGAATCATCGATGGGATAGTTTTAGTTGCAGAGGAAGACTCGGACTTCGGAAGGGCAGAGCAATGCGAAGATTCGAACTTCGGACGGGCAGCGCACTTCCCGTGAGGTGGGAAGAGCAGCGTCGGTGCTCTATGAAGAGTGATCAACGAAGGGCAGTGCGATTCACGAACGCCAAGATTCGGACGTCGGTTTTGCAACTCTACAGACTGCGATTTGGTTTTGCGAAATGAGAAGAGTGAACTAAAAACTTAAACCGAAAACCGGTTTTCTTAGATTTAGGGTTTTTCAATTTTATAAGGTCCGGTCCATGGTTTTTCAGGTTTCTTGTATCAGGACCATGGATCGAACCGTATCCCACGATTTCATGGTGTGTAGGACCGGTCTCGAACCGAGCTACTATGAGTACCGACCGAAACCGGACTGAAACACCCGGTCTGGTCCGGTTTCTCAGTCCCGGGCCGGTTCTGCCCACCCCTAATCGTTAGTTTCACGATTTTTGACTTGATGAATTTCTATTATTTCTTCTATTTTGTAGATGTGTTTATTGTTTTTTATTAACATAATTACTAAAAGATACGTGAAATTCAAATATAAACTAAATTTGGAGGACTTGTACTACATGTTTTTATCCCTTCATTGTCTTCGTATAGGTATAACTAATATTGAAAACATGTAAGTACCAATAGGATCCAAACATAAACTTAGTAATGACCACATACTCCCAAGTACTCAGTCAAATGAATATACATAATATCAAATAACCCAAAAACCACATATTTAAATGGTCTTTACTCAACAATACGATTAATTAATGCTAGGAAGGGTTCGACTTCCAACGGGGATAAACATAACATCAAAAATAATTTTCTCTAAAAACTTTTGTCAAATGAAATTTGATTTTATATTGTAGGGACGAAGAAAGTCAGCGAGAAGTGGATGGTTTGAAGTCAATGCCAAGGAACTAAAGAAAACAGATAAAAGTATATTATTTCTTGGAATTATTAGCCATCTATTTCAACAAGTATTGCCAATTATTTTTCTTTTTTCTTTTTTCAAAACAAAAACTAAAGATTTTCCAGTCAAATATATACACTAATATATTTTATACATTTACATAGACAACCATATACACACACGTATGACGTATATTTATAAGTACGTATAATATAGGTTATTTCTTGGAATTGTTTGCGCTCATGCAGCAGCTATTTTTGTCTTATATCAAGGTTTTGCTCATGTCGACAGCTCCAAATTTGTCCTTCTAAACTTTTGTGTGTGTATATATACATATATAAAAATTTGTAAAATCTGGAGAGAAAAGACAATAACTTATATATACAAACTACGTGAAAGTTCGCAGCTTAATTTTGCGTTATATGAGAATGAATACAAGTAAACATGTATATAAAAATAATATAACAAGAAGTCGAAGGTCTTAAATTTTCAAGTTCTATGAATTTACAGAAAGCCAACCGTTGCAACATCGTCCAGGATCGAGCATTGTCGTTTGTAAAAATCGACGATTTCATTAGAAACTTTTGGCGACTGAGGATTATACCCTTGTTAATATAATAACAGCAAAGGTAAAGTATTATTTATATTTTCTTAAAGAGGAAAAACGAAAATAAGAATATAAAAAAAAAATGAACTTCATTAAAACCATATTAACACATAAAATTGACATGACCAAAACTTATTTAATTTATGAGCTTGTTTCAAGCCTTGAGTACGCGCCACTGGATCAGTGTAACAATTTCAATTATAATTGATTTAAGAGTATTGCCAGATGTACTCTTTTAAAAAATTCGTTAATGTGTCAAATAATTATTGATGTAATTAATGTAATAAATTATCCATCAATCTTTGTTTGACACAAAGTAACTCTAACATTACTCTTGATCTAAATCTGTCATACATTACATTATTTATGTGGAGTCCCAGTCTTCATAATATAGTATTGTTCATTTTGAGTTGAAATCTGCATAGTTTTAGTATTGAAATTGATGAGCTTGTTACAAGTTTTGAGTACGTGCTATTAAAAATCATTTATTTTTCACTCTTTCAAGCTATGTGTGATTATACACTCCTACTGTTATGGACTAAAACTTCACAATCAGCAAAATCTTGGATCGTTATTGTTTTCACAATATAAAAATTCACAATTCACACACACGTGTATACATATGTAATTAAATTAATCATCTAGATGCTTTAGAAATATTTAAATTCTAAATTAAGGATTAGTCATGCACTTAAACTTTAGCACAACGACTTCATCACCTGTTAATGAGCTTTCACTTGTCAACATGTTCACAATGGCCAATGATATATTAATAATCAACAGGTTGACCAAAAGGACACTGCTTTGAATTGACTAAGATTACAATAATTATAGTAATCTCTGTTCATCCGTTGGTTTTGCAACCAGTTTGTGGTCTGATCTGTCTAGTGGATAGATAAATTAATTTTGGACCTTAGGGTTATATAAAGCTAGGTGTATTGGACTAAATCTCCACAATATAAAAGAAAAGTAATTAATAACTTTACTAACACAAAAAAGAATAATTTTATTCAAGGTATTAAACAAGCAGGCTGGTCGGTTGGCTCAACACTGTAACAGACTCTGCTTGTTTAACTCTTTAGGTTCGGTGAGCTAAATGTTTTCAAGTTCAACTCGGCCCGGCCAATTCATTTGTCATCTCTAAATTATATGTTGGATTAACATGCAATTTGGTTCTAATATATTAATAACATCTTAATTTTTCACCAAAATTTTTTTATGTAAGTTACTCCATCTATGTTAATTATTGTTAGAACATTAATGCTATGTTTAATTTTTAATTTTATTCTCTAAGTTTTATCCTCTGATGTAACGAACATTTATTAATGTAATTAATTTATTTTAATTAAATATTTATAATTATATATACTTATATATATATGTGTATACACATTTTAAAATTTACACATACACATGCATATATATAGTAATTACAACTTGACAAAATTATAAATGTTGCCAACTTAGCGTGACGTTTGTTTGGACTTATTGTGTGAAAGACAAAATTAAAAAAAAAAAAAAAATTGTAGTGCTTTCACAGTAAAACAGAGCTAGATAAAAAAAAATATTTTTCAGTTAAATTCAGTCAAAATAAAAGACCAACTCAAAGTAAAACAAAATAAATAGTTTCTTATAAGTCGTACCTCACAATATGTCCAAATTTATCCGCGGTGATGAAATCAATAGATCAATGAAATAGTTAGAAATTGAGGTGAAACATTTTATTATCGGATCACGATATACATTTGTTATATTTAACAGATAAATTGATAATTTTATCTAAATTAATAATAACTAAAAATTAGTGGTTAAATTTTGTAAAAAAAAAAGGGAGTTCAGGTTATAATTTGTAAATGAATTTAATCGTTAGAGTTTAAATTATATTTGTACGAATGAAAATCGAAACTTGATAACTAAAAAACACGAAATTACATTTATATTTAGCTTAAAGTTAAACTTACGATGAACAAACCAGTAACATCATTGTCCAATGAAAATGGAAGTTGTTTTAGGTCAATTTAATCATAAAATTGACACTGTGGTACTGTGTTAGAACTTTGATCTTATAAGTAAAGATCCTTGCCAATATTGCTTAACTTTGGCTTCAACCAAAGAAAGAATTATTAAACAAACTACTTTCACATAAAAGAAGAACTTTGGTTTACATTTTATCCGATTAAAAGTGAGGCTTTCCTCAAATTTGGGTTTATTTTCTGTCAAAAATATTAAAACCCATAAACCCAAGATTCCGAATCATAAACCATCAGCTTTGAGTCTTCATCTTCATCAGCCACCGTCTCCCAATTGTTTAAACACTCATCTTCCGGCCAAAACCCTAAGTTACTGCCGATGCTGTTATAATAATCACAGGGCCACCCAAAATCTGGAAAAAACTGCAGATCTTGGAAAAAGGTCGATGGAGGGTTTGAATCAGAGGACATTGAGGAAGATGAAGAGGAAGATGCAGAAGGAGGAGGAATTGCATCAATGGCTGCTGTTTTTTCTGTCACACTCTTGTTTTCTTCTTTGGAGATACCTTCAATGGCGGTCGACTGGGTTGTTGGCGTTTCATGATTAGTATCAGAAAGTTGTTGGATATTGTGTTTTTCTTGGACCTTCTCTTGATGGGTTTTTGTTTTTCGATCAGATGAAGAAGACATTGGTTGGTGGGTCTGAGGATCGATACCCATTTTTTTTAATTTTTTTTTTATGTGGGTATTCCAATGGTTTTTTATCTCGTTGTCTGTTCTTCCTGGGAGATGAGATGCAATCTTGGACCATCTGTTACAAAGTAAAAACAAAGAGAAGATGAACCAACGAAAAACTCTTCACAAACTAAAAAATTCTAAGCTAATTTCAAACATGATAATTAAATAATAAACGAAGTGATTGAATGCATTATATTAATTAAAACGACCGAGTCTAGGATAATTATGAAGATTTTAAAGACTACGTACGCTATTTTTAAAGAAATAAAAAAAAGACAAATTCAACTGAAAAAACCAAAATTTATTATTATTTTTTTATTTTCTGAAGTTTCAGAGAAATTCAGCCATGGCAATTGGAGGATGAGAACACTTTCAAAACACTACCTTTGAAGAAAATGAAAGGAGAAATAGAGAACATTGGTAAAAAAGGTTATAAACAGTACCTGTTTCCCAGCTGAGCATGAAGATCGATCACCATTTTCTCTTCATAATCAGAAAGAAGACCTCTCTTTAAATCTGGCCTCAGATAGTTCGTCCATCGAAGTCTGCAACTCTTTCCACATCTAAGCAACCCTGTAATAAAAACCATTTAACCAATAAATAACTCTCTTTTAGCATCTGTTTTTGTCGAAAATGGCTTTTAAAAAACATCCATTTGATGTAAAGTTTGATATATGTTTCGAACTCGACTGACCTGCAAATTTAGGGAGGGCTCTCCAGCAGCATTGGCCATTGGCGAGGATGTAATTGACGAGCTTTGCATCTTCTTCAGCAGTCCATGGCCCTTTCTTCAATCCCACTTTATCACAGCAAGGTTGTCTCCCCATTTAAATCGCCAGCGATTAAACAAAAACAACAAAAAAAGAAACCCACAAAAAAGTCACTCTTCTCCTTCCTTTTTGATCGTCAAAAACGTAAACGGAGAGAGAGAGAGAGAACAGGTTAGAAGAGGAGAACCAGCACCAAGATTTATATACGAAGCAATTGGCGTGGGAACGGGAGACTTGTGAAAAGGAGTAATGTTTAGAATTAAAAAAACATATTTTTCTATGAATGGTTTTACACGTGTGGTGTAAGCATGAGCGCACAAGACAGCCTAGGAAGCGTCATTAGATGGCGCCATTGTTGATTGTACTTGTACTACTACCCTGTATCTGTTTTCTAACGTCTGCCACTTCAAAATAAAAGGTTAGTTTTCTTAATTTAATTAAATCAATTATTAATTAATCTTAAATTAATGTTGAGAAAAATAATAAAAAAATCTGACGGAAATCCAATTAAATAAGCGGTACGAGAAACGATAGCAGATGCGATCCGAAAAATACCAGGAATATTATTCCACTGCCGTAAAATTATAACGGCCAAGAAGTAAGAGAAATAATGGTTAAAACCAACACTGAGAATTTTACGTGGAAATCCAAATAGGTAAAAAACTACGGGGACCGAGTCCAGAAAGATCTCATTATGAAAAATAAGATTTACAATATTTTTCTGGATATCGAATATCTTAGAAAATATTCACTGAGAGAAATCACTACTCTTACTGTACTCAAACGTACCACACCTATTTTTCTCTCATACTCTTTCTTTTCTCTCCCTCCAAAAATAATTCTCACTGTATTTCTCTTCCTCTTCACTCAGAAGTGATTTTCTTCGTCTCTCTTGGATAGAAAATTTCACTTCTCTTCGGATGTTTTTTCGAATGCTCTTCGAAGTTCATTGATAAGTGTGTATTTTACACACTTTATTGTACTTTTTTATACTTGAGTTGATATGCTTTAGTCAAGCATGTGAATGATACTAATAACTTTGGTGTAAGTGTGTAGAGAAATTGAGAAATTACAGGTTTCGAAAAGGAGGAAAGACAAGAGATAAATAAGCTGAAGAAAGGACAAAAAAATTGGATGGCAGAGAAGTAGCCGAACGATCGCATAACCTCAGGCGATCGATTGGCTAAGAAGCTGATTTTAGTAGCACTCTAGAGAAGTAGCCGATCAATCGCAGCATTTCAGGCGATCGATCGACCAAAATGATGAAGTTAACCAAAACAGAGAAGTCTGCGATCGATCGCAGAATTGCAAGCGATCGATTGCAGAATTGAAGAAAAAACACAGAGAAGTCTGCGATCGATGGCAGAATTGCAGGCGATCGATCGCAGAATTGAAGAAAAAAATAGAAGCTCAGCCGATCAATCGCATAACCCTTCCCGATCGATCGGCCAAAGGTGAATCATCAAAACCGAGCAGAGGCCTAGCCGAACGATCGGAGAACTCTAGCCGATTGATCGGCTGAGGTAATATTTTTTATCAGAAAGCTGATCGATCTGCCACACTACAACCGATCGATCGACTAATTTAATTGCTACAAATGTTTTAATCTCAACCGTTGATTGAGGCTGATGGACGCGTCAGATTGAGAGATTATGTATTTAACAAGTTGACCTAAGCAGACAAGGAGGACACACAGAAAAAGAGAGAGATTCAGCAGACAACAGCAGTTCGTAGAGAAAAAGAAGATAACGGAGGAGAAAGAGATTTTCACGCCAGCATAGTATTTTATCTTCTCTTTAGTTTTTAGTCGTGAACATCTTTAGTTTTGTTATTATTTTTGTTGTTGTTCTTTATTCTAGCATGAACTAATATTCTTTTCTAGGGTTACGATGTAGTCAAATTATGAATATTTGGTATTTTCTTTAATTCAAGTTGTTGATTTTCTGTTTCAATATTATGTTGAGTAATTTATTCTGTTCTTAATGCTTGCGATTTCCTGATCACCGAAAGCATGTTTATAAGATTATTTTAAGATACGAAAGTTGCAAAATAATCGTGCACTGAATAATTTAACATGAAAATGATGTTAGGCTAGAGATAGCTAATGCGTTTATGTGGTATTTAAATTTCTCGTTCTTAATGTATTCAATTGATTCTCAGAATTAGAGACCGAGAGGTAATAATTCGTTAATTGAATAAGTTTGTCATTACTCGAGAGAGATTGATAAATATTTTTGTGAAATTGCCATCAACACATAGAAATAGAAAATAATGATTTGAATTAGGAATACTAAATAGGATTATTTTAGGTGAAATCGGAAACCCTGGAGCTTTCTTATTATATTCTCAAATTCATTTAATTTCTTTAATTTACTTAAACTATTTTATTGTGTTTTATTAAATCCAAAATCATCATAGTTCTGTATTCATTATAAATTAGAATTAATTTTATTCGATAATTAGTGAAACTAGTCTTCGTGGGATCGACTTGTACTTACGAACTTTATTACTTTTGCGACACGTTCATTTGCGTAGGATTTTTCGCAACAAGTTTTTTGCGCCGTTGCCGGGGACTATTTGTTTGCTATTATTAGTTTAAATAATTCTAGTTTATATTTAAATTCAATTTATTTTACTTTATTTTATTTCTTTTCAGGTGTATGCGAAAACACGGAGCTGTCAACCTTGTTCCTATCGATCCAGAAATTGAACGGACATGTCGTATTAATCGAAAGGAAATGAGGACAACAGCTATGGATCTTGACCAGATTGAAGAAGTTGAGACACGGACGTTATTAGATTATGTGCTGACACCTGTGGTGTAATACCCAGCTTGTACGGATTTCAGATATAATATATTATATTCATATTTTGTTATATAATGACATTTTTGGTAATTATATCAAATCAGGTCCGTTTTACGAAAGGAAAGCGTCATTACAATCCTAACAATTAATAGGAATTTTAAGAAAATTATACGAATTTTCGGAATAATAACGCTATATTCCGAGTAATTACCTCTATCGTAATTTAATGGACGTTTTGGTAAAAATAGCAAACGAGGTCCAAATTGCGAACGGACAGTTTTATTAAGTCCCAAATAATAAGTTGGACGTATTGGTGAAGTAAGGAAATTTGGTGAAACCGATTGGCTAGACGATTAACGAACCGAACGACGAAACTTATATAAAAATCAAATAAGGGCGTTTTAGTAATTTTTCAAATCAATATTATAAAAACTAACCTAAAATCTATTTCTATTTCATTCTTCTTCTCCTCCTCTGGAATTCACGATCGCCAGAGAGCAAAAACCCTCGGCCGCCGACGATCTCTTCAATCCGACTCCGATCTTTCCTCCGTTCGTCTCGTTTCCTTCACGTTTTCTCCTCCAATCGACGTTCTAGGTATGAGCCTACAATCTTAGAGCTTTTATTTCGATATTTACAGCATTTTAGGCAATTAGGGTTTCGATGGTTTTTCGTTAAAAATGCGAATTAGGGTTCGTAATTAATAGGTTAACCGTGATTAAGGATATACTGCACGTATTTGACGTTATTGGACGAAGTAATATCAATTTGTGAAAATATGAAAAATTAGGGATTTTCGAGATTTTAGGAATAACTTATAAATTGGAATTTGCGGTGCTGAGCGGAAATTGCTCGAGGTAATAGCTCAATGAATTGGATTAGAGTTATAGGAAGTTTCCTTAGTTAAGGTTTTGTAAAGTTGGGCGATCGATAACTTAAATTAGTTTTAACATCGATATTGTGTTTTGCTTCAGACAAACAACGCTCGTGGACGGAGCTTGAGCTGCTTTGGACACGAGGTAAGTTCTCGTGATTCTTCTCTGGCCGATTGGCCTACACCGTACGTCGAATGTTGTCTCGAGGAGTTTTGGAGATGCCTTTAGTTAGTTTTGCTCGGTTTGGGTAGCTAGGTCTTAAGAGTTTATAGTTTATGCTTTTACAGTCTTGATGGTACACGTTATTGCTTGTTTACTTTATGATAGAGAACTGTTCACGCATCACTTGTTTTAAAGAAAAGCATGAAAATGAACTTCCGCACAGAGTTTTAAAGATAACGTAAAGCATAGCATTGGCCTTCGGGCATACAGGCCTTCGGGCATACAGTTTACAGGTCACGCGAGGTGGGGCTCAGGCACGGCTGTACGTGTTGTAAGCGTGTACCCCCCTCTTCTAGCTGGAAAGAGTAGTCCGCCCGCTGGATGAGCTCTCTCCGGTTATAAGGTATAGGATCTCGGTGACACCTATAGTGCATTGCATAGTAAGATAAAAGAAATAAAGCATGGTTTAATGAACTCATAGCACAGCATGCATCGCATTTACGTAGAGCTTACTGAGATTTTATCTCATAGTGTATATTGTATGGTGTAGGTGACATAGACTTCGAGGTACCAGGTGAGGACGATGTCCCTCCACCTGAGGCATGATTCAGTTGACAGAGGATGGCTGCGGTGGTGTGCTGGCGCAGTCGAGGCTTACCTGACCCGCGGGGATAGTATGTACAGATTTTGAGAGTTTTGGATAGTTTGGGCTGGCTGACGTATAGACATATTAGGGTGTTTGGGTCTGTTAGTGGATAGGTTTACTTTTGAGGTTTTAAACGTTTTAAAACCTGTTTATAAACTGATTTGATAAAGTTTTATTTGAATTGTAAATGGTTTGAAAACAGGAGGATTTGTTTAGTTTTAAACGTACCCATGCAGTTGGATTTCGCAAAGTCCGCTGTAAGTTGGTTGAGTATAGGATATATTTTGGGTCGAGTTCATTGTGGTTATTGACGAGAAATTTGTATGAAACAGGTGAGGTTGCTCTCTGGAATCGATTCCAGAGAGTTGTGATGAGGTGTGTTGCTCTCTGGAAATTGATAAGTTGCTCTCTGAAATTGATAAGTACAGAGACAAAGAGGTAGTAGACAAAGAAGTAGTGTAGCGAGGTTCAGCGGCGATCAGGCGCGAAGGCCTGCGATCGCTGCCAGCGATCGGGCGCTGCTCGCGCGATCGCTGCCAGCGATCGGGCGCTGCTCGCGCGATCGCTGGTGCAGCGATCAGGCGCTGCCTCCTGTCTTCGGCAGAATTCCGATTTTGCCCTCCCGTTTGTTTTCCTTTGTTTATTTTAGTTTTAATTGATTTAATTAATTATTCTAAAGGTTTGTTTTAAAGATTTACTTAAATTGTTTTAAAAGCTGGATTTTGATTTCGATCTCTATTCTAGTTTCCATTTCGGTTTAGGTTTCGCTTAGAGTTTAATTAAAGATATTAGGTAAAAAAAAAATATGGTACGGATATTGGGTACAGTTTTAGGGACGCTACATGTGGTCGGTGTTCAATCTGCGATTTGTAAACCAGCAATTACGGGCCACAATTTTTAGATCAAGCCAGGAACCATTCATATGATTCAGCAGTCACAATTTAGCGATTTGCCATCCGAGGATCTGAATGATCACATTGCCAACTTCGTAGAGGTGTGCGATACCTTCAAATTGCATAATGTCTCTGATGATGCTGTAAAGCTACGATTATTTCCATTATCACTACGAGATCGAGCAAAAAGTTGGTTAAATTCATTGCCGGCTGATTCTATTACCACATGGGCTGAGTTATGTCAACAGTTTCTCGCTAAATTCTTCCCTTTTGAGAAGACTGCGAAATACTGAAATGAGATCGTTAATTTCAGCCAATTTGACGGAACTATATGAATCATGGGCTAGTTTCAAGGAATTATTACGAAAATGCCCACAACATGGTTTGCCTCGTTGGATGCAAATCCATACATTTTTTATTGGTTTATCAGCTTCTATAAGGACTCTGGTTAATGCAGCTTCCGGTGGTTCACTTCTCCAAAAGACAGAATTAGAAGCATTTACTTTATTGGAGGAGTTAGCATTAAATAATGATCAATGTCCTGTCGAGCGGCAAATTCTGAAAAAGAAACCAGGTACTCCTGAGATGGATGCAGTAAAGGCTTTGACTGCGCAAATTGCTTCTCTAACTAAGCATCTACAGAATAACTAAGCTTCGGTCAACTCGATTTATTCTACAGTAGGAGCTTGCCAATGGTGCCAAGGCCAGCATACGAGTGAAGAATGTCAAAAAAAGAATCAAATGGCAAATATTCTATCAGATCAAGCACACTTTATTGGGAATTATAATAGACCGAATTTTCAAAATTCCAATAACTACTATACAGGGGCGCGCAACAATCATCCAAATTTCTCATGAAAAAATCAGAATAATGCAGTACAGATGCCCCAATCTTCTCAGCAAACTCCATCATACCAAGAAAGAAAGCAAAATCTTGAGGATATAATCGCCAAAATGGGTGAGCACACTATCAAGTTTATGGCTGAGACAAGGACGACTCTGCAGAATCAGTCTGCTCAAATCTGAAGGTTGGAAACACAAGTCGGCCAAATCGCTAATGTTCTAACTGGACAACCTTAAGGTGCTCTACCGAGTTCTACAGAAATAAATCCGAAAGATCAATGCAACACAATCACTCTTAGAAGCGGGATGGTAATTGATAATTCTGGGCAAGCAACTCAGAGACCAATTGACAGTGAAGGTAAAGAGTCCACAACGTCTTCTCCATGTGATAGTGAAACTAACCAGCTACAGAAAGATCCATCACCAAATCTGAAGGTAATTACACCACGGGTTCCCTTTCCTCAACGTTTAAAGACAGTCAAGACTGATAAACAGTTTGGTAAATTCTTGGAAATGTTTAAGCAACTGCACGTCAACATCTCATTTGTCGAGGCTCTGGAGCAAATGCCTACTTATGCGAAATTTCTAAAAGAAATATTGTCTCACAAACGCAAGATTGAAGAATGTGGCACAATTGTTCTGACTGAAGAGTGTAGCGCTATTATTCAACAAAAGCTCCCACAGAAACTGAAAGATCCGGGAAGCTTTATTGTTCCATGCGCGATTGGGGACTCCATTTTTGAGTGCGCAATATGTGATTTGGGGGCCAGTATCAATTTAATGTCTTTATCTATTTTTCAAAAGCTGGGTCTTGGCGAAGCGAAACCTACAAGAGTAATATTACAAATGGTAAATCGCTCTATTAAACATCCACACGGAGTGATTGAGGATGCCCTAGTCAAAGTCAACAAATTCATTTTTCCTGCTGATTTTGTAGTTCTGGATATGGAAGAAGACAGAGATATCCCTATCATTTTGGGTAGTCCATTTCTAGCAACAGGAGGTGCATTGATTGATGTGCAAAAAGGAGAGCTTAAATTGCGGGTGCAAGATGAAAAAGTGACATTCAACGTATTCAATTCAATGAAGTACCCGAAAGCTAGTGATGATGTATTTCAGATGGAGAATTTTAACACTGTGATAATGGGAACTTCACTTCTTCCACGTAACTCTCTGGAAGCTTGCTTATTTAATCATGAATTTGGTCTTAATGATACATCATATGTACAAGAATATATTATGTGGTTGGATTCTTTCGAGCCTAACCGAAGAAAGTACTTTGAAAGTTTTGGGGAATCATCACTACAGGTTCTGCCGTCTATTGAAAGCCCGCCAGCTCTTAAGCTTAAGTCTTTACCAGCGCACCTGCGTTATGCATACCTTGGTGACAACTTTACTCTTCTGGTGATTATTTCGGCTGATTTATCCACAGCGGAAGAAGAAAAATTGTTACGAATACTTCGGACTTATAAGGTTGCTATTGGATGGACTCTATCAGACATAAAATGAATTAGTTCTTCATTCTGTGTTCATCGCATTTTAATGGAGGAAGATCATCGACCATCGGTTGAACACCAACGACGTTTAAACCCTACAATGAAAGAAGTGGTGTGAAAGGAAGTACTGAAATGGTTAGACTCTGGCGTTATTTATCCGATATCTGATAGCTCTTAGGTGAGCCCAGTACAGTGTGTGCCAAAGAAGAGTGGGATGACAGTGATAAAAAATGATAAGAATGAGCTCATACCATCTAGAACTGTCACAGGGTGGCGAATTTGCATGGATTACCATAAATTTAACAAAGTCACACGTAAGGACCATTTTCCCTTGCCATTCATTGACCAAATGCTCGATATGCAGTCCGGACATTCGTATTATTATTTTCTCGATGGTTACTCAAGATACAACCAAATCGTCATCGCCCCAGAAGATCAAGAAAAGACTACTTTCACTTGTCCATATGGCACGTTTGCATTTCGCCGAATGCCCTTTGGATTGTGCAGTGCTCTAGCAACATTCCAACAATGTATGATGGCAATTTTTTTGAAATATGGTTGAACGCTACATCGAAATCTTCATGGATGATTTCTCAGTATTTGGGTCATCATTTGATACATGTTTAGAAAATTTATCCAAAGTGCTAGCCGGATGTGTGGAAACAAATTTGGTACTGAATTGGGAAGAGTGTCACTTTATGGTAAAAGAAGGCATCGTGTTAGGACATCGGATTTCAGCTCAAGGCATCGAGGTTGACCGTGCAAAAATAGTTGCAATTGAAAAATTACCACCTCCTACTACGGTTAAAGGAGTGCGAAGTTTTCTTGGGCATGCGGGCTTTTACCGCCGCTTTATAAAAGATTTCTCCAAGATCACTAAGCCGCTGTATAACTTGCTTGAAAAAGGTGTCTCATTCATATTCACGGCCGAGTGTTTGGAGGCATTTAATGTTTTAAAGGCAAAACTTGTAACGGCACCAGTTATTGTGGCACCTGATTGGGATTTATCTTTCGAGATCATGAGTGACACGTGTGATTTTGCTGTAGGGGCAGTTTTGGGCCAAAGGAAAGATAAAATTTTTCAGACCATCTACTATGCGAGTCGCACTCTTAATGATGCTCAGCTCAATTATGCAACCACTGAAAAATAATTGCTAGCCGTCGTTTTTGCATTTGACAAGTTCCGGTCGTACGTCATTGGTAATAAGGTCGTTGTCTTCACTGATCATTCAACAATAAAGTATCTTATGCAGAAGAAAGACGCAAAACCACAACTTATTCATTGGGTGTTATTACTACAAGAATTTAACATTGAGATTAAGGATAAAAAGGGAACAGAAAATCTCGTTGCTGATCATCTCTCATGTCTAGAAACTTGAACCCATGTGCAAGATAGTGAGGAGCAAATAGAGGAAGAGTTTCCAGATGAAAAACTCCTTGCAATTTCTGAATTACCATGGTATGCGGATTCTGTAAATTATCTTGCTTGCCAGATCATGCCACCCGAGCTGTCTTATCACCAAAAGAAGAAATTCCTCTCCGACGTGAAGCGATATTATTGGGAAGAACCAATTCTTTATAGACATTGCGCTGATCAAGTAATAAGATGTTGTATCCCTGAAGATGAGATGATATCAGTGTTGAAGCATTGTCACACTCTTGAATGTGGTGGTCATTTTGGAAAAAATCAACAACAGCAAAGTACTTTAATGTGGTTTCTATTGGTCATCCCTATTTAAAGATGCACATTCATTTGTTACAGCATGTGATCGATGTCAACAAACATGTAATATATCTCGCCGGAATGAAATGCCTTTGACAAATATCCTTGAAGTTGAATTATTCGACGTATGAGGGATTGATTTTATGGGCTCGTTTCCACCCTCATTTAACAACAAATACGTACTTCTCGCTATGGATTACGTTTCAAAATGGGTCGAGGCAATAGCTACGCCTACTTAAAACAAAAGTTCTTATTTGTTTCTAAAATATAAACAGTTACTTAAAACATCTTTTTAATTCTATATTTTATATTTTTTAGAATTTATTACCATATAATATAAATTGTTTTTTAGAGTTTATTACCATATAATATAAATTGTAAATTTAGACACCCTATAAATAAATCTAGATTTGATTGACACCAGCTACCAGTAAATAACTATATTAAATGTATTGAAATTTTTTTGTTGAATCCTTCAAATAGACCGTTGTCTTAATAGGACATTCTTGTCGTACTATGAGTTGACAATTATATTGTAAAAATATTATATTGAAAATAAATCTACGCCAAATTAACCGATGATATGTGTGAGTGAGATTGAACAATGTAGATATCGATTCTCGTAGCCAAATTTTACATTGTCGTATGACGTGGTAACATCAAGAACTTAGACTTAAATTCTAGGTAAATACCCATAATTTACCCTAAAAATTTGTACGATTAATGAGATCAAATGCAAATAATTTGGAGTTTTTGTGTTTTTATTTTATTTTTTACGTTACCTAAATTTGTCTGTCGGTTAGGATAGTTACCAACAGCCAAACAGTTTGATATTTGACTTATGAGTTTATCTTTCTCTAACTATATATTAAATAAATAAAAAATGTGAATCCCACATTGTAAACGTTGCAGGCCATTTTCTAAATTGCCTATAACCAAGCATTATATCTCTATTTATTCGAACAACATAAACCAATTAAGTCGCAGCTATCGCCCTCAATCCGTACACACCCGTGTAAGGCGATTCTATCGAACATCTCTTTGATCTGCAACAACTCTCACCCTCTAAAATTGACTGTCTTCAAATGAATAATCGAGCGGTTTAATATATATCTCTCAAACTGCTCGTGACACATCTGATTTCGAAATTCAATCGAAACATACCAAGTTGGCGATCGAATGAATAACCGAGCAGTTTGACATATCTCGCTCAAACTGCTCGTAACACATCTGATTTCGAAATTCAATCGAAACATACCAAGTTGGCGGTCGTCGCGCTTGAGCCGGAGCACCTTATGACGATAGTGCCCAGTTTGTCGGACCCCATTGAGATGGTCCTCCTTGTGAAAATGATGAAAAATTTGTTAGAGCACGTTCGATCGGGTCATCTTATGACGGACCTCGTGATGAGGCAGCCTTTCGTTTAATCACCAATTTGGGAGTCATTTGTGGAAAATTTGGGGATTTATGTTGAATTTGGAATTTGAGGATTTGGACGATTTAGGGATCGAATTTGTGGTTATTTTTGGATAATATTTGAAGAAAACGATTAGGGGGCATGAAATGGTCGGATTTTGGGTTGAAATCACAGAGGGGCTGAGAGAAAATCGAGTTTTTTGGCAGCAGAGGGTGAATATGGAGGGTCGGTTCTTTATATAGAATCGGGGATCGTCCCCCCGATCCAGGGCAGTGACCCCCCGTTCACAGCACTAATTTTGAAAACGGAGGGCCGATCCGGGGCAGTGAGCCCCCGTCGTTGAAAAGAGAGAGGCAGGGAATGATGGGTCGATCTTGGACGGAGTCCCCTCAGTCTTGAATCACGCGTGATGCACGTCGAACGGGGGTCTCCACCCTCCACATCGACCCTCCGACCCAATATGTCCAGTGCCACGTAAGTACTAAACATATCAGGGGGCAGTTCAATTTAAATCGGCCCTCCGATCTCAGCGTAAATTGAAAACGGGGAGTGATCAGCTCCTTGCAAAGGTTTGATTTATTAAAATTTTTAGTTTAAGAATTATTTCAAATTAAACACATATTTTGTGGTTCAAATTGGTTTTAACCCTTTCAGAAATTTATACTCATGACGTGGTAGTGAATCTAGTGTCGAGAGAAATCATGTTTTGGTATGAATTTGAGTCGTTACTAGTCCAAGGGTCGGGAGAAAGCATGAGTTTTCCAAGTTTTGGGATGGTTTTATGACGCAACAGGACTTCTAAAGCTTAGGCTCGGGTAATCAGCTGGTAATCGGCTAGTCGAACCGAACTTCAAACAATTAGATTGGATGTCTGAACATGAAGTACCAGGTGCCCTCAGGTCGGACCCAGCGTCCAGACCAGTAATTGCAACAGTTTATCTGATCGACCAAACGTGTTTTTTGAGATTTGTAGGCTATTCCTCCTTTTTTTACGTTTTTCATGTTTTTTTCAGACCTCAAACCTTAAATTATGCTTTCCATTTTTAAGAAAAGCTTTTGTGGGTTAGCAATATTTTTGAATTATATCTTGATTTTCGCGTCAAAAAAAATTGCCCAATCATTTTCATTGACAAATTCTAACATTTTCTTTATCAGTAATTGTTTTCAAGTACAACTTGTTTTAATTTTCTAATTGTCTTCAACAAATAATTTATACTCCCAAAATAACAATAACTTGTATGTTTGCTTCCAATCTTTGTCAGATGATTTGAAACTTAAAAAAAAAAGTAAATAATTGTCAATAGTCTTCAAATTGTATGAACAAAGTACCAAAATAATTTCAATATTCTCAATTTTGAGTTGAGGTCCAAATTGATTATTGTTGGTATTATCTCAGTCAGAATGTATCAAATTAGTGTATTTGTTTTTTGTATTTTTTTTAGAAGCAATGTGAAATTGTACAGATTTACATTATTTTAGCCCTAGCAAGATGGGTTAGCGCAGTATGTAAGACTGTTTACTAGGCTACGACGAATAAATGAAACATAAGTTATTTTTAGTCAATCGTCGTAGTTAATTGCTTACAATACCAGTTAATCGCTTATAAATTATTATTCTTTAAATAAATAAATATATTTTGCTTTGAGTAAAGAAGTCTTTTATTTTCATCAACAACTAAAAAGTCCTTATTTCACTCCTTTGTTTATTCCTTTAGTCATGAACAAAAGAAAAAAAAAACTTTTGATAAATAATTTAGTCTAAAATAGTGATTGTAAAATGCAAAATATACTTTTCAATAAATTATACATGAAAATTCGATAACTCATTCGAAAAAATGATAGATTATAATCTCACATTATTTTTATGTGATCTTGAAATATATTGTATAAGTAAGATTTCATCTCCAACTAATACGAGATTTTTTTGGGATAAAATCTAAAAATAAAGCCGTGTAGGGTCTTGGTCAAAGTGGATAATATTATATTGTTTCATAAATATCAATATGTTACAAAAACTCATACGTACAATTTTAAATTATGGCCCTGTTACACATTAATTACGAGAAACTTCCGTATTTTTATCTCATCGCACGGAAGGTTGAATTCAAGCAAATTAGTTGGGAATCTTTGAAATTACAAGAGGATGAAGTGGTGATGGATCTCTAAATTTTAGTCGTTTGACTTTGATTTATCGACAGAGGAAATATTAAGCAAATTTTTGGGAAAATCTTTGTTTCTAGATTGTAAGAAAATTATGGTTCAACGAAACTTTTGTCTTGTATGCATTCTTTTCTTTTAAATTTTAAGCATGAAAGTTAAAAAAAATAAAAACAATGCATTTTGTGCCTACATTCTACATTTAAAAAAGATATAAAAAATAAATAATATTATTAAAATAAATCCTCCTGTGTTTATGATGAAATCAAAGAATAATGATCCAAATATAAATATAGGGCAAAGATACCACAAATTTTTTTGAATTTTTTACTTTAATTATATTATTAATTAATATAATAATAAAAATAAAATATTGTAAGGATGAATCTGAACAATTAATGGAACTGAATGTTAAGCAGCCGAAATAGTAGAAAGCCATGGCAAAACTTTGGTCAAACTAAACATATGTATTCAATGAAGAGAGAGGGACCATAAATTTAAGAAACCACCGCAAGATTGTGTTCAACAATTTCTTGCTTGAATCCATTTTCTTTGACCTTTTTATATTTTTAATTCATACCCATTTAACAGACTCCATTGGAACTAGTTTACTTACATTATTTTCTTTATTAAAATATCTTCTGTCTTTTTTAACCTTTTTTTTTTTTTTGGAATTTTGTATTTAAAATTGATAAATTAATACAAGATTTACATGGTGTTTGATAATAGTTGCTCATTTGATAATGTGTATTGTATCATTGTTTTTTCTGAAAAAAAAAAATAATTGGAAATAAATTACTAACAAATCATACCAAACCATCTGGCAGAAAAATCGAAAAACTTCGATTATATCGGTTTTCAGTTCTAAAATTGATTCCGAACCGATTCATACTTAAATTATCAATTTAGTTAATTTTTGTGAAAATTATTTATTCGCAGCAGCTTGCTTCCCCATTAATGACTGTGGTTTATTTTACCTGATCGTTAAGTCCTTTAGTGTAATCCTTGTTATACGAAACATCATCGGCCGATAATTACCAAAACTGAGTGAAATTACACGTTGATTTCTTTTGGAAAATAATTTAAAAGTCAATTTGTCACTGCTTTAATTTTTTTTTTAATTTTTTCCTATGTCCTACTAATTTATCAATCTTCTGTACTGATAGATCATTTGCATTATTTTACCTCGTTTATTTACCTAATCATAGTGTTGACAGATTCCTATGAATAGGTAATTTACCCTTTTACGTATAAGTTTTATTTTTATTTTATTTTTTTCACACTTTGAGATATCTACCAAGTTTAAGAAGTGTACTCTAAATTCCGATGCTCAAAATTCTCTGCATAAATTGGTCGATACATCGAATTTCATCTTTATAGCCAAGTCTACTCAGAAAGCAAGAGCTGTTTAAAACACCAAATAGGGAATAATAAATCAGAAGTAAAATAAAAAGTGGAAAATACAAAAAAAAAAAAAAAAAAAAAAAAAAAAAGAATAATAAGAACAAATGAAAATATATGCCAAAAGCCTAATCATGAACCTTGTAGAGAGAGAACATTCTAAGCTAACACAGTTTTCCTATATTATAAATACCTGATTAAAGAGATTATGTCTTTAAAGAATACCTCATTTTGCTTCTTCTGTTAGACCAATTTCCTTCTCTCTTTATCTGCTTTCTTGTTTGCTTTGCATTTCCAGCAATTTTTCTTCTTCCTCTTCACTCTCTTGTAGTTTTACCTCCTTTTCAGGCTTAGGTTTGTTGCTTGTAGATTGCTGATACATTATTCCACCAAACATACAAATCAAAAGCCCCAAAGTCCCAATCACCGTCGAATGTTTATCCCATATGATCAAATTAATCACAACCGTCAATAACTTGTTGACTATACCAAGAACAGTGAATCCCGTCGCAGAAATTGCCTTCCGACATGAAAATCCAAAGAAAGAGATTGATAAACCAAACAAACACGATAATCCAACTGGCAGAACAACCTCGAAAGAGTACCAATCCGACTCATCTGAGATTTCGTGCTTTATTTTCTTCAATTCACCCATTATAAGCAACTCCACAGGAAACAGCAAAAGAGCCTCAAGATTATTGTACAGCACAAGACCCCATGTATTCAAACCAATCGTCATAACCACGTGTTTAATGTAGATGAAATCTATGGACATACTAATCAGATAAGCTAGAGCCCAACTATAAGCAGTGACAGAGATTTGATAATCTGTAAGCACATAAACCACACTACCTCCAAAAATGGTAGCCAGTGAAATCCATGTCCTCATCAATGGCCATGGCTGGTGCAAGAAAAGGGTCTCTCCAATTGCAACAAAGATTGGAACGGCTGATCGAAACACAATAAAAGTGTCGACATTTGCATGGAGGAGAAGCTCACTGTTGGTGAAGAGAGAAAGGTAAAAAATCATGGCTGCAGGTAAAAAGCGCCACATTGTGAGAAGATCGAGGGAATCGTGATCAAGGACCTTAAGCCAACCGCAAATGAGAACTCCAGAAACACTAGTGAAATATTGCAGAGCCGTGAGTGCTCCAGGATATGGGAACTTCATGACTGCCCATTTATTGATGATAGAGAGCAAGGATGCTGATATGCAGTATCCAGCAGCTATACCATAGACGGAGACTTGTTGGAGTAAGATGTTATACCAGTATGATCGGGTTTCATCAGACGATGAAGATGCTCCAGGATTTTTATGGACCCAACTGTCTTTTAGATTCTGCACATCACCTTCAGTTGACATCTGTTAAGAACAAGAATTTTAGTTAATTAATGCATGAGAAGGAGAATGATTAAAGAAATTTTTTATACACATTTAATACCAACTTAAGATTGTGTATCATATTGAACTTTTGGAAAGTAATTAAAATATAATTTCCTAAATTTTATTAATTGTTAATCAATTTCCATCAGACGTTGATTTAGAACAATCAAATACAATCCCAAAACTATCCTAATATGTGATAATCAAATCTTGGAGAAATACAACACCCTTGCAAAGGAAAGGATTTAAACCTTCTGGTAATTCTCAACTACAAAAGGAAGGAGATTCAGATTTCCTCGAGGAAACGAAATAAATTCTTCCATGAAAAAATTCCATAAACGAATTAATTAGATCTCACTCATAGTTTTGTGATGTAGGTGGATTTTTATTAAGCATTTATAACTAATTGAGAGTCTTTCAATTGTGTGCGAACATATAGACGAGTTGAGTAATGATAAAATAATGTAAAACAAAAGGTGGAATAAATATAAATTCTATGAATATTATGATTTTAATAAGTAGATAATCAAATTTCATTTATTTGTAAATACTTTTGAGAATTTAATTATTATTTTAGGGTTGTTGAGGATTAAATCATGGTTAATAGCTTGTAAGTTTCTATTTAATTTTGCAGATCCCCTTTTCCATCTTTGATCTACATTTCTAGGACAAATTACTTAAACGTCACTAGTGGGTGCTCATAGAGCTGTTCTTGACAAATTGATGTGCGCGAGTTATATTTCAATGAAACCTTGTTTTAGTTTTCGAGATCTAATTTTTTACCTAATTTGATATGTTGAAACTCATCATGTTTACGTGTATTTAGTATGAATACTAACACTTATGACTAGGCTTATAGCTTATTGGCTTGAGTAGTTTGGTTTTGATGAATTCAGCTTAACATTTAACAGAGCTAAGGATTTTCATCTTAGATTTACTAATAATTTAAGCATGGTTGTTTTGTATTTTTCATTTTGATTCACCACTGCCAGAAGTCTAGAATTCAAGAGGACGCTTTAGTTTAATAGACTGTTTAGCCAATTTTCAGAAATGAACAGAGTCATTTAATATATCAATTTCATCCATTTACATTTCCTGTCATGCTTCTGTTTTCTTGCCTCTTCTCTTTCCATTTCATGTTTTCATTTTCTGATGTGATTCACTTTTATGTTCTTTTCAATTATTTTCCTTCATAATATAATAAAAAAATTTATTCAATGCAGCATAAAAAAGCAGGGATGTTGACAGTACCTTTTTAATTAATGCCTCAGCTTCATCCACCTTTCTGGGTTCACCAAGCGCCTCCACCTGTTCCAGCAAGCTTTTTATTTTCACCTCCATCACAGATAATTGCTCAGACTTTTTTGCTGAGAGTGGAGGTTTTGATGCCCGGTCCACTTCATGAGCAAGCTGTCCTCTCCCCCTCCTAACTCTTCGCTCCAAGTCCATGATCTGGAACAGAAAGAAATATTGTAAACTTCTAAAGTGGAAGAATTAAAGCAAATTATCATGACAAAAGAGCAAAAACTTTAGGTGCAAATACTCACTAATTTCTCACAAAACTGAGCTAGTTCGGTCTCGAACTTGGGGAGATAAGCATCATGTCTTGGGGAGTTCTCAAATCTATTTGTAAAAAGAAAACCAAATAACACTAATAAAACAATAATTGAGATTTTATTTTCATAAACTACTCAAAAATGGAGTTGACAGCACAACACAATGCTTTGAGATACACAAAACGTATGCATCCTGAGTAATTTAGTTTACTTAAAAAATATAAAAGCATGTTTATCATATCAAAGTCCCAACATGCCAAAGATGCGGACAATAATAAATACATGAAGATTTCAGCAGAGAATGTGTTATGCAGTCACTCTAATGTCACTTGAATGTTACTACAACTCCTTAAAGAGATCTATACTACTTCATACTTGGGAAAAAACGTGTTAAAATGTTAATAAGACGAGAAATGACTCAACGAGCTCATGAAGCAAGCAGAAATGACCTTCCGCCTAATAATTATCTATCTTTTTACAGAAAGCCATATAACCATTGAAATGATAGGTTAGGGATGAAGACAACGCATGAAGCCAAAAAAAAAAAGCAAGAAACAATGCCCTTGACAACTGCCAAAAATTTAGTAAGTCACTAGCCTTCTATTTCATCCTATATAACAATATTTATTTCCCTTCCCTTCAAACATTGCGAGCCAAACATTAAATGATAAACAAATTATACTACAGCAAAAAATATCCTTAGTTCCATGGTTTGCAAATAATAATATCCCGGTCACAAAGCGAGAAGAATAATATAATAACTATGGAGCTATGAGAATGTTCATGATGATGTCTTGCAAGGATATAGCCTCTACTAACCAACCAATTATGACTCGATCGCCTATCCTATCACAGAGTTTGCAATGCTCTACCAAAAAAGGAATTGTTATAGCATAGTATCGAAATTACGCAACAAAGATAAAATGCCTAAGAAGATATTCCATTGTTAGCCGATTATATAGAAGAAATATAAAAAGTATATATTGACCATCGGTTGATCACCTTTCTTTCAACTTTTGGTCATGTATTCGAGGACATGGTCCTGTAATAATATAAGAAAAAGTTAAGTAACCACTAGTAGAAACTTTCAAAAATTAATTAAAACTCCGTTATGTTGACAACAGTAATGGAAATAGGTGAAAGTAAGAACTAAAGGAATCACTGAGAATGCTGAAAAAAGAGCAACCTCTGAATGAATGAACATTTCAATTTAACAAATCACAAAGCAGAAGACGAGCATGTTCTTTTAAATCTAATGGCACGTAATATATCAGATTTATCAATGTAATACTCTCCCACTTCAAGATAATTTTTTTTTGCATAAAAAAAAAAAGACTGAAAATGCACGAGGAAATAAGTAACAAGTAGAACTGAAACGCACCGAGATCGCAACGAGTATTGACAAAAAGATCATGAGGGCAGAAGCGAACCATGTAAAACGGGCAAACCTCCTTATCATCCCAGGTAAATTCCTTGTATCCCTTCTCTTCATCGATCAAATTTCGACCTGAAATTCACCCACATCAGCCCGAAAGCCTCATCAGATACGTCAAAAACCAAAATCTAAAAGAAAAACAAACAAAACTCAAACAAAAAACAACCACACAAACGATTTCAGTTCACATTATCAAAACGTGTATGAAAATGCAACAAAAAAAAAGGGAATATCTGCACCCGTACGTCCATCGAGATTAGATCCCTGAGCATCCATGAGTGACGAACAATGACTTTAGGGAATTGAGATGGGAGGAGAGATGCCTCTGCCCTCGGTCGCTGGTCAGAGGCAGAGAAAATAGACGTGGTGGCCGTCAACCTCGACGGCGAAGCACAGGCATGGTATCAATGAGTAGATCGAAAGCGACCCTTTCTGAGTTGGATCGATTTTCGACAGCAACTTCTTGAGAGTTTTCCGGTGGACTCACGGCGGCAATGCGACAAAGAGATTCCCCTCTCTCCGTCGAGATGGTTTAGTTCGAGCATTCAGGCAGCTGTTCGAACAGATGGCAGCCTCCTTCACTGACGTGCTCCAGAAATTAGGAGTGAGCTACTTGAGATTAGACCTGATCGGCTGGGCCTTATCATGCAGACTGCCTAGCGTATTGAAGACGAACTTACTCTTTCAGCAGGACCGAAATCCAGAGGGTCAGAGATACAATCCAAGCCCAAATTCTCCATTGTCTTCCATTTCAAGTGCAGTGAGCTCAAGTCCTTCCACACTTAGCCCATTTCCTTGTCAAGACCCTAAAACAGTCCAGGTTATGCTTAAATTAATTTTAGTGGAAGGGGCAGCAAAGACAGTTTAGTTTTTGTGACAGCATGTCATGTCAAGGTAAAGAAAACTTAAAATTTTGTTGATTGTAAGAGTCAAACACATACTAGTGAGGTTGCACAATCTCACATCGCTTAAAAAGAAATTGAGAGTTTATAAGTAGAATTGTCATCTTATCTAGTGAACACATTTATACTAATTCCAAAAATAAATTGTGCGGGTTTCGACTCAAAATAAGCAATATTGTACTGAAAGTATCAGAAAACTCTACAAATAATATCATAACCAATTTCCAACTAGCAGGGTGCCCGAGGAGACGTTGGACTCTCAAGGGGAGGGATTGTGATAGTCCGTCTTATGAAGACAATGAAAACTCAAGATTCTGTTGATTGTGAGGATTCAACTCATACCAATGAGAGTGCACAATCTCACATCATTTAGGAATGTGAAAATTGAATGGTTTATAAGTACAATTCTTCTTCATACCTAGCACAACACGTTTATGAAACCCCAAAAATATTTTCTGAAAACTGGTTTTTTTTTTTAAAGGAATAACTAACACATCTCTCAAATGTCTTTATTATTGTTGTAATTTTGTTTTTCAATCTCATCACTCTTCTATTGCTTTAAATAAATTCTTCGGACTCGATTAAAGACTGTTATATCCATTTTAAACATCTTTCAAGTGATAAACAGCTACAATCATAGCACAGGATCAAGAGTTCTAGAAAAGTTGTGAACAGCTTGCACTTAGCATGTAGCATGTGAGAAACAATTTCCTAGAAAAATTATGCATAATAATATTGACGCGTTGATAATGTGTTTTAATTATTTAAAGCAATCCAACATTGGAAGATCTAACAACTAACTAGTACAGTGATCACAGAACTAAAATATGATTTGCCACTTGCCAATTTGTTGTTGATTAGAGCAAAAGACTACTTTGAATAATTTCATGCTACCTAATTTTCATTAGTTGTAGATGAGACAGACGAATTCAATTAATATATAAAACTAAGAAATAATATTTGCACAAGATTTCACAGATTTTCGTTGAAGAAAGCGTATCGACTTTGCATTTTCCAGGAGAAGAGCAGTCACAGCAAGACTCTGCATCTAGTGTAGAGTTTGATAAAAAAAATACACGTGTAACGATCAATAAAAAAAATAGTCTATATATGAGGGGTCAACAATGTTGTTTTTTCCATTAAAGCGGGGATTATTCAACCCGATGGGCCGGGCTCTTGTTAGGCAAGGCCCAACAATTTATTTTTTTCCTAATTTATCTATTTTTGTTTTAGATTTTTTATTTCATTAAAAAAAAAAAGCTATGTATTTTCATTCTCATCATAAAAATCAATTATAAAGACGCCACGCAAAATGATTTAGGCAATGTTTGTTACTTTCTTCAAGTATATAATAAATTATTGTCACGATGGACTATAATTTTAACAAACGTCTACGACTTTTAGTCACGATTGATACTAAATTATAAAAATTTTCATTGCATGTAAATTATTAATGAATGAAATATCATTTGTTATATGTTTAAAGAAGTTCACTTAACTGGTCGCATTTGTTTACTATGGAGTAACATATGCCTATTTCTTCGACTTATGATGGGTGGTTACACAATATATGTCCTATATATATATATAGAGAGAGAGATAGAATAATACTTTTAGTGAGAGGAATTTACAATTACCTATCAGAAATCAGAATAGGATCAGATTCTATCACTTTTTTTTTCAACATGGAGATGACATGTGATTGCGTACAACATGAATTATGGTACGATAATTTGATATTTATTTTAGAAGAATCAAGCATACCAGATGATTTTTAACAATGTTTTTATAATATAGTAAATTATGTAATATCAAGCTACAACTAAACCAAGTTTGAGTTACTATAAAATGATACATCTAGTTTTTTTTTAATTTTTTAACTTCTAACTCGGCTATTTTTATTTCTCGTGTTATGCAAGAGCAGGCCAAAATTATTACTAAAGGAATATGTTGGGTGGAATAAAGTTTAAGAGTTAGAAGGTCTATCAATTAAGAATATGTACCATTGTATTTAGAACTAGGTGCTATCCAATTGGTCAATAATGAAAGATACCTTACAAATTGCTAAAACCAAATTTAAGTTGTAAAAGAAAGATATTCTAATTCGATTGGTAAATAAGAAGTTGTGATTTTCTCTTATAGAATATAATGTGCATTTATCGTTAAATGTTTTTGGCGATGTCGTTTTCATTGTGACGGTAACATTTTTTTTTTTTTGCATATGAAGAAGTGAAATTTGATTGAAGTAGAATCGTCTTTTGGAAAATCAAAATGAACTCAACATTTTTACGTAGCACATTACATATTTTCAATTTTGGCAGACGGGCACATTGGTGTGGCGAGCTCACCACAGTACGCACTTCACGAGTAAGTAGTAACCAACTAGTATGGGGGTAGTCCAACCTAAATGCATGTCTCAAAATGTTAGCACAACCCAAGGTGCATCTCGAGCGAACATGATCCAACCACAAGATCTTCAATGGCACTATTACTTCCTCTCGATGCAACGTCAACCTCATGCGCATTGTTACTGATCTCGGTTCGACCATGTGGGAATGATGGAGTCTATAACGATCCCACATAAGCCTTTGTGGCTAGGAGGTACGCAATGTTGATGTTGAATTGAAAATTGATAGTCCATGGAACTCCTCATTCCATTGAGACACCAAGGCCCCTATTTACTCTCTAGTGCTTACCCATCGTGGCATGCTCTCACATTGTGGCATAGCTCGCTTAGGGCCAAAGGTTCTTAGAGTGGTAGAGAGCTGACACCATATCTTCATTAAAATGCAATCTGAATCATCTTCACTATGGAAGAAGTAGACATCTCTTGGTTGTGTGTGGAGTTATTTTCTTTATATGACAAATATTGTACAATTATGTTGCACATGGACTGCACCACTTAATATCATTGTGACCCTTCGACGCCCTCTTATCGTTGTGGTCGATTATAGACAGTCAAATTGTGACACCCTGCTTTGCCCCAACCACATGCAATTATGATACACTAATGATGAAATACCCCTCTACGATTTGTACATATAATCGCAAAATAACATTGCCATTACACTCGATTATTAACATTTTCATCATGAACATTGTATGAATTCTAAACCAAACATAAAACAACCGTCAACCATGCACTATGAACGAAAGTTACATTCTCGCTATTTTTTTGTGATCATTGTTTCTTTTCTTCTTGCTTATTATATGAAAATTGAGGAAGAAAAGATTGATTTTGCGTGCTCCATTTCTTAAACTGGTCTTCCTTATTATAACAATATCGTTATAATATTCTTATACTTTAAGCACGACACAATAAAACATTTTTGGGATGCTAGGATTAGTCGCTGCAATTAGTTGATCTTTATTTTATGATAATCAATAATGTCATTTTCATGAATAATGATCGATAAATTTGACTTATATATAACTTAATTATGATTAGTATGCATGAAATTTCACAAGGTTATAGTTGAATTGCCCTTTCACAATAGCTTAGTAATACTCTTGTGATGACCTTTGTGGCTTCCAAATATTTTTCTCAATACAAAATATTGCAATTTGGAAGGAACAACGGTATCACCTACATCATCTTGATGTTAGTTTCAAATTAATATTATTATCGGCTACCGTGCAATTAAAATAAAATAATTTAGAATATTCAAATTATTTTAGCTTTATTATTAATATGATTTCTTTGAATATACTCTAAATAAAAAAATAAGCAAATTTGACTTTCAATAAAGAATCCAATAATCATACGTTGATTAAACTGTACATTTTAGGATTTATTTAGGATGTTGGAATCGTCAACAGAAATTTATTATGAATTTTCATAATAAATATTGAATAATTTTATATTTACTCTATTATTCTACTCTATTAAAATAGTCGCTGACGTGTAAAATCATTATTAGTACAATTAATGTAATTAGTTAATTATTTATAATTTATTACATTAATTATACTTTAACTGTTCCATCATTGTTTGACACATCAGTAAATATTTTAAAAAAATATAATAACATAGCATTATTCGTAAATACATGACATGTTTTGCACGCAGAAGTTATTTTTATAATTACTAATTATAAAAACATATTAATAAAAATGGTTCTCGAAATAATAAGAAAAATTAAAAATAAACAAATGTTAAATGTCAAAACTATTTTTTATTTTAAAAAAAATATAATAAATTGATTGTTTACCAAAAATTATATTATTATTATTATTTATTACGAATTGGTTGAGACGAAGCCATTGACTTGAAAAAAGGTAATTAAATAATGAAGATTAATTTGACAGAAACAGAATCTTTTGACAATCAATCTTTGTTTTTTTTTTTTAAATAATCCCAAATAATTAAACTTAACCACTTGTCACTGGAAATAAATATATTTTTTTTTAAATATATTTTTAATTTAATTATTTTATAATTAGAAAGAGAACTAAATATGAGAATTGGAAAGTTAGGTGAAGCAAGACTTGAAGATGGGTATTGGGGGCTTTGGCATTGAGTAAACATATGATCGTCGAGGAAGTTGGTGGGGCTGTCTTTAATCTTATAGAAACATGACAATCTTTGATCTACACTTTTACATCTTAACTTTAATCATGTCTGTTGGATATAAACTATCGTTATAGGTTTGAGTGGTCGGAAGATTCTTGTGAGTTATAAATACGACACTCGATTAATTTTTATTTGAAATAATTTATTACAATAGAAGAATGAAGTTCAGTCTCATCTTTTTTATATACTTGAAATTTATTTACTTTCTCGAATTACTTGTATTAAGACAAAAAATCATAGTTTTAGACATACTATGAGACGTGATTCTGGTTTATAAGTGGGAACTGAGCCTCACTAGGCTCTAATCCACCCGTTCCTGTTTGAATGTGTTTTAGATTTAGTTATGTCCATCTCTATTATGATGACACTTAAAAATGGTTAGAAATTGATTTAGCTAAGAAGACTCAAAATCTATTAAATGCATGACAAAAGAATATTAATATAAAAGGATTGGAAAATACCATTAATTTCCACTAAAAACTTACTATTGTTGTGGTTTTTTTTATATTATTATTCATTTGAATATTTATTATAATTAAAAATAGAAAAACTTATACAAAAAGTCAACAAAGAATTTAAGTGTAAGTTTGGTACATAAGAATAGACATTCTCAATGGCATGGGATACAACGTCACTTTTGTTGGTAGATAGGCAAAATTACTTTAGTTTTGGTAAAAAAAAAAAAAAGTGAAAAATTGGTAGGAAATTGTATATTTAATGTGTGACGACTGACGCACGTAGACTCAGTTGTTTAAATCGTGGCTTATTCAGTATTCACCTATTATTTTAAAGAGATAGCAGATCAATCACCCGTTTAGATTTTGACACGTGTTCCTCTTGTCGATTACGTCGACGACAGAGAATCTTGCAGAATCTTGCATCTGGGGCGGCGGAATCTGACGCCAACAAGCCCCACTTCGCTATAGCGCGTAATTCACACGCGTTATATTGTAGAAGAAGCCAAAAAGGATAATAAGCGCGTGAAGGGGAATTTCAGGGATACCACTAAATTGTTATATAAGGTGGGGCTTATCCCAAAATACACGCGATATGGCATAAAAAAGAGAGTTGGTGGGTCCCTCGAAACCCAATCGAACTGGGGCCCACTTTCCGGTAATTACAATGCTGGCCTCTCGTACTCTTCCTCTTCCGTACTTGACCGGCTAATCAGGTAGCCATTTTCCTTCAAATTTACTATTTTCTTCCTCTATTTTTTTTTATTCGAAACCTGCTCCATGACCGTCCCACAGACAACACCCACTTATATATATATATATATATATATATATATATATATATATATATATATCTATAGTTAGAGAAATTTATGTGACAATATTTATAAATGACGTAGAAATATGTAACATTATGTAAATTACTCTTTCATTTTCATTAAATTTTTTTTGGGCATCACATATTTATTAACATTAAATGATAGAGAAAGACGAGTTTAATCATTGGTTGATGCGATGGGCATTAACGAGCAATTATTTAAATTATTAATAGAATAATATAATACAATAAACAATGAAAATAAAGAATAAACATATAAATTTTCAAGAAAAATCATGAAAGTATAGAGGAGAGAAACGAGTTATGAGAAATCAAATTATCAAGAAAAAAAAATCAAAATTTACTATCATCGCATACACCGTGAAAATTTTGTTCTATAACTTAGGTTGTACCGGCTCAAACGAAATTCAAAAGATCTAAAGATAGCATACTTTAAAGTATAAGCAATAATGATGGATTAATCGAGACAATCGATACATATTTAAGTCCTAATGAATTTTGAAAAACAAAAATAAAAATAAAACAACTAAAACGACTAATTAAATTTTTAAGATTTGAAAACTCGAACACGGTTATGTTCCCATTTTTTTTTTTTTGAATATTTAATAATTAAACAAAAAAATTAAATAGAATAAACTTTGAGTTGATCAACAAAGCTTTAGTTATAATTTAGAGGACAAAATAATAAATTCAAGAAGTTTATCATGCCTTTAACTTTGTTCGTATCCAACAAAGCTTTGAGATTCTCGTGAATAATTAATTGAATTATAAGAACAATATTTGCATAGAAACAATGAATAATATTAATATAAAATTATAAACTATTGTATTTGATAAGTATTTTCGAAAAGCTAAATCACTAAAACCCAAAAAAACAACTCTCTTGCTGAAATTTATTTAAAATAAACCAAATACATAAAGTAAAAAAATACATATTGCATATATAGTAACGTTTGGTGCCGTAGTATTATATTTAAGAGTAAAGTACAATTTGACCCCTATAATTAGGTGAAATGAGCAATTTACACAATAAACTTTGATAATAGTCAAAAACAACTTTAATATATTGATAATAGGCAATATGACCCATACCGTAATAATTTATGTTAAAAAATAACGTTTTTTCACTTGTTCATTTTTTTTTTCCGAAATGCCCCTCACTGGACTGAATCGGACCGGACCGGTTCGGCTAATTGCACTTTGATTTTTTATTTTATTTTTAATTATATTCTTCTGTCTTATCTTTTCAAAGAAATAGGATTTAAAAAAAAAATCATAGTGGAATTAGTCGAACCGATCTGGTCTACTTCGGTCCAGTGAGGGGCATTTCGAGAAAAAAAATGAACAAGTGAAAAAATATTATTTTTTGATAGAAAGTATGACGGTAGGGACCGTATTGCCCATTATCAATACATTAAGGTTGTTATTGCTTATTATTCAAGTTTACGGTGTAAATTGCTCATTTCACCTAATTGTAGGGGTCAAATTGTATTTTACCCTATATTTAATTTATTAGGTAATTAACAAAAAAAATTTAAATTAAGAGGTCATTAACAAAATTGTCGTTAAACTATATTCATTAACAAAGTCATCCTTAAACTATTATCCATTAATAAAAAAATATTTATCGTCCATATCTTCGTTGAAATTTGTTAGTTTCCCGTTCAGTTTTTGTCCACTGGACTGGGATCCCACCCCTCCAATAGCAAGTCCCCGTGAATTGGATTCTGATTTGAAGAAACAAAAATGAACAAAAAAAAAAAAAAAGCAGAAGTCCACTATTCAATAACAAACTCACGTCGTACTCAACAAAATAAGGGAGAGAGAGTCTGCTCGCGAAAGGCGGGCCCTCGCTCGTTATTTTGTTATATAGAGCGGGAGCCCACACGAAAGTTGGTTTGTTAATAAAACATAGTTTATGAACGATTTTGTTAACAAACGTAATTTAACGATATCTTTCTTAATAATTTCATAGTTAAAAGTTTTTTTTAATTATTATAATTTATTTGAATATTTATAAAATACTAAAAAAATTATAAATTTATTTAAAATTATAAACAAATAAAAAATAAAAAAACAAAGTAACTGCCAAAAGAGGCAGTTACCCGGTCATTTCCATACAGGGAGCAGAGCAAATCTAAATAGAATCTGCAAAGTATGTGGTTAGATCCTTTCACATTGTTCATCTTTTCGAGTATTTAATTTTTAATTATACCCAAATAAAAAATGTTGTAAATTTGATTTAAAAAATTGAAACTTTAAATTAAAATATGGAAATTATCGTCCATTGCTTTACATTTCTGCGTAGATAGACCTACCCACTAATCTATAAATCAAGCTCTCCATTCAATCTCTGTGTCTCAGCTTTCAGGAGGAGGAAGAGAGTGGACGAGAGGGCGCGAGAGATTTATCCGTTGTAGTTTCTGGGCTTAAGCTTTTGAGAATCATGTCGCTGCTTTCTGACCTTATCAACCTTAATCTCTCCGACTCCACCGAGAAGATTATTGCAGAGTACATATGGTGAGGTTTTCTGTTCTTCTTTCTGGGTTTATTTGGCATAGATGAATGGTTCAGAGACCCTGTTTTCTGTTTGGTTTCCGAGAAAATGAGATTTTGTAGCATAAGATTAGATTGAATTTGATCTTATGTCCTGGTCCACTCTTTGATTTTGCTGTTTTTCTTTGTTCTTCTTCTCTAAAAGTCTGTTCTCCATGAGTTCCTTTTTTTTTTCTCTGTGGGTTTTCTAGTTTACTTTACTATCAATTATCCATTCTCAAATAATTAATTTGATCTTGATTTTACTGTATTTTCTCTGTGGGTTTACCAGTGATGTCGATTTTGACCATATTAATCCTGATTTTGTAGCTTTTTTTTTCCTGTAAATTATCTTCATTATTTATCTTCAACCTATTAATAATCATTCTTCATGTTCTGAAAATACTGACAGGATTGGTGGATCTGGAATGGACATTAGGAGCAAAGCAAGGGTTAGTGAATTCTATTCATTTAATTTTTTTTTGCTATTTTTTGAAAATTTAAAAATTTTAATATGTTTATATTGGTTTTTGCAGACCCTCCCAGGTCCTGTAACTGATCCTTCGAAGCTTCCTAAATGGAATTACGATGGCTCCAGCACTGGCCAAGCCCCTGGACAAGACAGTGAAGTGATTATTTAGTAAGATTTTTGTGTTCTTTTCTTTTGTTTTGAATTTTTGATAATTCATCGACAATTGCTTGACATTTTGCTTGTTTTTATTGGAACAGCCCTCAAGCAATTTTCAAGGACCCATTTAGGAGAGGCAACAATATTCTTGTTAGTTGGAATCAATCATTCTCTACTTTGAAACTTATGATTTTGTATTTGAACAGGATGATCTCACTGTTTTGCATATTTATCGTTTTTGATAGGTGATTTGCGATGCTTACACTCCGGCTGGTGAGCCAATTCCAACTAATAAGCGATGCGCCGCATCGAAGATATTCAGTCATCCTGATGTCGTGGCTGAAGTCCCTTGGTGACTATTTTTTATGTCATTTCATTTTTATTTTGTTGGGTGAAATTCAAGTTATCCTATGAACTTAAGGGTCAAAGACAACTGATACCCTATCAATTTTTTTTTAGCAAAACCGTCTTTGTACTTCGGGCCGTTTGCAAAATGACCTATCCGATGATCAAATTCATCAAATCTCTTATGTTTTTCGTTTGTAAAGGTGATTTTAACCTATCTTGATTAACTTGACTCACTCGATTTCTCTTTCACACTTGATATCATAATCGAGGTCGAAAAAAAGAAAACATTCCAACTGATGTTTTTCGTTTGAAATCGAGTGCGAAATTGAGTGTGGAAAATCGAGCTAGTCAACGTAATTAGGATGGGTTAAAAATGACCATAATAGGTGGAAAACGCGATACATTTTTCAAGTTCTATCAAATCACGAGTTGTTCAATGACTAAATCGCATTGTACCCTATTTTTTCATATCGCGTTTCTGATTAAAATTTTGTTTTTGACTTTGAATTTTTATTTACTTATCATGATGTAATGTTGAAATTCAGGTATGGAATTGAACAGGAGTATACCTTGCTGCAGAAAGATGTAAAGTGGCCACTTGGGTGGCCGGTCGGTGGCTATCCCGGACCTCAGGTACTGCTTCTATATTTTCTTTGGCTACTTTATTTGAGGAGTACTAAAATTGTTCTCAGATGTTGAATGCAAGAAAAGAACCCTTTTATTTGAACAGTAAAAATATTTTTGCAGGAACTTTTTTAGTTTGTTGAAAAATATTATTGATGAACATATTGTCTCCAAATTTTCTGTTTTCCGAGAAAAATGTTTGAAAAATCTCACAAATTACCATCTAAAGTTAGAAACTCAAAGTCATTTAGTAGTTTGAAATTCATCATCTTGATTAGATATTTTAGTAATTGTTTTCGAATAAAGCCTTCGTATCTGAATGTTATATGAATTTTTATCGCATAACAGGGACCGTACTACTGTGGAGCCGGAGCTGATAAGGCCTTTGGCCGTGATATCGTCGATGCTCATTACAAGGCTTGTCTATATGCCGGTGTTAACATTAGTGGAATCAACGGAGAAGTGATGCCGGGGCAGGTACACTTTTTTAACTTCATTTTTTCATCTTCCATTTTACTTATTTTTTTTAACCTTTCGCTATTTTCTTTCAGTGGGAATTTCAAGTTGGTCCTGCTGTTGGCATCTCTGCTGCAGATGAAATATGGGTCGCTCGATACATTTTGGAGGTACGTAATTATCATTTTACAGTATGCTTTGATTTCGAAAACTGCGTTTAAGAACTGTTTCTGAATTATTGGTGTTTATGCTTATTTATGTTCTTTCTCTTCTTTGATATGAACAGAGGATTACCGAAATTGCCGGAGTGGTTCTTTCCTTTGATCCCAAGCCAATTCAGGTTATTTGTGTTTTCAAAAAAGTCATCTCCGTTTCATTGAATTTTTAGAAACAGTTTTCTCTTGTTTTGATACTGGCTAGGGTGATTGGAATGGAGCTGGTGCTCACACGAATTACAGGTGAAAATGCAGCATTTGAATCTCGCTTTTTCCAAATTTACAAAGTTATGTAAGAACTGTGATATTGCATTATTGGCTACTTATTTATCGGCATTTACGATATATATCAGCACCAAATCCATGAGAGAGGAGGGAGGCTATGAAATTATCAAGAAAGCCATCGAGAAATTGGGGCTCAGGCACAGAGAACACATTGCCGCCTACGGAGAAGGCAACGAGCGCCGTCTCACTGGCCGTCACGAGACTGCCAATATCAACACTTTCGTATGGGTAAATGCTCAATCTCATTCTTCTCTATTCGATTGCATAGGTTTTTACTTCCTCTTACATAACTAACTGAAAAAAAATAAAGGGTAAAATGCATCGTTTGAGGTCATTATTGTCAAATTTATCCGTTAAATCTAGTATGTGTGAACTAAGTTCGGTATTTTAAGCCGTTTCTGACCATTATGATGCTTTCCAACCTGATTTTAAAGTCTGTCACGCTATTGATGTAGTTAGAGATCAGGTTGGACGTGATATGAGATGCATATATTATGGACATTTGCTTGCTTGTTTTACGAGCATGAAAACTGATGTAAGTTTTTGCAACAGGGCGTTGCGAATCGTGGGGCATCCATTAGGGTCGGAAGGGACACCGAGAAAGAAGGAAAAGGCTATTTCGAAGATAGAAGACCTGCCTCAAACATGGATCCTTATGTTGTGACTTCCATGATTGCAGAAACCACCCTCCTTTGGAAGCCTTGAGTGCACCCTCATACAGTCCTTTTATTGCCCATTTTTATCCTCTTCCTGCATAATGAGGAAGATGAAGTGATATTTAATTAGGGTTCGAACTTTGATCGTGATCGTCTTTGCCGTGTTTAGTTGTATCTGTCGTGTTTCTCATTTTATTTACCGATTTACCAGCCGTATTTAATAATGTTGTGCTCATAAACATGGTAAGGGGCTGATTGCCATTGTTGGTATGAAATTGGCGCTTTATATTTCAGCTGCCTAATTGTTATCAATGCTTCAATTTCCTGTCATCTTCTGAGAATCAATTTCCAGGTAAAGTTGCTCATTTGCTGAGGTTGTCCTACAACTGTGACATCCCGTTTTGGGTCTGGTGAGGTCCAATTTATACCATTAAAGGCGTACAGTGTCACATTACTTGAAAGAGTGAAAAATACATGGCTTATAAGTAGAATTCTTATCTCTTTATGTAATACAATGCGTTTTAGAGTTGATTTCAAGAATAAATATGTGTGGACTCTAGTTCAAAGTGGATAATATTGAAGTGAGATCATTGAGGGACATTATACTTATTCTCCAAATAATCTGATACGTTGGTAATTAAGTTCTCTTCAAGAAATTGTAATTTTGGTTAGTAAACGATTTTTAAATAACTCTAATTTATTACAAATCTTGCTCGTCCAAGTTTTAACTCGTTTATTGTTCGTCAGCAAGAAGTTTATTCGGTAAGTGCATAATAGTCTAATTTTAGAGAAAAACAAGCAAGTCATCAGACAAAATGCATAATAGTCTAATTTTAGTGAAAAACAAGCAAGTCATAAGACATTCAGACAAATGAATAATTAAATGTAAGAATGTTAGCAACTAAGTTCATGCCGTTAAGATTGTGCTCAATAAAATTAACGTCTTCTATCTTCTCTGCTAGATGATTTACAACAAGAAGTTATAATTTTGGCGAGAAAACGATTTATAGAGGAGATATTCATGTCGAATTGCCTTTGTTAATCTCCTCTATAAATAGTTTCCTCCCCAAAATTTTTATTTATTCTTTGAAAACCGCTCAGCGGAGAAAATAGAAGACATCATATGAAAAGAAAATATGAATGTATTGATCACAATCATAACGGCGGAGACTTAATTGCTGCGAATTAAGAATTTATTTTCATTAAAAAAAAAAAATTACCAAAAACAACCACAAACTAAGGGTTTTTTTCGATTCCAATTACAAACAAATTTTTTTAACAATTCAAACTACAACGTATCAAAAATGTGACAAAAACGACCACGCCGGACGGACGCTTAAAACCACCGTCCGTCCAGGTACTGTTCACGTGAACAGTACCCGGTTTATATTTGTTTTTTCTCCATTTTATAAATTAATTTTAAAAAAATATTAAACGATATTGGATTTACTTAAAATTTTTATCACATATTCACCACGTTATGAGAAGATGATATAAAAATTTTCGTGATTTTACAATACTTATATGATTTATTATAATGTTTTTACTTATGTTTTATAAAATAATTCACTAAAATTACAATAAATTGTACAAGTGTTGGAAAATCACGAAAAGTTTCAGATTATCTTCTCATAACGTGATAAATATGTGATAAAAATTTTAAGTCAATCCAATATCGTTTATTATTTTTTAAAAATTAATTTATAAAACGGAGAAAAAACAAACATAGCACCCGGACAGACGCTAAAAATAGAGTCCGTCCGGGTACTGTTCACTTATTGGATTGTGATTGGAATACCGAGAAATTTGTTTGTGATTGGAATCGAAAAAACCCTTAGTTTATAGTCGTTTTTGGTAATTTCCCTTAAAAAAAAAAAAAAAAAAAAAGTAAGAGTTGTTCTTCACTTATATTGTTCGTTTATAGTCCAAAATAGTCCCACTCGTTAAGCTCATGAGCTGAGTTAAATTTATTTGAACTCAACAGTGTGAATCGTTCCACAATTATAAGCAGTCTATTAATATTGCCAGTAAATCGTGAACTGAGGAGGTGGTAATTTAAAGCAATTAGGTTCACAAGGAGGAAGGAGAAAACCCAGAAACAGAACAGTCTCAGTCGCAAGGCAGAGGCGGCAGCGGTCGCCGGGTTGGAGAAAACATCCGAGACAGTATCTACAGTTCAATTCTGAAAATAAGGATTTAGAAGGAGGGCAGAGATGTTGCTACAACGAGCAGCGGCTAATTGGTTGAAGCAAATGCGATTGCGTTCTCAGAACTTCGTTCGAGCGTACGAAACGCCCACCATTTTATATAATCTATCGCTTCCACTCTCCAGTAAGTTTATTCCTTCGTATATGCAGCTTCTTAAACCCAAAAAATCTGATCGCTCTGTTTCCTGGTTTCTTATATTAATTTGATTCTATTGCATATAGAGAAGGAAAGTTTATGATCTCTTCCTGAATTCCATCTGATTTCGTGACTTTCAATCGGTCATTAGTTTAATTGATGAGTGTCCGATTGATTTATTTGGATTAAGCTTTTTTTACATGTAAAATTTTGGAGTTGCTTACGAGTAAATTGTTAAGCATTCTAGGAGCTTATTTCCATCTATCTAGGGCGATAGAAATAATACCAAAAAACTGAAAGCAATGAACGATACGACATAAAAATTTATTGTTTTTCCACTGGGTCCATTTGCTGTTGTGGAATTCACTATGATTGGAAAACAATTTGCACTTGAGTCAGATCTGCTATTAAGCTTTTAGCATTTTCTAGCGTGATTGTTTTTTTTTTTTTTTTAATTGAGTTGCAACAATTTCAATTTTTTCAAGATGCTCTGTTCTCATTACCTTAGCTTTTTGCAGGCAGCAGTCTCAAGTTTTCACAGTACAGTCGCAATGGTTACGATTACAGAATGAACTATCAACATCCTTGTTTATGGATTGTAATAGCCGCTCATGCAGGTATACTTTTTTGGATAGCTTTTAGTTAGTTTTCCTGTAAATTTTTTGATTAATTGTTGAGATTTTAATTTTTTTTTTTCTGGGGAATTTTGACTCTGATATATTTAAAAAACTTATGACCAAGAGGATTTATCTTTTCTTATTGTTTTCTTTACCTACGCTACTATGTCAGAAAAAAAGACCTGAATTGGCAGTATGAATAACACGCGATCGTTTGCTGATATGATATTTCATATGTTTCTTGATACCATGCAGTGATTCTAGGCATAAATGCAAACCCTGTTCTAGCAAAAGAATCTTCACTTGAGTCAAGTTCTGAAAACCATACTGAACATAGTGACGCAATTGGATTACATAAAGTGGAAGATGGTTCTGTAATATCAAATGTACATACATCCAAGTGGAGAGTTTTTACTGATCACGCTAGGGATGTGTTTTTGAAGGTCAACATTTTCAGCCCTTGTAATTTGATATTTCTTTATTTGTACTCCGCTTCATATTTTTCCCTTATGATCCTCAGATTCACAATGTTAATTTCCTGTTTTCCTGTAATTAGGGAAAGCTGGAGGAAGCTGAAAATTTTTTCATTTTTGCCCTTGAAGAAGCTAAAGAAGGTTTCGGAGAGAGGGATCCGCATGTTGCCTCTGCCTGCAACAATTTGGTGAGCTTATGTCCAGACACATATTGAAATTGTTTTTCCTCAATTGTTCTTTATCACAAAACATCGTGTAGGATCGATATTGTCTAAGAGGGGGGTGAATTAGACTTTTTAAATTTTTTTTCTTAATCTAGTTGCTTTCTCTCTGGTATGTGATAACTCGATTTACAGTAAACACACAAGCAATAAAAGTAAAAAGAGAGAGAAACAATAACACCAGAGTTTTTACGTGGTTCGGCCAAAACTTGCCTACGTCCACGCTTCAAGGTTTCCCCTTTGAAGATCTTTTCCTTCTCCTCAGAGAATAAACAGATCGCACTTCACGGACGTCGATCTACAGCCTTTTACAACAACCGGATTGTTCTTCACGGGCGACAATCCACTGCCTTTTACACAATCGTAAGTATGTAGATTTCAGCACAAACTACACTATCTCAAAGATTGAATCTCAAGTTACAGAGTAGAGAGATGTAGAATACAGAGTATTAAGATTTCGGCTCGTTAGGGCTCAATAAGAATTTTTACAAAAGTTGTTTCTTCGAGCTATCTTCTCGGCTTATATACTCTATCTCTTCTCGGCTCTTAGAATTGAATGCTCCTTATCTGAATATGGAAACTTTATTACCGTTGGATAGGCATCCGTACAAAGACAGCTAGTCGTTGCTTTCTGGAGTTGCTATTTGCTTGTCGCCATTAATGCTCTGGAGTTAAAGCACTGGACGAGGTCACTGTTACTTCGCGGCATTTTTAAATCTAGCGGAAGACACTGTTCATCGGTAGAAGTTGCTTCATAATCTTGAACCGCCATCGGTAGATGCAACTTAGAAACTCGAACCACCATTGGTAGAAGTAATCTTAAAATCTTGAACCACCATCGGTAGACGTTGTTCTTTGAAGCACCATCGATAGAAGTCTTCTTTGCACTACCATCGGCAGAAGTCTTCTTTGCAATTATCATCGGTAGAAGTCTTCTTTGTAATGTCATCGGTAGAAGTCTTTTTTGCACTACCATCAGTAGAAGTCTTCTTTGCAATTATCATCGGTAGAAGTCTTCTTTGTAATGTTATCGGTAGAAGTCTTCTTTGCACTACCATTGGTAGAAGTCTTCTTTGTAATATCATCGGTAGAAGTCTTCTTTGAGAGTCTGTCAGCGTTGGATGTAATTCTTTGTCGTTTAGCTGGCGGTAGAAGTTGATCTTTGAAAGACTCTGCCTTTGTCGTTTAGCTATCGGTAGATGTGGTCTTTGGATGCCAGCTTTGGATGTACAACATTTTCAGCCCTGTTTTGCTATTAAACCCTGAACACTTAACCACATTTGTTAGAATACTAAAATACCCTTTTCAAGGGCATTTCCAATCGATGAAGCTCATATGCATAATTCATTATTCTCATATATTAAACATAATCAAATTACATTTCTTAACTTATAAATACATCATCAAAAACATCGTTAGACTTAAACACTACTTAAGTCAACACATCGGACTAGACTGCTGTACGAGAAAATTGTTCGTAATAAAACTATTGCAGGTGTACAGTGTCAGTTTTTATAGTACATGATAAAAAGCGTTGTCGAATCCACAGAGAATATGTAATTTATCAATTTTCACAAAGTATTGTTTTAACCAATTATGACTTTATTTGGACAATTAAAAATATGATTTTGAAAACTAAAACGATATAAACAAAATAAACTAAGTTATCAATGAAAAACCTTTAATTCAGAAAAGATCAAGAGTATTGATTTTACGAATATTTATCATATTATTTATCAGACCGACATTATTTAGTTGAGCAATTATTTATAAATCGAAAACCTTAATTTGTTAAAATACATCTTTCGAGTGTGAAGTTAACATTAATTCCTAAAATCACAATTTCGATATCTCTATAAAAATCGTTCTTTTAGTTATTCAATAACAGTGGTTTTCTTTTTTATTTCACAAAACTCTAATACTCTCTCGAGCTATTAAAATTTTATGTTGTAATATTCAAGTCGTAATTAGAATTACCTCTCTCGAGTGTCAAACCCTAAATATAAAATCATTCAATATGTGGCCAACAATTTGAAAGCATTAATAACAGAATATCACAAATAAACAATAAATATAACTAACAGAATAATCATTCATTAAAATAATATTCTAAATAAACGATTCATCTCTCCTACAGAGGGAGATAGTTAGTTCAACATAATTGAATGAAAAATTGTAGAAATAATGTTGAACATAATACTATCAAACAAAAGAAGTAGATAGAAGAAAATATCGGTCTCCAGATGTCATCGTTGTGGCGGAAAACATGTGTTGGTCTTCTCGTCCGAGGTTGGAAATCGTTTTCGATTTCTCTCAAAAATTCGTCTCAAGGCTGCCGAAGGGTCCCTCTAAATGTCAATTTCTAGAGCCGTGATTAAGGTTTCCAAAAATCTCGAAGTAGTCTTTCCAAACATGCAAAATCTTGTAATTTCATAAAGTAAATCTGTTCCTGCGCCGCGGCTTGGACTTCTGCGCCGCGGCTCGAGCTGTTATTTCTTTGCTCGGTTGCAGCTTGGATGTATCTTTGTCGTGGCTTGGGTTCGTTCTGCCTGTTGGACCGCGACTCAGGCTCTTACACGCCGCAGCGCAACGGTGCGGTTTGACGCTTACTTTCTTGCTTTTAAGCCGCGACTTGTCCATTTCTTGGGCTGCGGCTTGATATTTAAAATTGATTTTTTATATCTTTCTTTCACTTGTTTTATTATTTATCTGCATCGTAATTTAAAATAAATTAAAACCTCTAGAAACTCGAGAATCAACATCAAACTTTGCTTAGAATGATACAAATAACTATTATTTTCGTAGAGTTATCAACTGCCTCCTCTATTCACTTCAAAAGACAATTATTTGACTAAGTTGATTATGCATAATTGTGTAGTGTATTTTGTCAAATAGTAATAAATCTTACAGTACAATGTTTGTTATTATGGTATCCAGAGGTGAAAACAGATTTTTTGAGATTTTGTGAATAAAAAAAGTGAGGCTCTTTAAAGTTAAGATATTACGTGAAAGAAAAGGTTGGTTTTTTGGTTTAGTTCATATGGATTATTGGGTATATTCAAATAAAAGATTGTGTGTTTGATTTTTGTCTCAGGCAGAAATGTATAGAGTTACAAAGGCATTTGAGAAAGCAGAACCGTTATATTTGGAGGCCATCAACATATTGAAAGAATCATTTGGTCCTGAAGATATTAGGTAAAATTTTATATTCATAGAGTTACCAAATTCCAATTTTACTATTGGTCTCACATTATAAAGGCCTGGTGGGGGAGTGGATGTAGTGGGAACAAGAGCCAGAAAAAAAAAAAGATGGGATGAAAGAATCCTTGCATATGTACGTAGGCTTGGTTATTGTTTTATTCTAAATGCTCTTTGACAATTGAAAATGATGTATAAAGTATTATGCTTGAAATCGAATGGGGGAGTGGATGTAGGGGGAACAAGAGCCAGAAAAAAAAAAGATGGGATGAAAGAATCCTTGCATATGTACGTAGGATCTTGGTTAATGTTTTATTCTAAATGCTTTATGACAATTGAAAATGATGTATAAAGTATTATGCTTGAAATCGGATGGGGTAGTGGATGTAGGGGGAACAAGAGCCAGAAAAAAAAAAGATGGGATGAAAGAATCCTTGCATATGTACGTAGGATCTTGGTTATTGTTTTATTCTCAATGCTTTATGACAATTGAAAATGATGTATAAAGTACTATGCTTGAAATCGGATGGGAGAGTGGATGTAGGGGGAACAAGAGCCAGAAAAAAAAAGATGGGATGAAATAATCCTTGCATATGTACGTAGGATCTTGGTTATAAGAGGACCTGAATAAGTTCCCTCATAACAAAATGATGTAAAGCAAATGGTTTTATTCTAAATGCTTTATGACAATTGAAAATGATGTATAAAGTATTATGCTCAAAATCTTTCTATATCTCAAAAGAATAGGCTTTTGTTGCAATATATAATGTTTAATTTTCACAAGTCAAATTGATTGATATTGCGTTTTTATGATATTTGTTTTAAAATTGGTTTCAGTTCCATGGCTTATTTGTTGGATCGTTAACATTGATTTCTTAATTGGATTTTTTTCAATATATTATTCCATTGTTGGTTCACTGTGATTACTTTATATGTTCTGTTATGCATTTTCGGTACATAATGGTTAGTCTACCTGATCTCATACAGAGTAGGTGCTGCATATCACAACATTGGACAATTCTATCTGGTGCAAAGGCAGATGGAAGAAGCTCGTATATATTATGAGGTAGCTACATGTAGTTATGTACCTATTTTGGCACTAGTTTTTGTATTATAGTTCAATATTGAAGTTAGGCGAAGATTAAATCTTGCTAAGTGGTTGATCGATACTTTTTTCTGGAGCCAACTAGGAGTGAAAATTTTGTATTGAATATTTAGTCATTTTTTTCGTTGCTTTTCATATTTTCAGTCCTGTTCTTCTTCAGATCAGCAACTAATCTTGTTAGTCTACCTTGATGGCACACTATATTTGAACAATTTTATTGTCAAATGAAGGAATGTAAATAAACAAAATAGGATTCAGTCAAATTCAAAACATTTTTCACATAGTATTCTATTTTTTTTGGAAGTTTTTCTCTATTGTTCAGGCTTATAATTTCCTTTTTCTTTTTCTCTTTTGTTCAATGTTCTTGGGACAGTGTGCTTTAAAGGTATGTATCTATACTTATATTTGCATGACTCTTACTCATTCACATGCGATCTTAATTTGTTTCTTTTTTTTTTTATGTATTTCTTTCTTGTTACTATGTTATAATGTTTCAGATAAAAGCTCGTGTACTGGGACTTAACCACATGGACTATGCAGACACTATGTACCATCTAGGAACTGTATTTCCTTAAATCTCTGCCTTGAATGATGGTTTGTTTATCCTTTGTGTATGCTGTGTGCAAAATTCTTTAATTAAACACTTTTCAGAATAAGAGACCGACGTATTGGCTTTGTTATGCTTCTCAGTTATTCTTGCGTCATTATATTTCATTTTGCACAAATCTTATTTTCAGATTAATGAACTCAATATTTGTTGCGAAAACTAAAAAAATCACCCAATCAGGAGGAGATGACCAATATTGTATTTGACTTCTCTTTGACTGTTATCTTTTCTTGTACTGCATTGGTATCAAGGATAATCAATTTTTCTTTATGACCTATCAAGGTAAATATTTTTAGTTTTGTAGAATCGCCAACAATTCTAGAGCAGACATGACATGTAGGTTATGTTGGCTACATGCTTTTCATTTGCACAGTGCACACTGATGCTACAGCATTGTTTTGTCCAATTGTCTGCTTTGATCTCTAGTTGTCACTTGAAATGGGCTTTGCACGTTTCTTTTGAAAGGGTATTTTTCATTACAAACAGTATTTAAGGAATATTAAAGTTATAATCTTCTTGTTCATACATAACTTATTACCGCTGACCAATTATTATTATTTTTCATTGAATGCAGTAAATTTATTTGAACTACGTGAAGTCTTTGTAAACCAAGTGTTGATTTATAATTGTTCAGTGAAAACATTTTTTAGCGTTGATTTATAATTGTTCAGTGAAAACATTTTTATTCCTGAAGAAGTTCCAAATTGTCAAGTTTTGGAAGTTAACATATCATTTTGGTTTGGAACTGGACGCCAAGTAATAGTGTTTATTCTCATCTTCAGCTCAATTATGCTCTTGTCTTCTCTACAATGTCCTCCAAAATTTCCTCTAATGCGTATTATGTGGAATACATTAAAGGTGCTGTATCTTCAAGGAAAGCTAAAAGATTCTGAGGCCCTTATCCTGGATTCCATTAAGATACTAGAGGTACATCCAATAAGTAGAAAATTTTATCCCCGAAGTGTTTTTGTTTGTTTCTTCATCTGTACTCTTCTTACTGATATGTGCTTTGTTAAGTAGGAAGGCGGACAAAGCGAGTCCTCTCTCTGCATTAGGAGATTAAGATATCTTGGACAGGTTATAATTCTCTATGCTACAGAACTTATTTGTGTGATCTTATTGACTGTTTCATTTTCCCCTTCTTTTCATTGTGCAACAAGTAAATATATTGATCTTTTTAAGCTTTTTGTTTATTTGTTCTTCAGATGTACCTAAAGTCTAATAGGCTGTTAGAGGCTGAGAATGTACAAAGAAAGGTCCTACATGTAATGGAATTATCAAAGGTTTGCCTTTGAACGCTTTTCTTTTCATGTTCTCATTTGGCCCTAAATTCTAGTTTTTTGACTTCACAGTTTTCTTGAAGATACACCTGATTGCTTGCTTGCTTTCTAGTGAAAAACTTCCTATTGTTTTTATTCTTTGATGCAAGTTTTGATGCTTGTGATTCTGGATTTACTTTAATGAAGAGCAGATACGTATGATTTGTTCTACTTTTGAAAATTGCTAGGTTGTTCCAATTAATATCAGAGATCAGAAAATGAAAATAATATGTAATTTCATGTGATTTAATAAACACAATATAAATTCCATCATTGCTAGATCGATCTATTCGATGTAGAATAAGCAAATAAATAATGGATTTTTTTTATGGGAAATAAATCAAAATGTTGCATAGCCTGATTCTAGGACCAAAAGAGGCTTTAGTGTTTAAATTTGTGAATAATCATTATAAATTACTTCCCTTACTACCTGCGCTTTAAATCAGGGGTGGAATTCTATGGACACTGTTAATGCCGCTGAAGGACTTGCCCTAACTCTACAATTAGTTGGGAGTTTGAAGGAAGCTCAGGAGCTTCTTGAAAGGTAAATAGAGAATTATTGATCCAGAAAAAGTTTTTTCTGTTAGAGATTGATGATGCCGTGATGGGTGCAATTTTTCTTGCAGATGTCTAGATGCTCGTAAAATCTTACTCCCTCGTGATCATGTTCAGGTTTTCTTTCTCAACTCTAATCATGGGCATATATATATATATATATTTTGTTTTTGTAATTTTGTGTGAATTTATGTATTCCACTATGTAAATATTTAAACAGGATAACACAGAAGTTTAAAGAGATCTGCAATAATTGAAATTTATTACATTATTCACATGGTCTTTTGCAAAGACAGTCTGAGAATATTTAGGTTGGAGGCATGGTGGAGTCGAGGAATCTAGATGTGAGTTGGCTTTTTAAGTAGTCAAGAAAGACGAGAACAAGAGCGCTTCATTGAGTTCTCCATCTCTCGATTTATAGAGTTAACTTGTAGGAGTTGTATGGTTTCTGTTTCAAGCTCAATTAAACTTGGTGGAGCAACAAATAAATGGAGATAATAAAAAAGGTGTCGTTGAGTTTCTCTTGGCCTTGATAACATCTCAACGAGGGAGACTCGTAAGATTTACATTAAAATAGGGCTTTTAGTCATCTTAACTATCACAAAATCCCTTTTTCAGCTAATGCTCCTTCTCTAGAGAAGCTATCAGTTGAATATTCTTCAAGATCCATATTAACAACTATTTCTCATCATTGTAGTATGGCTATGAGTGACAGCCTAAGTGATTGAATTCTTTGTATGGAGAAAACTTTGATTGGCATTTTTATTGTTGATGCTATGAGTAGTTAAAGATGTGACTGGAACATTAGTTGCCTTATTTTAGGTTCTACGAGGTTAATTCTTTCCCCTAAAAGATAAGGAAATGTCATCAATCTTTTCTGATCAAATTTTACAATACTAGGATGTTGGGCGGCATCTAACTTTTTCATCTATATTATATTTCTTATGAATTACAATATCTTATTCTATATTCTTCTTTTTGTCAGATTGGTGCCAACATGCTTCATATTGCTAGAGTGCTAATGCTGAGTTCTAGCCAACTAAAGGGGACAGATACAACCGAAGCAATTCATGAACTTGACAAGGCAAAAGTATTTTTGACAAATTCTTGTAGGTTCGTGTTTCTTTAGTAGATTTATGGGTGCAAAGATGATTTTCATTACATAGGTAGCATGTATGATTTACGACTAAGGGAGTAGCTCAGAGAGGGAACAATATTCTAGGAAACAAGAAATCTTCTATCCTAATTATAATCAACATGTACATAATTTTCGCATATAAGATTAGCAACTATATTGTAAAAATGATGAATTTTCTTAATTATTCTTAATTTGGAGAATCAATCATTTAATACACTATTCCTTAACCAGGTGAGAATATGTTCTCATTTTTACTTTGACTAATATATCTTCAAATGATGGATTTAAACTGCTTTAGTAAATATATATTTGCTAGTTGTTCTTGGGAGGATATTTATGAGATGCCGAATCGACTGCTACTGATTTTCTTTTTTATAAAATGATGGTCAATTTAAACACGTTTAGTCTTGTTGTGTTGGATTAGATTTGTTAACACATAAATCATATAATTGAGCCAACAATTTTAATCTTTAACTTGTCTAGAAAGTTTTTTATCCTCGTCGAATGACATACTTCTAAAGCTTTAACTCTATACTTTGCTTCAATGTTTGAACTCGAGGCTACACATTTATTATTTCTCTAAGTTACCTCCGTTTTAGTCTTCCAGTTAACTATGTATGATTTATCTACTTTAGTTTTTTTTTTCTTTCTGGTGAGAGGGAACTCAGTTTATCCGATTTTTACAAGGAGGAATCCAATCAGGAATATAAACCATAAAAGAAAATACCGATTTACTATAAGAATATAATAATAAGTAAGAAAGTGAAAATCAAGTTTGAAATATAAGATTTTCTCCACCAAGTGTGCAGGATCCGATCGTGGATTTTCTATCTATTTCTTAGCTTTTCCAATTAATTTTAGTCCATATTCCGATATCCTTTCGTTGATATTTCTTGAAGTATCAATGGGCCTTTACCCCTACAATGTATGCCATTTTCTTTATCTTCATGGCCAACAATGTTGACTAGAAGAGGTATTAAGTATGAATTAGAGTTCTGTGCGATCAAGCATCCACCTTGTACATCATCCTAGAAGGAATATCGATGGTGATAAACTTTCTTTAGATGGGGATAATAACAAATAAATTCATTTTGTTGCTTTAGGTTGAAGTTTGTGGTCTGTCCTAATCGTGAATGTGAACACACACACTGATACCAAAAATTCTAACAGTAATGATTTAGTAATGGAGAGGTTGGGGAAGTAGGAATGGATAGTTCGAAGAGGGCTTATGAAATTGAACAATTTTGATGATAATTATTGATTTAGGTTGAGTTTGTGGTCTGTCTTTATCTTGAATGTGGAGAAGATACATACTACTACCAAAAATTCTAAAAGTAATGATTTAGCAATAGAGAGGTTGGGCTAGGCTTGGAAAGTTTAGAGAGGGGTCTTGTTGTGAGGCTAAAATGCCAAGTCTTTTAGATCCTTTTTATGCAATCAAATGATTAACGAGATTGATTTGTTCGGTCGCGAAGCTAGCAATGTTGCAATTCAAGCAGCAAAACTGGATTTTTCCCTGCAGTACAGAAGAAGCTCTGTTACTCTTAAACATTTTTAACATTTAAAATTTCATTCTAAATATATGTTAATTCTTTCAATCCTAGAAATTATAAGCATCAGGTCATGTTGTAAACAACTGGCTTCACATATATAGAATTTCATCATCGTTTTCTACTGATTGGTGTAAAGTTCATCCCAAAAAAATTAACTTACTGCTGAAGAAATTGGAGGATTGTTAAGATATATTTGTTTGAATGATTAGCATTACTTGTACAGAATCTGCCACAGGTTCTACATCCTAAGAAAGAATGTTTTCTAAGGAAATCTCGACGCCACTAATTTTCTATTGTCTGTTGTTCAAACTTTGGAAACATTTATAATTATGTTTCATTTGCAATATTCCTAACGGCGAAGGTACTGGATTTCTGACACTCGCACTCTTATATGCATTGTTTATCCATGACAGTATAGCACGTGGAGTTTTAGATAAAACGCTTAAATACAAAGGGAAGAAGAAAAATCTTGGAGCTGGAGAAATTAGAATGGATTCCTGTCCAGCATTGCTCATACTGGTTAGTTATTCTTCTTCATAAGTTCCCCTTTTTTTTAATCAAATTATTCAGTGTATGTGCTTTCAAGCACAACTGCTATTACTGGGAACAATGTTGAAAGTCTTGAACTGCTCTTGCAATGGAATGTTTTATTTTTTAAAGTATTATCCTATTTTTGATCTTGGATGGTTAAGATTTGTTGTTTTCAATGACAAAAGCTGGATCGTTCTTGCTTGTGATTACAGCTACAATCACTTGAAGCTCTTGCTGTCTTAGAATCGTCTAAGCAAGAATTACAAGACTTAAAGGTTAGCATCCAATCCTTTGTCATTGAAAATGGATTATTATTATTGAAGTATGAGAAATGAAAATATTTATCAAAAATGAAATATTTGCAAGAATGGAGAATTCGGAGAAAAAGATATAATTAAGTCAAAGATATCACTTTTTAGGTGGAAAGAAATAGATGGGATCGGATTAGTTAAAACCAACACTTATAAAAAAATAAAAATAAATTCAGGATGGATGGAGTGGATACTTTCTTTCATTGAAGCAAATTTTGTGTTAAAATATGATCTGTCAACCATGAACTTATATACAAGTACAGTCATGGAAAAGGTATTTATTGAGTTCTCTCTCAGAACTTTACCAAAATGCTGGAAGAATTCTTTGAATGTCATTTTATTTTTTCTTGTGTATTTTTATAAGTATTATTTACAATTATTTCATTTTTCCCTTATGAGCTAACTTATTATTACGCATTTGTCGTAACAGAAAAGTTCTTCGGTCGTTATCGAGGCTGAGAATTCTCTCTTACAATGCATCTCGGCTTTTAAAGAGGTAAAAATTTTCTTTGGGTCTGAAACATTTTAACTGCAAATCTGCGAGTCGAATTGTTTATTCGATAGATTTTGTACAATCCCACCATGTCTTATTCGTTGATTTAGATTCTTGTAGGGTGGTCTGAGGTGTGAATGATATAATACACACTCAGTCGAATTTTCTTATCTTTTATGAAATTGAACTGAAAATAGTTGCAATTGTGCATGCATTAATGGAATAGTTTGGTGGAGCCGATGGTTCAATATCTGAAGCTCCAGAAATCAAGGCAGCATATCTCTCATGTTTAAAGCATCTTTGGAGCTTGATTGGTGATACCAGAAAGGGAGGCCAATATATCAGACTCAATATGCAGGATCTGAAAGATGAAATCAAGCTACTTGAAGTTGAAATATCTCTTCACAAGAAAAGGCAAAATTAATGAGTTTATTATTGTCTTTACCTTATACTATATTATTTCCCTTCATTAAGATTGAACTTTGTGACAGCTGCATCTTGTGACTTTGGTCACCCCATGAATAAAGTCATTCTCATTGTACTTTTTTTTTCTTTTAACAATGCATGGTTTACAAGTAGGATTATCTTTCACATCTAGTATAACGTGTTTTGTATTAACTTTAAAACAAATCTATGCAGACTCCAGCTCAAAGCCCACAATTTTCTACTAGGAGTATTGAGAGACGTTAAAAAAACTTACAAAGTTTAAACGTAGTAATCCAAAAAGAAGTATGCAATCTTTTTTTCTTTTTTGTTAAATTGATCAATAAATTGCTAGAGAAGTTGTTTCCTTTTTGTGTTTCTTCAAATGCAATGCATTTATATATAGTTTAATGATTCAACATTGGATAAAACAAGGGGAGTAGTTTTTCATTTTTACTAATTTTTTCGGGTAAAAGCCTTAGAAAATTTTTAAAATAAAAAAACTCGAAGGCTCAAATCGTTTTATCGGCACGAGTGTAATCTTTACAATTGATGTTTCATCACGAAGAGAGAAGAGATCTTTGCAAAGTAGGATCTTACAATCCGAAGTTTGTACATTTCCATCAAAGAACCTTTAAATTTTCGTTTGTAGTGTATTTTTACATTGACAAAAATGGTGGGATCGGGGCATAGCCTTTCAATAACTCGATTGAAGCTTTAAAACAACACTTAAAAGTCAAAGAGTGGGGTTTTTTCTTCCATTACTATGGAGGACAGCCCAGAGTGGAAGAAAAACCCAATGCAAGATGGGTTCCAGGCTGGCGCTGGCTCAGAATAAAACTATGCTTTATACGGTATTGAGTAGTACACTGAAATATTATATTATTTAAAATGTACTATTTATATATTAATTAGTTAAAATAATGATGTGCAGTATGTACGTCAAAGAAAGCGGCAAATCATGATTATTGTTTCTTACGGACAGACTACAGAGGCTATTAATAATTTTATTTGTTCTTTTCTCACAAATATTAATAACTTTTTAGCCAAAAAAAAAAAAAAAAACAAAAAAAAACTTAAACTACACTGTTTAAGTGACAAAACAAACTTTAAACTATCGTATGTTAACAAGTTAATACTTATGGCATTAAACCCAAATAAGGTATGTTAACAAGCCAATTCTGGCATTAAACCCAAATAAGGTCGACTACATTTTAACTGCGGGCGACCTCGTGAAGCCAAGATTGCCGGTTTCCCAATGCATTTCGCACCAATTTTAAGTGCGGGCAATTGCAGCTATACTTGCGTGGTGCCAAGGTCGTCCATTCTCAAACGTATTTTACACTAATTTTTAGTGCGGACAATCACATTTGAATAGTGAGCGATCACAGAGTCTTGGATTATTAATGAAAGATAGTTTAAAATTTATTTTATTAGCAAAAGATATTTTAAGATTTTTTTTATTAACAAAAATAGTTTAAAAATTAACTTATTAACCATCTAATATACAAGAGTTTAACTATAATTCCCCTATTTGTTTAAAAAAATGATTGCCGCCTTTAATTTCATAGTTTAGAATCATCATACTTTTGCAATCATGTGGATGTCGGAAAGAACCTTCTGTGGGACCAGTTTCTTCTTTTTATTTGTGTAGTTAATTAGCTTAATATAATCTAATCACAATAATTAGTGTTCATTAATTAACTTTCATTATCTCCTAATGATTTACACCACCACAAACCAATCATAGAACCACCGTTACCAACACCCTACAGACTACTAAGTTCTTTTTTTTTTTTTTATTTAGCTTCCTAATTAGATAATTAATCATATGATCTCTATCTTGCACTGCTACAATCAGCTCTACCCAAGCCCAATCTCCGATTTTCCAGATCAAATTCTACCCATAGGTTCTGCTGATGAAAATTTCCCACTATGTTGCTCGCAATCCCGAGCATTTCAGATCGTCCGATTCCCACGCACTGGACCCCATCCCCCGCTTGGGTTAAAATCTTCTTCTTGTCTATGACTATCTCCACTCCCTTGTCAAACTCGAACACCATGTCACCTATGGACTCTTCAATTTCTGAAGCCGTCTCGTCGAAACACATATCTGCCACGTTTGCATAGATGTAATCTTGTTTTAATTTTGGACCGAGTCGCACTATCTCTTCCTTTACCTTGTTATATGCTTCGTCCACTAAGTACGTCAGGTCAGTTCCAGAGTCGATCATGGTCTGACCCGACCCACCCGGGTTCGGGCGAAAAATTGAGGCTGAAATATTTAGTTTATTCCCGCCAACTCTAATACCAGTCATCGGAACCGTGTAGGCTAGTGGGTCCAAGTTGGGCATGCGTTGACTTTCTCCAAAAGTCAAAAGATCCACGTATTGAAACCCGTTTGAGTTCGGGTTAGTACCGAGGTAGAATGACCCAGTTGTTGACGACCCAGACTGGCCCTGGCGGGTCGGAACGCAGTAGGAGAATTTCGATATTTTCGCCTGAGAAGCGAATGACAACCGTCCAAGATTCATTCCCAAAATACCCTTGTTCTCGCTTGAAGCCTGAGCGCAACCGAGGATCAATGGAGGGGTACTCAGGGAAGGGGAGAAAGTTAGCTTTTCTCTGACGAGATTGCCCTCCGCCAGCGTCCCGTCGGCGTAGAAGTAAGAGTAGTGGCAGAGGCGATTCTGGTCGCAGGAAGTGGGGAGGGTAAAGTCGGGAATTCTGGGTTTACAGAGAGGGTGATTACAGGGCAAGAGAGAGAAAGAGGAGGAAAGAGAAGGATCAAACGACGTCGTTGGAGGTGTCTTCAACCTATTACACTGAATCCATGAAAGCTGACTACCAGTATCTAAAATCATAGCTTGAGTCTGGGGAGGAGTTCCGATTGGGAGAGAAACGATCAGAGCCGTAGAATATCTGAAAGGAAACTTATAATCGTACGATTGGCTGATTCTGGGTTTTGGGTTTATCCCCGAGCTCGAGGTGAGAGAAAGGTAGAAACTCGAAGAGGTATTTTCAGAGAGAGAAAGTGAAGTAAGAGGGAAGGAGACAGAAAGAGGCTTTCTTTGTTCGTGGTGTTTCTTCTCCTTGGAGTAAGAGACGGAAATGGTGGCCAGTAAGAGGAAGAGAAGCAAAGTCGTTTTGCAGAGACCCATGGCCGTCATGCTAGAGAGAGAGAGAGAGAGCCAGGGAGTTGGAAGAGTGGGTATGGAGAAGGTGGGGATTTTATACCGTGGGAGTGCAAATAGGAAAGCAGAGACACGTAAATATAATCTACATTAAAAAAGCAAATTGGGGAAAAAAAAACCTGCAATAAGAGTAAATACCCAAATAAAACGTTAATAAAATAAACTTTAAACTATCGTTATGACACAATTTCATCAAAAATTGTTAATACGTAGTCGAAAATTGTTGGAATTGCACGAGGACTAACCATCCAAAGTTGAAAATCAACTTATAAGCATGGGTGAACGTGGATTGAACAAGCGACGTAGAAAAAAAAAAATCGAAGTGCGATTGTCCGAACTCAAAACGTGGACGCCTGCACTACAATTGCAGAAAAAATCTAATTTGGAAACAAAACCGCGGGCGTTCATGCTGGCACCCGCATCCATTTTACGGGAGACCGCTTGTGTGTTTTTCGAAAACCATAGTTGAAAGTTTGTTTCGTTAATAAATGATTGTTTAAGTTTTGTCTTGTTAACTAATATAATTTAAGATTTCTTTTGTCACTGATTCCATAGTTGAGAGTTTTTTTTATATATATTTTCCCAAGCAAATTTATTAAAAATACATGCGTTTTTATTAATTGAGTATTGCTACGTTTTCTATCTTATTATACTCTTTTAAATATTTATTGATTTGTTAAACACTAATTAGTCCAATTAATATGCAACTAATGTAGTAAACTATAAATAATTAATTATTACATTAATTACATAAATTATTATTTGACACATTAACGAGTATTTAAAGATAATAAAACAAAAGAGTAAACGTGTCATTATTTTAATTTATCAGCTAAATGGTCTAGAAGATGTATTTGATATCTTATAATAAAAATAAAATTATTTTATATTTGTTATATTTGTTTTTTATTACCAAGTGTTGTGTAAGTTGTCATCCCAAATAGATGTTCTAACCCATAGGTGCATTTGTTTTAGCAAATCATTGAAGGAGATATCACTTCTTAAAAAGTGAGAGATGCCTTCTAACAGATTTAAAAGTTTGGAAGTCAAAACCATAAAAAATGACAATTTTGTTTACTTAATCAAGCAAATTTATATAGTTGTCACGTCCTTTGATCAATTTGGCGTTTTCAATTACCCTACAGTGTTGATGTAATGGCTACCAGAATCATTTCTAATATGCACTTAATTTTGTTCACATTTAAAAAGTAAGTTCCAAATCTTACATCTTACATCTATTCTATTATTATTGGTATTTAAATTTTTAAAAATCATCATAAATATTGGTCATTGTATTTTGCTATCACTATTCATAATAGACACATGTTTATGTTACCTATGTAATAGTTCATATGTGACGACCCCGACCCGGTCGGGGATGAGGAGCCATCACTCCGGGACATTTCAAAACGGAGACTATTTTTTTTTTATAAGCAGACAGAAAACAGACTGAACTTTTAAGAGTAAAATCTTAAAGCTTAACAGAGAAGGAAAATATTTTTGGGATTTGGAATCAAAACAGAGAAAAAGAAACAGTTAAAAATTAGACTACAGAATGAATGGCAGAAGGAGAGCAGGAAGAGCAGGAAGACTGGAAGCAAGGAGAAATGAAACAGTGCAATCGGTGGACGTGAACAGTGAAATCAGTGGATGTAAACTACAACAAGGTGAACAAAGAAATCGGTGGATGTGAACAGTGCACTCGGTGGATATAAATATGACAAAAGTGAACAGTGATCGGTGGATGTAAACTACAACAAGGCGAACAAAGAAATCGGTGGATGTGAACAGTGCAATCGGTGGATAAATAAGACAAAGTGACGTGACAGGTGATTGTAAACTACAACAAGATCGGTGGATGTAACTACAGCAAGGCGAACAAAGAAATCAGTGGATGTGAACAGTGCAATCGGTGGATATAATAAGACAAAAGTGAACAGTGATCGGTGGATGTAAACTACAACAAGGTGAACAAAGAAATCGGATACGGTGGATGTGAACAGTGCAATCGGTGGATATAATAAGACAAAAGTGAACAGTGATCGGTGGATGTAAACTACAACAAGGTGAACAAAGAAATCGGTGGATGTGAACAGTGCAATCGGTGGATATAATATGACAAAAGTGAACAGTGATCGGTGGATGTAAACTACAACAAGGCGAACAAAGAAATCGGTGGATGTGAACAGTGCAATCGGTGGATATAATAAGACAAAAGTGAACAGTGATCGGTGGATGTAAATTACAGCAAGGCGAACAAAGAAATCAGTGGATGTGAACAGTGCAATCGGTGGATATAATAAGACAAAAGTGAACAGTGATCGGTGGATGTAAACTACAACAAGGTGAACAAAGAAATCGGTGGATGTGAACAGTGCAATCGGTGGATATAATAAGACAAAAGTGAACAGTGATCGGTGGATGTAAATTACAGCAAGGCGAACAAAGAAATCAGTGGATGTGAACAGTGCAATCGGTGGATATAATAAGACAAAAGTGAACAGTGATCGGTGGATGTAAACTACAACAAGGTGAACAAAGAAATCGGTGGATGTGAACAGTGCAATCGGTGGATATAATAAGACAAAAGTGAACAGTGATCGGTGGATGTAAACTACAACAAGGTGAACAAAGAAATCGGTGGATGTAAACTACAACAAGGCGAACAAAGAAATCGGTGGATGTGAACAGTGCAATCGGTGGATATAATAAGACAAAAGTGAACAGTGATCGGTGGATGTAAATTACAGCAAGGCGAACAAAGAAATCAGTGGATGTGAACAGTGCAATCGGTGGATATAATAAGACAAAAGTGAACAGTGATCGGTGGATGTAAACTACAACAAGGCGAACAAAGAAATCGGTGGATGTGAACAGTGCAATCGGTGGATATAATAAGACAAAAGTGAACAGTGATCGGTGGATGTAAACTACAACAAGGTGAACAAAGAAATCAGTGGATGTGAATAGTTCAATCGGTGGATAAAATTTTAAACCTAAAAAACGATTAAAAACACATGATTTTGAACATGTCTGAAAACACAACAGTAACTTAAGAAAAATCCAGCTGCATGGACAACTCTAAAACCAGAAGCCATCAATGCATAGACTAACAGGAAATATTCCAAACTATTTCAGAATACTTCAGAACATAATCCAACTGTCAAATACAGTACAACAGAAGGCATGAAAATTGTAAACTTTCAATACCCGATTCTAAATAAGATTGTAAAACATACTTTACAATTGACAGATTTAAAGAAACAAATTGCATGGATAGTTCCAAAACAAGAAATCATCCATGCACCGATTAACAGAAAATATCCCAAACAATTCCAGAATACTTTAGAATATAAACTTAACTGTCAAATACAGCGGTTTTAAACATTGACACCGAATCTATACATCGTTTCAAAATCTCAGAGACAGTATAGAACTTAACATATAATTACAGAATTTCCCAAGACAGAAGTTTTTAAAACAAACACAGAACGACAGCTGAAGTTTAAAAACAAAACAGCAGAATCTCAGTAAAGTTTCACAGACTTGTACATCACTTTAAAAAAACTTAAACCTCGAGACAGAAATATGTCTAACTGCAGCAGCCACCCCCGAGAGCTCGAGCCACCAGCCACCTATTCATCAGACTGAGGCATAAAGTCCTCATTTTTGGGTTCAGTACCTACATCAGATAGTTCATCTATGAGCCTAAAGCTCAGTAAGAACATATAAAATGCAGTGATGCATATGCTATGCATGCGGTTTTTCAGAAATTCAGTGACAGTACAGTACATTACGTTTCAGTGGCAGTGGGGTATAAGTGGGGCTTATAGGGGAACTGACGAACAGTGGGTGCACTATCAGGCACAACAGTTATACTGTACAGTACAGAAACAGATCTGGGGGCCAGTCCCCGTCCCACACTTAACCGATACATTTCAGTCAGATTTTATCTTGTTTAGTTTTAAACAGTGTACAGAAATCGATTTTGCATGAACTTTCGGTGAAAACGTGTATGCATGAACATTTTCAATGCCTGAACTTACAATAGCAGGCGATAGAAATAACAGAACATACTGTGAAGCAGAACACAGAACACAGATAACTCAGAACATAAACTATAACGTTTCTACCCAAAACAACCCGACAGAAATGAAACACCTAGTACCTCCGTGATGTAGGGCCTTAAGAGCCAACCTACGGTTATGAACTTACCTGTTATCCTCGATGCAGTTAGCTGGAAAGTCTCAGAAATGCACAGATCTGTAACAAGCACGTAGAGAAATAAACAATGCTGCAAATGCTAACTAACAAGTTAGAAGAATCAGCAGCAACACGTTTCAAATCTTTAGAAAACACACCAACATGTTTTCATCCAAAAACAGTGAGTTTTTCTCTAAATACCATAACCCTAAACTTCGGTAAAAACCCACATTAAACTTGTCCAAACTTGTTAGCATGAGTAGATGCTTACCTTTTTGCTGAAGGAAACAGAAGAATGCAGGAGAAACAAGGTTTGGTACTTTGTTTCAGTCGCCTGGAAGAGAGAAAGCAAAGAGGGAAGGGAAGAAGCAGAGAAGTGAAATGCAGATTTCACGTAGGAGGAAGGACTTAGCTTCTTCAACAAACTGCCAAGTGTCAGCTATCTATTGGCTATCTCTCACCAACCTTAATTTCTCTCCAATTTGCCCTTCCATGCATTTCAAACTTAGTGTTTTGTTTAGTTACACATTTGTTTGGTTCCCAACACAACACATATTGTATTAATATTAAATTAATCCCGCAAAGTGATTCGGGAAATAATTACAGACAAAAAGGCCGGGTGCTACATCATATCAGTGAGAGTACACAATTTTACATCGTTTAAAAAAATTAAAGATTTAATAAGTAAAATTCTACTTCCTACTTAGTACAACACGTTTTGATATGACAAAACATACAGTTTTGTACTAGGAGTATTGGAGATTGCAGAACCCATTAATAGATCTTGGGTATGAAAACGCTTGGAGAGATAGAAGAAATAATTAAGTAAAATTGTGATATCCGTAGCAACAAATTATAAATTAAATTGGTTAAAGAGGAATTAATTATTTAGAAAAAAAATTAATTAAAACAATAATATTAAGAAAAGTTTAGCACTCTACTTTATATCTTTTGATTACAAATAAGAGAAGTTGAATGCTTATCCATAGGGGCCTCAAGTATGAGTTTTTTCTTTTTCTTTTATAATTTTATTCTCTGGTCTCTTTCTCTTTTGGCTATGAATAATTGTCATTATATATAGTTTTTATGGAATATAATATTATGTTCTTACTATCTTTTGCTTAGAAAAGTGTCACGCATGGGGCCAAATGACTTGGACGTGGGTGATTATATAATTAATCATGAAAAAATGTACAAAATTAACTCTATTATTTTTGCATGGGGACCCTCTTTATTTGAAATTTAATAATTGTTTTAATGTCACATAGAGACGTTTCGAGAAAAAGAGACCCTTTATTTTACATCAAATGTTTAATTAATTTTGACTCACATTCATCTCGTTACATGTGTCAAATCTCACTCCATTCACATTATAAAACCTGCCTCTACGGAAACCCTAGTCTCATGCAAGCTCATTTTTCTCGATGCATCTTTATGGTGTTCATATTGGATTCAACAATCAAACTACTTTCAATCTATATTTTTCGACGTGTACAATTTTTTTTATTAGCACTCTAGTTAAGTCTTGATTCTGCTACTATAATATTGTATGTTTTTTCCTAAATGAGTTCATGAATGAAAATACGAAAAGAGATTTAAATGGGTCATGTCCATATTCACGAGTTTAATCCTGAAACTCTATCTATGAACGATTTATTTTCTAGTCTCCTCAAATAATGTGAGATTATGCAACTTTTCTGTTACAAGCTTAATCCTCACAATTTACCTAATATTGGGTTGTTTTTTATCTTAATGCTAGGACACCATAAGACATAGTTGAGGATGGGCATTAGAGCTTAATGCCAAATCTAGTAGTAAAGTCTATATATTTCTCACTTCATAGAGTAAATCACTATAAATTTTAGAGTAAATCACTATAAATTTTATGTGCTTATAAACTCACACGGAGACAGCAAAAGTTGGTCTATATACTTAATTTGATGATATTATTAGACCGAGGCAAGTTTTCAAAAAGGAATAAATGAATGAAGTTAGTCTATACAAATACGCTCCACTTTGACAACTTTAGATGCATTAATTATCAATTTGGTAAAATTTTAGTCAAGATTATGCATTCAAATGCCAATTATTATTTATTTCGAGAAAACGAATCCATAGCATTTTATTGCCTTCATGAAAAAAATGGTTTATTCAAGTTTTTGTTTGCTTTGATTCTTCGGGTTGATTATGAGCGAATTGCTATAATCCGTATGTGTGACAGCCCCCGACCCGATCGGGGTCCGAAGAGCTATCACTCCGGAACATTTAAAACAGGGACTATTTTTTTTTTGAATAACATATTGAACCTTTAAAAAAAAAACAAACCCTTAAAACTTTATAGAGAGAGAGAACGTTCTCTGGAGTTAAAAGCAAACGGGAAACGATTAAAATCAGACTACGGAACGAATGACAGAAGGAAAAGCAGGAAAACTGGAACACTTAAGGATTTGGACGTAAACCTTCTCTGGACGAGTGTAGGGAGACAGAGAGAATTGCAAATGGGGAGACATAAATGGACGACTTGACATGCAGTGGGAAACCTAATAAAATGGAAAACAAAATTGGAAGTCATGCCGGAAGAAAGGCTACAGTGAATGACGGAGTCGGGTGATGTAGGGCAAAAAAAGTAAATAAACTGGGGCGGAAGACGTAAATTACAAACAGAAATGGACTGTTCACCGGCAGATGTGAACTACAGGCAGAAGATTACTGTTCACCGGTAGAGGTGAACTACAGGCAAAAGATTGCTGTTCACCGGTAGAAGTGAATGACAGACAAAAGATTACTGTTCACCGGTAGAAGTGAACTGAGCGGAAGATGTGGATGGATGACGTCAGACGGAAGAAGCGATTTTAAAGGCAGCGGTGGATGTGATTTTTAAAGGCAGCGGTGGATGTGAATTTTAAAGGCAGTGGTGGATGTGATTTTAAAGGCAGAATTGGCAACATTTAACAGGAAGATATGTAAACAGAGAGCTTAAAACAGAAGGCATAAAAAGTTTCAGACCCTCAAAACCCGATTCAAAACAAAGTTATAAAACATGCTTTACAAATGACAGAGATTCAAGAAAACAAACTGCATGGATAGCTCTAAAATTCGAGACCAGAATGTTTTCAAAACATAGATGCAACTGTCAAACAGAGATTTTAAATATATCAACAGAAAGTTTGTACATCGTTTTAAAATCCCAAAGGCTGTATAGAACTTGACATAACTTTAGAAAAATACATCCTCACAGAAAATACATTTGTCTGACTGCAGCAACCACCCCGTGAGCTCATCCCGTCAACTACATCAACTCATCATCTTGAGGCACAATGTCCTCTTCTGGAGGATCCATACCTACAACAGGGAGTTCAACTATGAGCCTAGAGCTCAGTAAGAACATTCAATGTAGAGTGATGCACGTGCTATGCATGAACATTTTCAAATACATGAACATTGCATTGCATTACATTACATTACATTTCACTGGACAGGAAGGTATAAGTGGGAAGAAGAGCTGGCGCAACAGGAGTACATGCCACAACAGGACATAACAGGAGTACATGACAAGATGCCAGTCCTCGTCCACACTTAACCATACATTTCATTACAGGTTTTATCTTACTTAACTTCAAACCATGTGCAGAAAACATTTTCATGACTTTCAGAGAAAACGTGTATGCATGAACATTCATAGACTAGGCGATAGAATAATAAATAGCATATAAAACAGAACACACTTAACCTAAAACGTAACCTATGGTTTAACTACCCGACAGAAATCCCGACAACGTAAAACCTAGTACCTACGTATTGTAGGGCCTTAAGGGCCAAACCTATACGTATGAACTTACCTGTTGTTGTAGAGTTGAAAGTCTTGAACGTTTCGGTTATGCACGGACCTAAAACATGCACGTAAAGAAAATAAACAGAGCTGCAAGTGCTAACTAATAACTTAGTAGAATATGCAGCAAACTCCATTCAAATCTTTAGAAAACAAACCAGCGTGTTTTCATACAAAAACAGTGAGTTTTCTCAAAATATCGTAACCTTTAACTTCCACAAAACTCACATCTTAACTTGTCCAAACTTGTTAACTAGGTTAGATGATTACCTTTGCTGAAGGAAACAGAAGAAAACAGGAGAAACAAGTTTTGGAAATTTGTCTCAATCGAGCAGAGAGGAGGATGAAAAATGGAGGTTTACGTAGAAGAGAAGAGAAGAGGAGACAATAGGTAGGTTTCTCAGCAAGTTATGGATATTTGACAACCATCCATTGGCTCCCTCCCACCTACCTTAATTCCTTCCCAATTTACCCCTCCATGCAATTCTAACTATTGGTTTTTTAACTAAATTACTATTTAGTTCGTCGAGTCGGTTTTACGAATCACTCTTATTCAATTGAACACGTCGACAATTTCATTAAAAATAGTCATTGCATTAATATCAGAGTAATTCAGCTTAATTATTCGGGGAATAATTACATAGGTAAAATGTCGGGTGTTACAGTATGCGGTTAAAAGTAAGTAGGCTCTTGATTTTTTTTTAGGTAAATAAGTTTGTGAACTTAGAGCAATTTGAAATTAAGTCTCAATCGTTAGAGGGGTCGTGACGTCTTTTATCTTCTCTCTTTGACAATTGACATAGAGAAGAAGTTGCAATTTTCATGAAGTTGCAATTTTCATGAAGAGGTGATTATTTGTGGAAATTTTTGGCCCCTGGAGCTCAATATCATCGTGAAAATCTCCTCTGCAAATCGCCGCCTCCTCAAATAGAAAGTCGAGATTTTGTACTTACAAGTCACATTCATATGTTACATATTTGAGAAAGAAGTAAGTCTACACTAGCTGGCTTGTATAAGTGTAACGACCCTAAAATTTATTTTTATTTTTCTCCAATTTAAAATCTTAAAATTTTTCCTCAATTGATTTGTAAATTATGTTAAATTAGATTGTTATAAAACTCTAATTTTCTTAATTCAAAATCTTTGAAGATAGCGGAAATTATTTATTATGCGAAAACTTTGAAACAACTATCAATAAATATTTAAAAAAAATCAATATTAAACAAACATGAAATAAAATCTCATTTATTAAAAATAATAACATAATTAATTGAAAAATCCAATAGCTGATTAAATAAATTATTCAAACTAAAATCAAAAGCACCTAAATATGAACTATTCTTTTAAATGATATAAAATCATAATTTTACATTATTATTCGGAACCAACGACAACATCCTCCTCTGTATGCTCGCCTGCCTCTGGAAAATTCTCGATCAATGTCAGTTCATCCTCAGATAAAAAACTCACCTACATCACAAAACTAATGCGTGGGATAAACTCAGTAAGTAAAAACACGTGCATGTGATTTTAATTGCATACATTACTAAATTTCATGCTTTAAAAGTTACATATTTGATGGAACTCATTTTTCAATCATTACCATGTGTTCTGGCTTTCAGAAAACTAGCGGGTTCTTACCCTCATAAAGTTTCATCAACCAGCTCAATTTATAATCATGCGTTCAGGTTTTCCTTAGTCATTTTATGTATTCAGACTTTCATTAGACATCTCACGTGTTCAGACTTTCATTAGTCTTCTCATGCTTTCCGTTAATTCCATTCATTTTCATGCATTTCATACTAGCAAACATTATGACCTATCATTTTTATCTTTCTACATTTCTAAGTCAATGTCTATACATGCGTGTACGAGTAAATATCTTAATTGAATAAAATACTTAAAAGAAAATAATTTAATAAATTTTCGTGATGTAGGAGGGTCTACGGCCAAAACATTGAAAACTTAGTGTGTTACTTATTTAGATTCCGAAAGAGAGAGGGAATAAAGTTTTAGGTATTTTCTCGAGCGTTGAATTGATCTTCTTTGCCTAAAAATTAAGGAGGTTTAAATTTTTTCTTTCATCCTAAAATAATCCTTTTGAAAGTAATAAGGGTATGAATTCCTTACCAATAAAATCATAGCGTTAGATTTTCAAATCGATTTGGGAGTACTTAACAATTCAAAGATATTTGGTTGATAGGAACAATTTCAGGTTTGGGCCTGTTCACGTCAATTGGGCCGATTCAGTTTGGTTATGAACTGATGGTTTGGTTCAGTTCTCATGCTGGCCCGGGTTAGTTTGCTGGATGGTCCAGGTAAGAGAAAGAGAGATAGAGAGCGAGAGCTCTGATTCACACAACCAGTGTGAATCTTCAACGATCGTTGGAGGGAGAGTGTGTTACATTGCCGATGGAAGTGGGTTGTAGGCTCTGTTGGAGAGGAGTAGCTCGTGTTGTGGCGAAGTGGTGTTTGGCTGAGAAAGAAATTTCTATCAGAGGAGGGTTGACGTTGCGATTCTGATTCCTTAGAAGATTTCGATTGCGTTTGAGTGGTTCGCGGTGGTTGGAGGTCAAGCATGACAATTCTGGCGAGGTGAGAAGTTCTCTAGTTGTTCCTCTGGTTTACAGAACTTAGAGAGAGAGAAGTTTGAGTGTTTGGGTGTATTTACTTCTTCAGAGAGCTTCTTAATTTTCTAGGGAAGGATTTCAAATCTTTTTTTAGAAAGAATGATACGAATCTGACCCCAATTTAGTCAGATTCAACGACTAAATAGGAAGGAGATAATTTTTCGATTGTTTCTTTTAAACTGCCGATTGAAGATCAACATTAATTAAGTTTGAATGTTTTCTTAGGTGAAATGACAGATTCTTCGGGATTTATGAAAGAATTAATTCCAGATTTATGTCTTGCTTTCCTTACGTTGTAATTTGAAAATCAATTTCATTTAGGTTGTAGAATTCAATTTAGGATTGATTAAATCTTTTTTAATTTAAGACAATCATTTGATTACATGTTAATTAGGGTTTTAATTACAATTTTTGCAAAATAGAATCCTTAATTTGAGGATAAAATTTTGGTATGTTACACAGAGAAAGTGTGGGACAGTGATGTTTGATTTGTGGGCATGATTGGGTAAAACTTGTTGAAAGCGTTAGAGATTCTTTGGACCCCTCTTACACTCTTTCTTGCAAAAACTTGAAGGTTATGATATAGCTTCAAGAAAAGTCTTGTTCTATTTTTGATGCTTCAACTTGATCTTTGGTTTCATTAACTTTGATTTTGACTACCAAAAAATAATTATAATATGTCTACACTCACCAACTCTGCTCATTTAATGCATTTCTTTACTTCTTTCATTTTTTTCAAATTTTTTATTTCTCTTATTTTTAATTAGCATGTTAGAGCGTGAGATTAGGATTCTAAGTCGACACATATTTTTTAAATAAGTTTAAAGGACTCCGAGAGTAAGTTTATGATCATCAAATCTTGTAGTTCTTAAAATTTAGGGTAATTATCGTTTTTAATTCTGTACTATGCACTTTATTTAAGTTAGCCCATGTACTTAAAAAACCAACAAACAAAACCATGTACTTTGATTCTGTTATCAAGTTTGACTTTCCATCAACAATTTCGTTAAACCCTCATTTAAAAAATTATCAATCGATATTTGATTCACTTAAAATTTTTACCACATATTTACTACTTAATAAGAAGATAATCTGAAAATTTTCGTGATTTTTTAACATATGTACAATTTATTATAATTTTATTTTAATAATTTATAAACATATTATAATAAATCATACAATTTTTAGAAAATTACGAAAAATTTTCTATTATCTACCCATGATAGGGTAAACATATGAAATTTTTTTAAAATAAATCCAATATGGTTTAGTATTTTTTAAAAAAATTAATTTATAAAGTAAAAAAGAAACTAAGATTAATTTTAAAAAAATAACAAAAAATATTGGATTTATTTGAAAATTTTTCCACATGTTTACCAGGGGTGAGCAAGAACCGGCCAGAACCGATAACCAGACTAGCACCAACACATTTGGCCCGGTTCTGGTTGGTTTTGAGAAGGAAAAAAATACAATTCAGTTATGTTTTTTACAGAACCGAAATTCTCAGTTCGGTTCTCGATTTTAATGGCACAATACCCATAAAACTGAACTCGGACCAGGCAGTAATTAATAGCCCTAAGTTCTATTCTATGCTCTGATCTCTCGACTCTCACCCTCATAGTCGCCGTCTCGCAGCTCTCGCCCTTGCTGTCTCCAGTCTCGCCCTCGCCGTCTCTAGCCCTAACTTTTTTATTCGCTTTTGTAAATGCAACAATTTGCATTTGTGTTGGCATTTGATTTTTTGGCAATTTATTATAAAAGTAGTATTTTATTCATAATTGTTCAAGTAGGATTTTTGACTTGGCAATCAAGAAACAGCCCAATCCGATTATGTGAATATATTATAGAAATAATAATTATGATTCTATGGAAGAGAAAAATAAGGAAACAACATTATTTGGAAAGATATTGAATAAGGTATATGCACTTGTTTTTTGGAAAAGTTTTATTTGGAAAGCCGATTTGTTGAAGATGTAGCACGATTTTCTGAGCTCTGAGTTCCCATGATTAATAGTGTGCTTTCCTGAATTTATGGATCTGTATTTTGGAAGATATAGGAACTTTCCTTAAGTGTCTCATGTGGTGTCTCACAACAGATTCGGTTTCCTTATTCTATGCGATTTGAATTTCGATTTGGTAACTGATCTGATACGATGATATTCTATTGCCTCTGGATCTGTGGTTTCGATTCTGCCTCTTCAACTTGTTGATCCTCACTCTACCGCTGAAGGTTTGTTCTTTCTTCTTCTTCTTTATGTTTTCTTCACTTTGGGTCTTTTCATTATGGAGAAGCTACATCTGATTTTGACGGTAAAAAAGTGGAGTAATTTTTACTTTTCTCGCTCTTAGATATTTTAGCCCTTCCTCGACATTTGTGTTTCGAAATACAGAATGTTTCCTGCTTAGAAACATTTTTTGCTCATGTCCCCCAATTTATTCCCAGTATCTTGATTTATGAAGTTCTACGTTCATTCATGAGAAGCTGGATGAGAAGAAACTCTCACGTCCGTTTCTGTAGTAGAGATGGAATTGAGAAAAAAACAATTATCCACTATAACCCCAAAAAAACTAGATTTTGTAATTAGGTTGTGTAAATTACGTTTTAACTGTGTATTTTTTTGTTATGTTTGGGCAGCATGTTTCTTGTGATTTGTAGCCATGTATTATAAATGAGAAAGAAAGAAAAAAAAAATCGGGAGGACCAGAACCGGACCAGAATCGAGACCAGAAATCTGGTCCGGTTCTGGAAATTTTTCTAAGTTTATTGGTGCAAAAATTTGATAACTGAATTTTAGTGGTCCGGTCCTAATCTCTCCAAAAACCTGACCGACCCGGACCACGATCACTAGTAATGTTTACTACATCATGGGTAGATAATAGAAAATTTTTTGTGATTTTCTAAAACTTGCATGATTTATTATAATATTTTTATAAAATACAAAATAAAATTACAATAAATTGTACATGTGTTAAAAAATTACGAAAATTTTCAGATTGTTTTCTCATTAAGTAATGAACATGTGGTAAAAATTGTAATTGAATCCAATATTGTTTGGTAATTTTTTGAATGAGGGTTTAACGAAATTGTTGATGGAAGGTCAAAACTGATAACAGAATCAAAGTACAGGGTTTAGTTTGCCAATTTTTTTAGTCCAAGGAGCTAACTGAAATAAAGTGTATATAGAACATGGTTAAAATTGATAATTACCCTAAAATTTAATTGGTAGATTGAAATTACCCATTAAGATTATCATTTCAACACCAATCGGTGAATTGACAAAATTGGGGTTTTAAGAGAAATTCAATTCGACCATGAGTCAGTCCCCTAATGTGGAGCACTCGACGTTGAGGTTGTAATATCTGTAATTTTTCTATTTATTATTCTTTTCAAGTAAATTTTTGCGTTATTAGAGGTCAACTTGTTTCGTGTTGACTCGAATTGTTTGATTTCTTTTGCATTTGGCCACATGTAGTTTTTCAGTCAATTTGGTCAAACCGTTAGTTTTGGTGTTGCTCGTAGTGAAATTTTGCATTTTCGCGCCAGGAAAATTAATATTTTGGTCATCAGATTTGTTAGAAAGAGATTTCTGAAGTGTTTGGGTTTTCATTGAATATCGAGATTTTCAGTGTAGATGAGTCTTGAGAATTTGGTTAAATAAATCAAATTGTCTCGGGTTAATTTTCGTTTAGAGTTTGGAATTTTTATCGATTAGTTTTGAGAATTTTTGATTGAATTTTAGATTGTAGGAAAGTCGGGATTGAATGATTTATTTAATATATATATAATCTATAATATAATTTTATATTAAAAATTAAATTAAATTTATTTTATTGTTTTTATTTTAAAATTTTTCTTGTCGTGCACAAGCGAGAGAGGGAGAGAGAGATGAGATTCTGAGCATGGAACAGAGAGTTTTTGTAACATCCCCCTCTCCTCCCAGTAGAATATCGTCCACTTTGAGCCAGAGTCTGCATGGATTTGTTCTTAGGGTTAGTCTCAAAATGCGTTGTACTAGGTAGGGAGTAGAATTTTACTTATAAACCATGCATTTTTCACTTTCCAAAACAATGTGTGATTGTGCACTCCCACTATTATGAACTGGGCCCCACTGAACCCTCATTGCCTTCACATGGCGGACTATCACAATATTCATTTCCACTGGACACTTGTTTTGAGCATGCATATTTCATTTTTTATTATCTTGGTCATGTGCACAAAGTTTGATTGACCCATAAAGGGCTCAAGTTTTCTTTACGCACAGTTAACCGTTGAATGATGTGTTTGTTTATGTTAACTAGAATAATAAAACAGATGACTGTGTGTGACGACCTCGACCCGTTGGGACCGTCCGGGACTCTACTGGACTTTGAGTTTGACTTACACATTTTTGGACGTAAAATTTTTCTCGACTTTTTAAACTCTTGAACATTAAAATGACAAGTCGTAAAGTTGAAGGCATAAAATGGAAGACATGAGTGGATGACAGGGGCGGATTACATAGAGTGGATGACAGAGTGGAAGACAGGGGCGGATGACAGGGGCGGATGACATAGGGCGGATGACAAGGGCGGATGACATAGTTTTAAAGGCAGAATTGACAACATTTAACAAGAAGACATATGAATCGGGAGCATAGAAACAGAAGGCATAAAAACTTCGAACCCCAAAGCCCGATTCAAAACATAATTTTAAACGTGTTAGAGAACACGACAGAAGTTTAAGAAATCAAACTGCATGGATAGCTCTAAAACCAGAGATAATCCATGCACAACCTAAAAGAGAAAAACTTCAAATAGTTCCAGAATGTTTCAAAACGTATATACAACTGTCAATTACAGAGGTTTAACAAAAACTTAAACACCAAAACCTATACATTATAAAAATCCCAACAGAGTTTTAAAACAAAAACACCAGAATCCCAACAGAGTTTATAGACAAAAACTTTACTTTAAAAACTTCACTCTCTCGGGTCAAAAATATGACTGGCTGCCACAACCAACCCCCCCCCCCCCCCCCCCGTAAGCTCGTTCTGCCAACAGCACCTACGCTTCGGCCTGAGGCAAAAAGTCCTCATCCACGGGATCCGTACCTACAACAGGGAGTTCAACTATGAGCCTAGAGCTCAGTAAGAATATATAAAAGTGCATTGATGCATATGCAGTGCATGAATATTTCGAAATTCAGTGACATTATAGAACATTACCTTACATTACGTCGAGTGCACAGAAGGTATAAGTGGGGCTTAAAGGAACTGGCGTAGTAGAGGTGCACTATCAGGCACTTAACAGGGATACATAACAGAACATCAGTCCCCGTCCCACACTTAACCTAACATTACATTACAAAATTGTGTATGCATGGACTTTTACAGTGCTTAAACTTAAAACAACAAACAACAGAATCAAACAAAAGTTCAATATCTGCTTGTGCACAATCCAATTTTCATCAATATAATGACATGTTAGTACCATGTAATTCAAATTCCGAATTGATATCCATGTGTCGGTGGTCAAACATACCCTTTGTGATGTTGAACAGAAATAGTTCTTCAACTTGGTTTTTTCTAGCAGAAAATATTTTGAATATCTCGTGCAACCGTTCTTCTAGATGGCATAATAAATTTAGAATTTAGACACAAACAAAATGTTCTAAAACCAATTCCTTCAACCACTTTCAATGGTAATTCATCCAAGATAATCATCTTTGCGAGCATTTCTCGCGCAACCATTACTGTAAATATGGGTACATCATCAGAAATCTTGCTCGCAGGAGATCTAAATATCAAAGTTGATTGCTTAGTGTCTAAATTTTGTGGACACATTTTGCATACTTTAATATGCTTTAGTAAACTAGAAGTCCCATTTTTTGTCGGGTGCGCAGCGTAAAGTTGTCCACAGTAATTACACTTTGCTGAATCAGTGTTTGGTACCCTTTTGTAGTGAATCTAAACATTAGACTCAATTCTTTTCGATTGAGCATGCGAATTTTCACCAACACTATCCATCCTCCTGTAGGATTGAGATTGTCTAAGAAGGGGGGGGGGGGGGGTGAATTAGACATTTTTAAAACTTTTCAACTAACAGCAAACAAACAAATACTTTAAAATTAAAGGAGAGAGAGAGAAAATCAAACACACGGTTTTTTTCGTGGTTCGGCCAAAACCTGCCTACATCTACGCTTCAAGATTTCCCCCTTGAAAATCCTTAAACTTCTCCTCACGAGAAAACAAAATCGAACTTCCGGGCGTCGATCTACTGCCTTACACAGATTCTGGATTGCTCTTCACAGGCGACAATCCACTGCCTTTACAGAAATGTGAGTTTGTAAAATCAGAACAAACTACTCTCCCTCAAAGATTAAATCTCAAGTTCAGGATTCGAGAAGAGTAGATAAAAAATACAGAGTATGAAAATTTTGCTCGTTAGGGCTCAGAGAATGATTTTTGCAAAAAGTTCTTTCTTCGAGCAATCTTCTTTGCTTAAATACTCTGTCTGCTAATCGGCTATCTTCATTGAATGCTTCTTACTGGATAAGGAAATATTTTACCGTTGGAGAAGCATCTGTACTTAGACAGCTAGCCGTTGCGTTCTGGATATGTATTCGTGCTTCGCCATTAGAGGACAGGAGTTAAAGCTCGGGCGGCTTTCGCTATCACTTTGCGGTAAATTTGAATTCTGGTGGAAGACTTAGATCATTGGAGGATATCGCATTTTAAATGTCATCGGTGGATGTAACTTTAGTGCTGAACCGCCATCGGTGGATATCCCTTTGAAATGAATTTCGCTTTTGTCGCCTAGCGAGCGGTGGATGCAATCGTATGAACAACTCCGCTTTTGTCGTTTAGCGAGTGGTGGATGCAGTCCTTTGAACGACTCTTCTTTTGTCTTTTAGTGAGCGGTGGATGAGGTCTTCTTTGAGAAGCCAGCGGAGGATGTGAAATTTGTCGTTTAGCTAGCAGATGAGGTCTTCTCCAAAGAGCTATCGGTAGACGTAACTCTTCGACAGACTCTGCCTTTGTCGTGTAGCTGGCAGAAGATGTAGTCTTTGAACGACTTTGCTTTTTGTAGTTTTCCTATCGGATGATGTCTTCTTTTCTACTTCACTGGTGGATGTACATTGTTTTCATTCGTTTTCAGCGCTCTTAAACTATTTAGCCCTGTACACTTAGCCACAATTGTTAGAATACTAAAATACAATTTCCAAGGGCATTTCCAACCGATTAATTTCATATGCATAACTCATTTTTCTCATATATTAAACATAATCAAATTACATTACTAAACACATCATCAAAAACATATTTAGACTTAAACACTTTTTAAGTCAACAACTCCCCCTTTTTTTATGATGACAAAATATGAGTATAAATTTGATTAATCATTACTCTCCCCCATAATCCTAGCTCCCCCACAGCACATGCATACATTCCAATTTCAAACACAGATCATAGCATACTTGGTTCATATCAAATCTAATTTCTCAAAAACATCATCAATCAAATACTTTCTCCTCCATTGACATTATCAAAAATGAGCAGAGAAACAAAAGAGTTAATGCATTCAACACAACTGAAAGAAAGAGTGTCAAGTATTACATTAGACTATCAATAAAAGTAAATACAGAAACAAATATCACCTATTTAAAGAAAGCTAAAAAATGCGTCCAAAAAGCATGGGAAATCCAAGAGGGCACTTCATGGGGCGAAAGGAAATAAGCATCCATAAGTGCTTGAAGTGAATCAATATTGTGAGGGAGTGGAGCATGATAAACCACTAAATCCAGACATGGAGGAGGAAGTGGGGGTTGATAGACCACCATATCCAAGCAGGGAGCAGAAGGTGCAGAGAGTTCTGGAAACTGTACCATGCCCAGACATGGAGCAGAATGCACGACTGGATCTGCATACACCATCATGTCCACACATGGTGGAGGCACAACAGGAGGAAGAGCCTGAGAGGCATCCATGGAACTGGCGGACTCAGGTGAGGGCTCTGGAATAGGAGCAGCAAAAGGAGTAGGGATTTGAAGTTCAGCCATCTGAAGATCCAAGGGCAGTAAGCGTGCATCATCAACAACTTCAGGTCGAAAGATTGGAGGGATGAGGTCTTCAGAGCACGCCTCTGGGTAAAAAGGAGGGCTTGGAGGTTAAGGGCGAAGAGCTTCAACTTCAGACCGGAGAGACCGAAAATCTAGTGACAAAATCTCCCTATGCCGATCCAGTTTCTTAGCAAGCTGATCTTGAACAACATCAAGATCCTTGCTCAAATCCAATTTAGTCTTTGTGAGCCGCGCATCTTTAGAACTGAGTGCTGTGCCTAGGCTCTCTATGCAGGACTTCAAACCAGAGTACTGGTCCTGAACATAAGAGATAGCAGTGTTGAAGCTGTCGAGGTGAGACATGAACTCATTGAACTGTGCCTCACTCATGAATGATCTCCTCTGATAAGTTTGAGGAGTTGCAGGAGCATTGGACGAGGTGGTGAGGAGACTTGGACTTGAAGAGTAGTGTGGACTGGAGGAGCAGTTGGACTTGGAGGAGGAATTGGACTTGGAGGAGCAATTGGAAGTGGAGCGGAGTGGACTGGTGGAGCATTTTGGACTACTGGAGAGATAGGTGGAGCAGGCAGAGAAGGCAAGAGAGGAGACGGTGGAGGGGAAGGAGGAACCACTGGAGATGGAGAGGGCACAGAGGAGAAAGGTGAGAGGGCCTCAAAGATATGCTCTTGAGAGGATAGAGCAGGATAACTTGGCACTGGAGGAGGAAGTTGGGAGCGAGAAACTAGAGAATGAGAAGGAGAGTTAACAAAGGCTGGGATTTCAGACTCATCCCCGCCTTCTGGAAAAGACTCCTCAGATAGGATAAGCTTTCTCTTCCCTTTTTTGACAGCTGCTGCCAGTAGCCTTTCTCCTAGACTTATCCATAACAAAGTCTCCTTTTCGTGTTTTCTTAATCCCCATTCTTGACAAAGTAGACTTAGAGTAAAAGCTGGACGATTTAAGACAGGTGGGATCCTCGTCCTCGGGAAATTCTACTTCAAACTTCTGAAAGATCTTCATTAGAAGTAAATGAAATGGCTCTGGAGGTGACACTCTGTATCATCCGTCTTAAAACAATGAAACCTATATCGAAGAGGGTCTTGTGATAGAGGGCAAAAAGAACAAATAATTCCATGCAACTAACGTCATCATAGTGACCACCCTTAGGGATAACATTATATCCGATCATTTGATGAAATAGGCGAGCTCTAACGGATAAGTGTTTACTCTTCAAAGAATTGGGGATATTGTTCGGGTCTAGGACAATTTCTTTTAAAAATAGATGACCCTCAGGAGTGTCAAGAAATGGGGGCTCTTGTCCTGTCGTATAGAATTTAGTATGATTATCTAAATGAGGACTTTCCAGAAGCTCATTTAAGAATTGAGAGGTTATAACTATGTGTTTTCCATACACATAGCTCGAAATAGTAGATTGGTCAGAAGGATAGTGTAATATCCGGCTTGTACGGGATTTTATATTATAATATATATTGGTATTTTTGTAAATATATCAAATCAAACCCGTTTTACGAAAAGGAAGTGCCATTATGATCCTAATTATTAATTTGGAATTATAAGAAATTTACGAGAATTTTTGGAGTAATAACGCTATATTCCGAGTAATTAGGTTTCTCGTAATACAATGAACGTTGTAGTAAAAATAGTAAACAAGGTCTGTTTTGCGAACGGACAGTTTTGATAGGACCCAAATAATAAGTTGGACTTATTAGTGAAATAAGAAAATTTGAAGAAGCCGAATCGTTAGAAAATTAACGAAACAAAGGACGAAACAAAATAGAAATAAGAGCTAAGGGCATTTTAGTAATTTGTCAAACCAAATTATATTAAACTTAACGTTTTTCTTCTTCTCCCTCACTTCTCCTTCTCTTCTCTTCTCCTCACGAACGCCAGAGAGCTCAGGCGACTCCCTCATGGCGATTTCAACGATCCAACCTCCGTTTCTCCCCCGTTCGACTTCCATTCTTCGTGTTTTCTCCTCCTCTCGCTACCCTAGGTATGAATCTATGGTTTTCGAGCGTTGGTTTCCAATTTTCACGAAGTTTATCGTTAGGGTTTTCGTTAAGGTTTACGTTAAAAATCGAGATTTAGGGTTCGAAATTCATAGAATTGCCGTGATTAAGTAAATATTGAACGTATTGGACGTTATTGGACGAATCTAATTGATTTTGGATAAATGTTCGATTTTGTGAAATTTCGGGTTTTAGGAAAAAACTTGTGAATTATAGTTTCGATGTATCGATCGTAAATTGTCATCGATATGCTTCGAATAATTAAGTTAGAAGTTTTAAGAAAATTCTTTAGTTAAGGTTTTGTCAATTTGGACGTTTAGAAGCTTAAATTACTTTTAACATCGATATTGTGTTTTGCCTCAGACAAACAACGCTCGTGGACGGAGCTTGAGCTTCTTTGTACACGAGGTATGTTCTCGTGACTTACTCTGGCCGATTGGCCTACACCGTACTTCGATGTCGTGTCGAGGATCTTAGAGTATTTGTGTTTAAACTGCTTTGGTTGGGTAGTTAGGTTTAAACGCTTTAGTAGGTTATTTCTTTTACAGTCTTGATGGTACGCATGCTTGTTTGTTTAAATTTGTATTGAACTGTTCATGCATCACGTATTTTAACTTGGCATGAAAATGAATTTCCGCACGATATTTTCAGAAAACTATGTGGCCCAGAAATTGGGGGCTATTGATCTATCGTGCGGGCAGATTAAGGGTCTGGCCGATACCACATCTCATGTAATGTAATTAATGAACGTAATCTGTTATCTGGTCACGCGAGGTGGGGCTCAGGCACTGCTGTACGTGTTGTAAGCGTGTACCCCCCTCCTCTAACCGCACGGGGTAGTCCTACCGTTGGATGGGCCCCCTTCGGTTAGGGGGATGAGATCTCGGTGATATACTGTCTGCGACGCTCTGTATGTTATGCATGATTTCTGAACTCCATATGCACTGCACGCATCTGCATTTACGTAGAATTTACTGAGCCTTTAGCTTATAGTGTGTCTGTATGATGTAGGTGATATCGAAGCAGGTGAGGACGATGTTCCTCTGCCCGATGTACAGGATGGTTGAAGAGGAACGATTGCGGTGGTGTGCATGAGCAGTCGTCGCGTATGTTGACCCGTGGGGAAAGTGGTCAGGTATTTTGAGAGTTTGGGTGAATTTTGATTGTACAGTGGATTATGTTATGGTTAGAAACATTCTAGGATGTTTAGTTCTGTATAGTCGATATGTTTAAGTTTTAATGTTTTGAAATGTTTGGAAACTGATTTGATAACCGTTTGAGTGATTTCAAAAATAGGTGGATTTGTTTAGGTTTTTAACATATCCACGCAGTTTGTTTTCAGAAAACTGTACTTCGTTTAAAAACACGTTTGAGTCAGTTTTGTACGAGGTTACGAGAGCGTATGAATGTTGGGTTTTGATTGGGTTTAAGCTTTTATAGTGAATGTTGAGTTCGTTGGTAATGAAGTGTGAAGGAGAAGAAAGAAGGAAGGGGAAGCGGAGTGCCTGTCCTCTGAATTTTCCAGAGGACATGGCGATCAATCGCCCAGGGGTGGGGATTGATCGCCCCTCCCTCTGTCGCGCAATCGCCAAGAGGCGATCGCTGGTCGCCGCTCTCTGGAGAAATCCAGAGAGCGTGGCGACTGATCGCCACAAACTGTGGCGATCAGTCGCCACAGGCGATTTGCAACAGGCGAATGGTCGCCTGTTGCAATCGCCGAAGGACGATCAGTCGCCTCCTTTATGGGCGACTGATCGCCTCTGTATATTGGGGCGAAATTCAATTTTTGTCCCTGGCGACTGTTTTTAATTGTTTTAATTAAATTGTTTTAAGATTTAATTAAGGTTTTTTTTTTATTGTTTAACGTTTTATTCCACGGTTTTAAAATAGATTCGAACGTTTTACAAATTCTGGTTTCCGCTTTAAATTCCATTTAAATATGATTAAAGTATAGGGATAAAAATATATATATATATATATATATATGTGTACGAAAAATGGGGTACAGTGTTAGGGTCGTGACAGATAGCTAAGATTGGCATAAAACATTTTAATAGCAGTGAGGTAAAAGAAAGATTCAACATCGAACAAGCCCCATTAAGCCAATATCCGCCAAGGGTATAACTAAATTTAAACCAACTAAATCGTCAGGAATAATACCCCTACTAGGAATAAGAGATTTATGCTTGAAGTCATCGTGATACCTTGCCTCAGCAGCTTGACTGAGGAAGTAGTAAGAGGGCCAGTTATTTGCACGAGGAATTTCTCGTGACTGACGAGCTGAGACTTTGGCCTTCTTCTTGGCCGGTTCAGAGACTGCACGAGACGATGAGGCCATTTGAACGATTTGAGGAAGAAAACCTAGATAGAAAAGATTGGAAGCAGAGGTTTCGGAAAGAACACGAAAAATGAAGCATTTTTGAAAGAGAAACAGAGTTTAAATGAATTAGGGCATCGCCCGAATGGAAGAAGACAAAACGTGGTGATCGGATATCATCCGATGGAGTATATGTGTCAGCAGATTAAAAAATATATCTTCCGGTACATAGACATCTTCCGGTAAGCGGATGATGCATATCTTCCGGTGAATAGTCAAGGAGCGGGCGATGTAAATACCGAAGGCAGAGAAAGGAAAGAACCTTAACTTTTCTCACACCTAATGAGCCCTAATCTTATTCTTATACTACAGAAGGTTTTCTCATCCAAAGGTTTTGTGAAGATATCGGCCAATTCATCAACTGAATTGACAAATTCTAAAGAAATATCACCTCTTTGAACATGATCTCTTATGAAGTGATACCTTACTTCGATATGTTTGGTTCTAGAATGCAGAATTGGATTCTTGGAAATATTGATAGCACTGGTGTTGTCACACCAAATAGGAATCATATTAAAAAACAGATTATAATCTTCTAGAGTTTGTTTCATCAAAAGCATTTGTGCACAACAACTGCCAATAGCGATATATTCACTTTCAGTAGTTGACAAAGCAACAGAATTCTGTTTCTTCGAGTACCAAGACACTAGAGATTCTCCTAAGAACTGACAAGTGCCACTAGTGCTCTTCCTATCAACTAGACTACCAGCATAATCCGAATCTAAGTATCCAATCAGATCAAAAGAAGTGCCCTTCGGATACCATAGACCTAAGTCATAAGTCCCACTCAAATATTTGAAAATTTTTTTGACAGCAGTTAAATGAGACTCCTTAGGAGCAGCTTGAAATCTAGCACAGAGACAAACACTAAAGAGAATATCTGGCCTACTAGCAGTCAGATATAACAATGATCCAATCATACCACGATATTTCTTAATGTCCACACTTATTCCATTTTTATCTTTGTCCAATTTGGTTGTGGTACTCATGGGAGTTCTAGAGGATTTAACAGATTCTAAACCAAATTTCTTTAGTAGGTCCTTAATGTATTTTTCTTGGTATAAGAAAATGCCATCAGGAGATTGATTGATCTGGAATCCTAAGAAAAATTTTAACTCCCCCATCATACTCATCTCAAATTCACTTTGCATGAGGGAGGAAAAATCATTACACATAGTGACATTAGTTGATCCAAAAATAATGTCATCAACATAGATTTGCACTAAGAGAATATCCTTATCCTTTTGCATGGTAAACAGAGTTGAATTGGTGTTACCCTTTTTGAAATTCCTTTCCTCAAGAAAATTCTTCAATTTATCATACCAAGCTCTATGAGCCTGCTTAAGACCATAAAGAGCTTTTCTGAGTTTGTATATATGGTCGGGTTTATCAAAGGCTTCAAAACCTAAGGGTTGCTCAACATAAACTTCTTCTGTGATGTAACCATTTAAGAATGCACTCTTTACATCCATTTGAAAGAGTGTGAAATTTTTGTAGCAAAGCAAAAGTTAAGAGCATTCTGATTGACTCTAGTCTAGCTACAGGGGCAAAGGATTCCTCAAAATCAATATCTTCTTCTTGAGAGTATCCCTTAGCAACTAGTCTAGCTTTATTTCTTACAACAATCTCATTTTCATCCAATTTATTCTTGTAAACTCATTTAGTTCTAATAATGGGATGATCCTTAGGCCGTGAAACAAGTTCCCATACCTTGCTCCTTTCAAATTGATTTAATTCTTCCTGCATAGCCATAATCCAATTTTCATCAATCTCGGCCTCTTCAAATTTCTTAGGCTCCACTTGAGAAATGAATGCCACATTGGCACAGAGGTTCCTAAGGGAGGATCTAGTCTTTACACCTAAGGAAGGATCACCTAAGACTTTATCTAAGGGATGATCCTTGACATATTTCCAATCCCTAGGAAGAGTAGGAATTTCATCCTTCACAGGAACAATTTCTAAAGAATTTGAAGAGGGTTCTAAGGATTTATCACCTAGATGAGGATCAATAGGCTTGTCTAAAGAGAGGGAATCTAGATGCTTTTCTAAAAAGTCATCCTCATCCACATTGATTGTGAGTTGAGGGGACTCATCAAAGTTAACATGAACAGATTTCTCAACAACCAGAGTTCTCCTATTGAACACCCTATATGCTTTACTGGAAAGAGAATAACCTAGAAAAATTCCAAGATCAGATTTGGAATCGAACTTTCCTAAGTTATCCTTAGTGTTCAGAATGAAGCACTTACAAACAAAGGCTCTAAAATATTTGACAGAAGGGTTGGTTTTGCCATTCCAAAGCTCATAGGGAGTTTTCACTAGAATAGGTCTTATAGAGACCCGATTAAGCACATAACAAGCTGTTGACACAGCTTCAGCCCAGAAATATTTTGGAAGGGTATTTTCATTGAGCATAGTTCGGGCTATCTCTTGAAGAGACCTATTCTTCCTCTCAACAATGCCATTTTGCTGAGGGGTTCTAGGGGAGGAAAAGCTGTGCTCAATTCCATACTTGAGACACAACAGTTCAAATATCTCATTTTCAAATTCTCCACCATGATCACTACGAATAGCAACAATGGTGAGTTCCTTTTCATTTTGAACTCTTTTCCTAAAATTAGAGAAGGTATCAAAGGTCTCATCCTTTGACTTCAGAAAGAACACCCAAGTGAATCTAGAGAAGTCGTCAATAATGACAAAAGCATAGAATTTTCCTCCTAAACTGGCTATATTAGCAGGACTGAAGAGATCCATGTGAAGAAGTTGGAGAGGCTTGGATGTAGAGATTGCATTCTTCGATGCAAAGGAACTTTTGATCTGCTTACCCATTTGGCAGGATTCACAAACCTTATCCTTCTCAAAGGATATCTTAGGGATCCCTCTAACTAAATTATCCTTAGTAATCTTAGCTAAGGTATCCATTCCTACGTGTCCTAATCTCCTATGCCAAGTCCAGCAATCATTAGAGGAATTAGCAGCAAAACATTTTTCATCATTGCAAACAAAATTATCTAAGTCAATGATATAAATATTTTCTTTCCTATAGCCAGTAAAGAGAGTTTTGCCATTTGATGCATCCTTAATTATACAGGAGTTTGATTCAAAGATCACCTTATATCCTTTATCACATAACTGGCTAATACCAAGCAAATTATGCTTTAATCCTTCAACTAAAAACACATTTTCAATAATAGGATTAAGACTGTTACTTATATTGCCGATGCCAACAATTTTGCCCTTTTGGTTTCCACCAAAAGTAACACTTCCTTTCTTCTTGTTGACAACAACAAACATAGTTGAGTCTCCTGTCATATGCCTCGAGCATCCAGTATCAAGGTACCACAGGTTCTTTCCAGGGGAGGACTCAACCTGCAAAACAGTGTTCAAGTAGTCTTCTTAGGTACCCAAATCTTTTGGGTCCTAGTGTTAGTTTTGGTTCCTTTGGGAACCCACTGTAATTTACTACTTAATTTCTTATTAAATTTCAGAGGACATTCATATGATTTATGCCCTACTTCATTGCAAGCATGACAGGTAGAAGATTTAACAAAGAAGTTCTTATATACTTTCTTTTTGCTAAATCTATCATATCCTAAGCCAGCTTTATCAAACGTAACTCTCTGGCTTCCTGACAACATGTTTTGATTTTTACTGCCATTAGTAAATTTCAAGACAATGTTATTTAAATCCATATTTTTGCTTTTCAGTTCAGTCATGTTCTTTTTCTACAGATTAAGCTCATTTGCATGCTTCTCAATTAAGTTCACATTTTCCTTTTCAACAGGTTGTATTTGGACTTAAGTATGCCGTATTGTTTTATTAAATCATTGAAGGCATCAATTAAATTACCTTCATCATTATCACTCTCACTATCACTCAAAAAACTGGAAGAAGAACTAACCTTATCCTCATGTGCCATGAAACACAGGTTGGCAACCTCTTCCTCTTCAGAAGAAGTGTCACCTTCACTGTTATCCAAAGTTACCTTCATAGCCTTCTTCTTAAACTTCTTGGGATTCTTCTTGGCTTATGGACAGTCTACCTTCATATGGCCAGGCTTGCCACATTCAAAACAAGTGATCTCCTTCTCTTTTTGAGGCTTTTCTCCTCTCGAGAATTTCCTCCCATGCATCCTTTTTCTCTGGAGAAACTTACTAAATCTTCTAGTGATGAGAGCAATATCCTCATCATCTTATTCTTCCTCAGATTCATCTTGTCTGCTCGAAGAGGCTTTAAGAGCTATGTCTTTTCTCTTGGAGATCTCCTTTTCCTCGAGATCTTCCTTCTCATTTGCTCTCATGGTTATCTCATGCGTCATGAGTGAACCAATAAGCTCCTCAAGCTTCATTGCCTTGAGATCTTTAGCCTCTTGGATTGCTGTTACTTTCGGTTGCCAGACTCTTGGTAAACATCGAAGAATCTTTCTTACTAGTTCCTCTCCTGAATAAGTCTTACCAAGACCTTTTAAGCCATTAGTAATATTAGTAAAACGAGTAAACATAGAGGAGATAGATTCATCCTTTTCCATTGAGAATAGTTCGTACTCATGTACAAGCATGCTTAATTTACTTTCTTTAACTTGGTTTGTTCCCTCATGTGTAACTTCTAATAAGTGCTAAATCTCTTGTGCGCTTTCACACTCTTGTACTCTATTAAACTCATCTCTATTTAGAGCACAGTACAGAGTATTTATTACCTTGGCATTTAGGTTCAGATTTCTTTTGTCAGAATCTGTTAACTCAGCTACTGGTTTAGGAGTTCTACCTCTATTTTCAACTTTTACAGCCTGGAAAGGGCCGTTTTCTATTATGCCCCATATCTCATAGTCCATAGTTTGAACAAAAATTTTCATTCTAGCTTTCCAGTATACATAATCACTACCATCAAAGAAATGAGGTCTATTAATAGCTTGACCTTCTACGTGTGTGGAGTTTGTGTTGAATGCCATTGTAATAATATCTTAGACAATATTTACCTCGTTCTGATACCAATTGTAGGATTGAGATTGTCTAAGAAGGGGGGGGGGGGGGGTGAATTAGACATTTTTAAAATTTTTCAACTAATAGCAAACAAACAAATACTTTAAAAGTAAAGGAGAGAGAGAGAAAATCAAACACACGAGTTTTTTTCGTGGTTCGGCCAAAACCTGCCTACATCCACGCTTCAAGGTTTTTCCCCTTGAAGATCCTTAAACTTCTCCTCACGAGAAAACAAAATCAAACTTCCGGGCGTCGATCTACTGCCTTACACAGATTCTGGATTGCTCTTCACAGGCGACAATCCACTGCCTTTACAGAAATGTAAGTTTGTAAAATCAGAACAAACTACTCTCCCTCAAAGATTAAATCTCAAGTTCAGGATTCGAGAAGAGTAGATAAAAAATACAGAGTATGAAAATTTTGCTCGTTAGGGCTCAGAGAATGATTTTTGCAAAAAGTTCTTTCTTCGAGCAATCTTCTTTGCTTAAATACTCTGTCTGCTAATCGGCTATCTTCATTGAATGCTTCTTATTGGATAAGGAAATATTTTACCGTTGGAGAAGCATCCGTACTTAGACAGCTAGCCGTTGCGTTCTGGATATGTATTCGTGCTTCGCCATTAGAGGACAGGAGTTAAAGCTCGGGCGACTTTCGCTATCACTTTGCGGTAAATTTGAATTCTGGCGGAAGACTTAGATCATTGGAGGATATCGCATTTTAAATGTCATCGGTGGATGTAACTTTAGTGCTGAACCGCCATCGGTGGATATCCCTTTGAAATGAATTTCGCCTTTGTCGCCTAGCGAGTGGTGGATGCAATCCTATGAACAACTCCGCTTTTGTCGTTTAGCGAGTGGTGGATGCAGTCCTTTGAACGACTCTTCTTTTGTCTTTTAGTGAGCGGTGGATGAGGTCTTCTTTGAGAAGCCAGCGGAGGATGTGAAATTTGTCGTTTAGCTGGCGGATGAAGTCTTCTCCAAAGAGCTATCGGTAGACGTAACTCTTCGACAGACTCCGCCTTTGTCGTGTAGCTGGCAGAAGATGTACTCTTTGAACGACTTTTTTTTTTGTCGTTTTCCTATCGGATGATGTCTTCTTTTCTACTTCACCGGTGGATGTACATTGTTTTTATTCGTTTTCAGCCCTGTTAAACTATTTAGCCCTGTACACTTAGCCACAATTGTTAGAATACTAAAATACCATTTCCAAGGGCATTTCCAACCGATTAATTTCATATGCATAACTCATTTTTCTCATATATTAAACTTAATCAAATTACATTACTAAACACATCTTCAAAAACATATTTAGACTTAAACACTATTTAAGTCAACACCTACCATAATGCAACAACATATTTTCAGCAATCATCATTCAACAATCAACATTACAGTCCAATGTAATATATGAAGCTAAATTTATCAATACACACAGTAAATTGTAGCAAAAGCAAAATACTAGTAATTGTTTCGTTAGGGTAAGGATTGTTGGTGTTGTTTAGATAAAAATGATACGTGATGAGCACACAGATAAGGGAAAGGAGAATGAATTAATTACACAACCATAGTGAAAAGAAAATGCATACATGAATGATTTGGGTAAAGTTAAAATGATGAAAACCACATGCAGTTGGTTCCCTGGAAACTATGCGGTTGCCTCAGTGATATATAACACTTGACACAAGCTACCACTATGCTCCAAAAGGGCAAAACTCAAAAGGACAGAGGGCGAGAAATTCATACCTTCAAGAAGTGGCCTCTTTTGTGCTCTCCAGTCTCCAATGTCAAAATAAAATACCTATTGGAGAAAAAGAACAGGATATATCAAATTAAAATATAGAAAAGGTGATACAAAACTCAAAAGGACAAAGGGCGAGAAATTCATACCTTAGAATCGAGCTGCAATACTTCAAACTCGGGACTACTCTGAACTTCAGAGTCTGAAGAGAGATTCGAGAGAGAGATGGGAGTCGGGAAGGGCTTAAGACTTCCTGAGGCAGAGAGCAGTCACCACTCCAACTCCGATTTTAGGGCTCCTGAACTTGAAGTAAAGAGTGTCGAGACTCGAGAGAGAGACAGGAGTCGGGAAGGGATTCAGAGTCGGGACAACTCAGAGAGATTTGAGAGAGAGATGGGAGTCAGGAACTTCAGACTTCAAAGTCGGGCAGGAGTCGGGGGACTACTCTGCTCAATGCTCTGCTGAGTGCTGAACTGAACCAGTAAAGCTAAAGCCAACAATATTTAGCCGACCCATGGGTCGAAAAATCGGTTTCTACTGGGCCTTGGTCGGTATTCCCGCGGTTTCCGGTTTTGTGATCAACAAAATCAGGCACGGGACCACGGTCCATAGTCCCATGATTCTGGGAATCGAGAACTGGTGCCATGACTCAAAGAACCGCCCAAGAACCAGACCGAACCGACGGTCCAGTCTGGTCCACCGGTTCTGCCCGCCCCTACTTTTATGTTTAGTCAAGAAGAACCTCTATTGCCGACACAAGATGTAACGCTCCAAGTTTTCTGAACTCGGTTCGCTACTCATGACATAGAACGGGACTAAGAAATCTTAAGGAAAGTTTTAAAATTTCACCCAACGATAAAAATTTAAGTCTTTAAATCTTCAAATCTTACAACGGAAAACTAAAAACGACATTTTTATAAAAATGAAACGAATAGACAAAATATTAAAACGTTGACTGAGAGAAACGAAAACTCAAAGCACATCTACCGCCGAACAGTGCCAGCAGAAGAAGTGATTACAAGCGACATCTACCGCTGAACAGTGTCAGCGGTAGAAGCAGAAACAAAAGGCATCTTCTGCTTCCTACATCCACCACTCACGTCAGCCGAACGACACGTCGACTTTCACGCATCATTCGCTCACATCTGTCGACGCCATATCGGCTACTCACAATCTACCGATCACAAAACGACAAATCTTCTACATCCACCGATGGACTACATCCACCGATAGACAAAACTCTCGACTTCTACCGTTAGACAGCATCTACCGATAGATAATACACTCCACATCTACCGATAGACATCATCTACCGATAGATCAAAAACACTCTAAATAAGGAACAACTCCGACTGCTAAAGAACTTGTACACATTGCTGAAATCATTCAACAACATAAATCCACAAATTTTCCTAAAAATTCAGAATAACAAATTACAACTAAAACCAAAATCATGATTCCATATTCAGAAAAGAACCACAGAAGCGTTAAAAACAGAAAACATCAAACTACTACTGTCATGACAATCCTCAGGACACTTCATCAAAACACTTAACCACTGAGACCTTACATACTGACAGAAGTTAAACCGCCTCATCAGAGCACCAAACCATGGTATAAAAGTGCTCCTCCAACTTCACCTATTCCTCAGTAAACTCAGAGAATTCACCTGTTGAAACCTCAGCACCTACATCACAAAACTCATCTATTAGCCTAATGCTAAGTAAGTAAAGCAATAATGAAATGAAATACTGAAACATAAATCCTAGACATGCAGTTTCTACTTTCACATCTCAGTTGCATATGCATTCGTTTATGCTCTGATCCCCTTGTGAAATTGGGAGTTGGATCACTCCTCCCAAAGTCATACATCCTCTCTCTTGATTAAGGGGCGGATTAGTTCCCTTAATAAATTATCTGTTTTAATTGGTTCAATCCTCACCATGCCATCATACATTTCAATTCATTTTCGTATACTTTTAAAATATGATACATGACAAACTGAAAACATTCATAACATGCATAAACCTACTGTTTTGTGATGTAGGCCCGAAGGCACACACATACTCTACTTACTTGGCTTCCTGGAAATACTCGGTTTCGAACTACTTCAGAAGTTTTGCTCACCTAAGTCATAAACAGAATATCAATTAGATTTTTACTAAACCTCATTCTAATCTATTCAGAAATCTAAGGAATCTAGTTTGGGAGCTCTATACATGGTGCATTCCCGATTCACCACAAAACCGAAACTAACTCCCACCTACAGCATTCACCAAAGCTCACATCTATAATCCTCTCTACAATCACTAGTTACAATGTAACTCGAAATCGAAGTAGACTCACCTAGTTTTGGGGCAAAATCGGAGAGAGAATCGCCTGGAGAGCTCTGCTGAGCTTGAGCTGAATACCGAGAGAGAAAGTATGGAAAATAGTGGTGGCTATGGTGTATTAATCATAAAACTTCTTTCCTTAAATAGGTTATCACTATAATCCTCTATTTACCATTATGCCATTACTTAGTCATTTATTAACTTAATCACTAATTCTCCCAATTTTATTCCATAAAACGTACGCTACAAGTTGGTTAAGTAAATTGGTTCAATAAAACTGGGTGTTACACAAGACTAGACTTGGCGAATATTTGTCATAGTTTTATCATTGGAGACTTTTGTGAGGTTGGCCTTTGATTTATATTTCTGTTAAGACTTATTCATTTCGATCTGTTTCTGACACATTTACTTTAGACTTATATTATTATTTTACTTTGATGTCATTTTATGGACCTTGTATTAGCCCAATTGGACATGGGTCCTGACTTTTATTCTTATTCAAGTCTTCCGCTGCATAATAAGTAAATTAAAGTTAAGGGTGGGTGGGCGACTCGGTTCGTTTTCAGGTCGGGTCATTCCCTGTTCTGTCTCAGACCTCTTAAGTGTCATGAAAGCTGCAACGTTGGGACACACATGCAGTGTTCATATGTGGAGTAACGTGGCGCCCAAAGTTTGGGGCAACGATTCTAGTCGTGTTGGGCATTCCACCACCACTGTTTGGTTGTTGCCACTCGTGCCCATTTCAAGCATATCTTGATAATTATTTCTACGCGTTGCCGAGTTGGATATTATCTTTGTTTTAGGATCCAACAATTAATTTTAAGAGTTTATAAACTACAATGATGTGAATACAATTATAAATATCGAAGATACACGAGTTAGACTAGAGTAAGGTAGACACCAGTTGAGGTATGATTTTACTACTTGTATGTGCAAATTATTTTGAAAGCATTAAATATTGCATTTGATATGTCTATTTGAATATAGTTAGAGCTGGAATTAGTGATCTTCATTGTTTAGTCTACTTTCTTAGAGTGGTTTTTGTGGTGAGGACTTGTCATATTTTTTTATTTCATTTTTACTTTGGAATTTTTGTGTACTTTGTCATGGTATTTTTACATTGATTCTTATTTGGACTATTATTACTCAATTTTGATGTTTGTGTTGAATCAACATCAAATAGTTTACATGCTCTTGGACCTTGGCATATTCGGAAATAAAGTCTAATGGATCTAACATTCAAAGTCTTCCATTACGAGTCATCTAATTTTGGATAGGATGAGACAGATGGAGCCTTTCGAGGGTTGGATCCTTCTTTATTTTCGTTGTGGCCTCCTTTCAAATAGTGACTCCAATGGTATCATATATTAATGAACTTGTGTGCAAATTCTGAAAATTATTGGTTCCTTATCTATTAAAAAAGGATGTGGCTATGCTTCGTTATTAAGACCAAAGAGCTCATTAAAAGTGTAACATCACATATTGCTTGAAAAAAATCTTGAACTAGAGGTTTAAGAAGTTGAATGTTAGATGCTAAGATGAAAATGAGTCAAGCTCAGAGCACTTTAGGTGAGTACATGCATCAAATACCCAACGTGCATGATCAAGTAATGATCGAGCTTGGTTCGAATACAATAAACATGGTCGGTCTTGCCAAAAACCCCAAGTTGATGCGAACACAATGAGACCGGAGACTCAATTATATGGAGTGCCAATGGTCCTTTTATGATTTCTATTGAAACTGTTTATTAAGAAATAAACCGAAGAGGAAGACGATTTGGTGAAACTCTTCGAAAATTAAGTCTGAATTTATATAGTATGCCTTCAAAAAATAAAAAATAAAAATCTAAGAGATTATGTGATAACACATAGCAAATCATGTAAAGTTTGTAGTGAATTTGCCATGTGAAAGCAAGGAGAACCTAATGTGAGTGTGGGTGCTCAATCTCAAATTACTTGGAAGAATAAAAGTAAATGATTTATAAGTAGAGTTTCCCTCCTTATCTAGAACAACGTGAAAATTCTAGGTTAGCAACTCGATATTACACAGGGTTGTAACACTTCGTGTGACGTCGATAGTTAATGCGATATTAGACAATATTTAAACTGCAAAAATTAATGAGACGGAAGATTGGTAACATAGTTCAGCAATCAGCCTACGTCTGCGGAGTCACGCCCAGATATAAAAACATTTCAAAAGTTTGAACAAGGTTACAAGACACTCGGACTAATTCAAAGTAAGACTCCTTCTTAACATTGACGTCGCCTCTTCCAACTTTTACTAATGACACTGTTTTTGCAAACTCCCCTCGATTTAAGAACAATCCCTCCTGGATCTAAACGCGACAAACTCCCTTTGTCAAAGATGACTCCTCCCGAAATCCGTGTATAGCAAGCTCCCATTGCCCACGATCAGAATGACAAGCTCTCCTTGTCAATAAACAGAACTTCTCCCGAGTTCCAAGGCAGCCTCCTCCCGAGACTGAGCTTCAATGAAGAATACAAAAAACACACATGTGACACCGTCTGTAACACCAGTCGTTGTCTTCGGATGCAACCAATCAACACACTCAGAATATCATCAGATTCAGCCACGAACAGAGTGTGTATACATTCAATCAACGATTGAATGAATAATAGCATACACCACACGAAATCATGAGTGAAGAATGAATCGCCCGAATGAATAAAGACTTTCGGCCCTTAAGAATAATGGCTTCCGCAACATTTAATTGTGAGAGAATAATGCATAATATACTGTCCATCGAATATTTTTGTTTTTGATCTTCAATATTCTTTCCAAACAGATCGCACAAAATAAGGAAACCAAATCCCGTGAAAATTGGATCTGTGACACCAGGTGTGACATTTTTGGAAAGTGCTGCCTACTTAATAGGAATGGATCTCAACGAATTAGGAATGGATCCCACAATTATTGTGATCATATATCTTGCTATAATCCAGCAAGCAATTATCAAATCAACTTTCCAAATACAATTTTCGAAAATAACACATGAAAAATCCGAGCAATCGACGAACAAACGAATCGAGATCAAATCCCTTAGATGCTATGATTTTGAATCTCGCTGTAATCCAACTTAACAAACTCATAATCTTCAAATCTACTTTCAAAAATAGCATTGAATCCCATAATGTCGAATATGTTAACAATATGTTGTTCTCCAAGTAACATCCTTCCAAAAAGATTTGATCTTCAAAAAATAACCAACTTCCAAAATTCAAAAAGTTCCAATTTTAACTTCCATGGATATCTTCTTGATCTCCAACATCTCTAAGAAACTATCTTTCAAAAACTACTTTTCCAAAATGATAAAGGTACTTGATTTCCAAGTAACCACCTTCATTCTTTTACAAACTTTATAGATTTGAACTTCCAGAGATAATTACCTTTCATAATTCAAATAGATAATTTCTTGATTTATTTGAACTTCCATAAATCAAATTTTTCATAATGCCATGATATCATAATTTTCCATAATTGTCAATTGTCGAAAAATCAATGTCAATTATATTTACATTTACACAACGCATTTTAAGCTAACCCTAAGAACAAAACTGTGCGGATTTCGACCCAAAACAAATAATATTGTAATAGTTTGGTTGAAGATGTTACAAAAAAAAAAAATCTTAATTAAAAAAAAGATTAATGAAAATGTTTAAAATTATAAGCAGCAAGAACAATAAGAGAACATTGATTAGGGCAAATTAAATAAAGTTCACGGATTATGATGACAAAAAAGAAAGACAACACGAGTAAGTAAACATAAATCCAACAACAAATTAGAGATAAGATATAGTCCAACTTTTAATACAACACATCAAACATTTATGGGAGATTGTGGATCAACTTCTTTGATAATCATTTCCCAAAAAAGTAAATTAAATAAGCATATAATTGAATTTTTTTTTTCACTTTTATTTTTTTATATAAAATTTAAGATTATGTGAAATGGCTCATCGATTTTGGTTCTCTGGAACTTTTCCCTCGGACCACTTGGATACATAAGTCGGGCGGACGGTCTATTCAAGGATCGGATCGATCTCACTATTTCCACAGTGATACCCTCCCTAGTCGTGATAAGAGAAGAATAAATACGATGTTGGAAAGATGTATTTGATGATTATGAATCTCAAATGGGAGGCTCCCCTCTGCTAGCTCTTTTGGAAAATAAAAATCATAAAGTTGTCACTCAATTGGCTTTCTTTCTTTCATCTTTAAACATCACTTAATGAATGCAAATACCAAAAAGCCATACCCAAACACATCATATAGTTAGAAATGACATAACACGAACATAGAATTCGACATCTTTTGGGTTTATAGGGAAATAATACCTCCAAGTGTAACAATAATTATGGAAGAAAGCAAAGTTGAATTAATGCATTTTATTTGGTGTAGGAGAAAAGGCTAATCCCACAGGTTATAATCAAAACATAAATAGTCCAACTAAGGCCTATATTGATGTTGCATTGCATAATATGCTAATCTATCCAGGTTCTTAGAATTAGACCCTTTAGTCTTCTTAATTAATTTGTGGGCCATGTGATCAAGCATCAGCATAAGAAGAACAATCACATTGGCAATTTAAACCCTTAACATTATAATATTTATAATTTTAAAAACTGCAAAAACTCGAATCAAAGTGACCAGCACGGGCTCAAACCGAGCCTAAATCGAGCAAAACCAAAAAAAAAATTAGTTCGATTCGGGATTGATTTCCGAAATTAGGTCTAATTAGTTTACGGTGTAAAATTCAATGTTCATTTTGTTAAAAAAAAATTAAGATTTAAATTATATGAACTCTCCAAGTTCACGGTTTAGTTTGAAGTTTACTCTTTTTAAACCTAAAAATATTTCTTAATATAATTAAGCTTTTTTTTTTCTTTTACCTAGATGAGCACCTATGGTATAAACAAGTTTCCGAAGATGCATCTATTTCACGGAGCCTCTCTTCAAGACAATGAGATCATCTTTGGTGCAACAATAGGCAACCATGCAAACTGAAGTCTTATAACCCTTTAAAAGACTATCATCATTTGAACTCATGATTTCTTTTTTATACATAAGAAAACATTTGTATTGAGAGGAACAAGTTATAAGAAAAGCGAGAGGAAACATTCATTTAGAAAAACCAATTTATGGCATTTTTCAAAAACCAAATTATAAAGATCATTTTAAAAAAAAAAAATCAGAATTACAATCTCATTTAACTATAGTAAAATTAATGCTATTCTAAGATTCGATAATTAGAAAGATACTCTATTTCAAGATTAACTTTTGCTTATTGAACTTATCTTCCATATTAAAAATCTCAACAAGGAAAGTAGAAATGCAGGCACATGATTGAAGACAAGCTCACAAATTTTGAAATGTTGTTTAAGACCCCCAGCTGTAACCTGAAAACGTCAAAGCCTTAGAAAGGTATTGAAGTTGTTGTGCATGAATGGTATGTATGTGTGGACCCACGATTAAACCTCATGATTTTACACATTTGAATACTTGATACTGAAACAACAAGCTCTATTATTGATGGTTTGCATTAATTAACTGAGCGATTAACAACTTCAACCACTCAAAAGAAGGATTATAACCAATCCTATCCTATCCTATCCGTGCCACACCAATAAAATAATTACTACATAATGTTCTTCAGTCATCTCGCTGCTCCTTGGACCACTTTTGGCAAGCCCCTCTCTATATTTAAGCTAATAATATTGCCTTTGTGATGAAGAATCTGACAATTACTATTGCAAGATAAACCAAGACAGTGGTGGCAATGCCTGCAAATAAGAATGAAACGATCATGAACAGCACTTTGCATTGCATACACTCGGAGCCCATTAGTAGCCCAATTGCTCTCTGCAGGTCGACCATCCTGGTTGGGTCTGAAGTATTTGAAGAAGACAACACTTGTCACTTCCCATATCTGTTAAAAATGATTAGAACATTACAATAACTAGGAAAATGTACTTATTAACTGATTCTCTAGATACAAACATGGACGTAGAAAAAAAGAACCAAACCATGAATACCTCTGATATCCATTAATGAATTTAATGTTTAAAAGCAAGAATTAGGAGGAAATATAATATTACTCTAATTTAAAACAAATTATTTGTGCTATTAATCATCATGCCTTCTATAGTCAAAAAGACTATACTGCACAATACCAAAAAAATTAAAATTTCATGTGCTGCATGTGACAATTTTTATCGCCACAAAAATTAAGTGCGGCATGACGAGTAGTCGTGACCAAATTAAAAAAAAATTGTGCTGTATAATATTTTGTCATACATCCACTTGTCTACTTAGCTCACCACATCAAATTATTAAAAACCATTAGCACTAATTTTATACAGTTGTAGCTGTTAATTTTGTCTCATAGAAGCTGAAATCTAACCTTAACAGAATATAATAAATTTGAAGTAAAATTACAAAGATAAAGGAAAAAAGGGCATCTCTTCATGCATTCAGATTCTTCCAACTTCAACCACTTCATCAACACCATTTCTCAAAAAAACGTGGGAGATTCTCTTCGATAGCAGAAATCCTCTTTGTTGATTATCTCATCTTTCATATAAAGGAAGAAAATCTTACAAATGTTGAGCTCTCCAATGAACTGCAAAATTTTTGGAGCAGTCATCGTCATCATCGTCACTAGATGACTCGTCTCGGCTAGGCTCTGAAACTCTAGTACGGTTTGCAAGCCTAGCAACCTTCAGTTCTGTTTTCTTCCTCAATATTTCTACTTTCTCTCTGCAAGTCCTGTTAGTCATATATGTATCAGGGCAAGAAGGTTCAAGACAGGAGGCCAGAAGGAAATCAAAGAATGAGATTATAGAACTCACTTTTGTTCTACAGATTCGGCTTCTTCTATCATTTCTTCAGCATCAAACTGCGATTCATAGCAATAAATTATGTTAAATTTGGTATTTACAAGTGCATCCAAAGCAAAAGATAAAACTAGAGACTACTTGAGAGTATTGAAAAATCATAAGCAATCAAACCTCCTCCTCTTCCAAACGATTGTCCACATCTAGCAGATCATCTTGGATCGACTTTTCAAATTCTTTGTATTCATCTCTGACCATTTAACAAAATTTCAAACTAGTTTATATTTAATTTTAAACCCATAAGAAGCAATGACAATCAGCATTGACAAAAGGCATTCTTTGTTGGTCCCTGTTTATTTGGCCAAGAGCCATTTTCAAGGTATTTTTACCACTCCGATGCAACCTAATCATTTTCTTCTAACGAAAATTGCAAATTGGACGTTGATACATGATCCAAGGCATTCATTTTTTTTTTTGTATTCAAAATCTAAACCGAAACCGAAAGCTACACCCTTCAATCTATGTAACTCTACATGATTTCAATGTGAGAATCTCATGTTTTATAAAGAAGAAAAAAAACAAACTGTAAAAACCTGACTTTCTGAATTATTTTAAAATAGAGATGAAGGAACCTACTTAATATCAGGCTTGACTAACTTCACACCGCGTGCTCGTAAATCAGCTTCTTTATCGTCATAGAAGCCTTCTGGTAGAGACTGAGTCTCTGATGGAGGAGCCTTAGTTGATTTCTCAGAAAGCTCTTTGGCTGGTGGTATATTCTCTGTCTCTGACTCTGCAAGTTTACCATTTACCAATTCAACTCTGTCGGAGTCCATGTTTAACAAATCGATCTGAGTTTGAGCAAAACTTGCTGATCTATTCTGCAGAGTTACCTCTGCCAAAATTGCACCACTTAAATTAGACAAGACTAAAGCTTAATCCAAACACAAGGCATTGCGTACTACAATGAATGATAAATGTTTGGCTGGTGGTATATCCACTGTTGCAGGAACCTCTACTTTTGCATTGCTAACTCGGGGTATACTGATGACTCTTATTTTAGAGTCATTTGATGCTAATTTTACATAAGAAAACTTATATGAATTGAGTGATTGCAATAATAAATTAGTATGAATTTACTGCAATTGCTATGTAATGCTGCAGCATTAGTACTTTGATTGAATTTAATATATTTCATGCAGATTATCTGTTAAAAGCATAATTTTTCTTTTCAGCTGAATTTTATATTTTTATATTTGAATGTAATTTTATTAGAGGGAAAGTCAAATTCAAAAGTTGAAGATTATGGAGAGAGAGGAATCAAATCAAGAAAAATTGAGAAATTTGTTGCTTTGAATATGAAACATAATAAATGGGTATTATTTGGCTGCAGAATTAATAAGGAAAAGTGTAGAGACAAACGCAGCGGTAGATGCACTAAACGACAAAAACCAGTGGAAGATGTGAAGAAAACAAAGAAAAGCTGGGCAGCGGATGATTTAAAGAAAGAGCAGTAAAAGTTGGGCAGCGGAAGAAGCTAAAAGAAATAAAAAATAGAGCAGCAGAAAAAGACAAAATCCGGCGGTAGATGCTGAAAGAAGAAAATAGAAGATGGTCACTGGGCAGCGGAAGACGTGATGAGGGGGCAGCATTAAAAGACAAAACTAGGGAAAATGCTGAAAGAAAAGAAATAAAAAGGGCAACGGAAGAAGGCTAAATAAAGGCAGCACTAAAAGACAAAACAACAAGGAGAGAGAGAAAAGTCATCCTGGAAAAGGAAAATGAGGTGGAGCAATTAAATAAAAAATAGATTGGAGAGAGAAAGAGAGGATTGCATGCAGAAAAAGAAGGGATACTTTTCAAAAAAATAAATATACTACGAGGAAGGCAGAGAGCCTGACTGCTTGCTGGAGAAGGAGCTCTGAACAGAGGAGGAGAACGATGACATTGCTGAATTTTCTTCTTCTTCTTTATTACTATTTTTATGTTATTGAAAACTTTATTTTTATTTAGTATTGTTATCATGATTTTAGGCTAAATTTTATTATCTTGGTTAGGACGATAATACTCGTTACGGTTTTTACTACGATCTTTGTTTTGTTATACAATTGTCTATTGAACAATTATTTGTGATATTTCTTGCTAAGTCAGATCATATCGATAGATAGGTTGACGATTCATGTTTATATTGTATCGATAGATAGATATAAATTCTTAGATGCATAAATAATTAATTGGATTAAATTGTTACAACGTGGTTAACATTAATTCAATTGGCAATAAGAATGAGACAAATCTGAAATTCAATATTAGTTACATTCATTCTAGGTCGCAGGAAATTCTAATTTGAATTTATCTAGGCAATTCGAAAGAATCTTAGATTATTTAATTCTTACTGTTCATAGACAATGCTGCAGAGCATTACCAGAGAATCAGTAGTGAAATTATCGTAACGAAGAAATCGATCCTAGCCAAGGCCTTCTTTTATCGTTTTTACCTCGTTTACTCTGATTTACTTTGTTTCATCGTCATTCTAATTTTATTCTATTCATTTATCATCCTAATATTTTTATAAGATTTTTATAGAAATTTACATACAATTAAAAATATCCTTGAGGGATCGATACTTTACTTACTCATTACTTCGTTAGCGACACGTGCACTTGCGTGTAAGTGTGTAATATTACTAACAAGTTTTTGGCGCCGTTGCCGGGGATATTGTTTAGTTGTGATTATTTTGCTATAATCATTTTATTTTATTTTACGTTATTTTATTTTAGTTTATTTATCTATTTTCAGATATTATCGATTTATGCCGGACGAAGAAGACGCACAGGATCTTGTACCCATAGATCCAGAAATTGAAAAAACATTCAAAGCTAGAAGAAGACAACAGCAGCATCAGTTTCTTGAAGGAGAAAATATGGCGAACGTAGAGAGAGAAAGAGACAATGCTGAGAGAATTATGGATGATAGAGATATACCTATACAGGATTTTGCAATTCCTACACTAAACGATCTAAATCCTGGAATAGTTAGACCTGATCTTCGTGCCATAAGATTTGAGCTGAAACCAGTAATGTTCCAAATGCTCCAAACAGTTGGACAATTTACTGGAGCAATCACAGATAATCCTCATCGCCATTTGAAGGTTTTTGGAGAAGTTAGTGACTCATTTAACTTTTCTGGTGTATCTGCAGAAGCTTTGAGATTAAAACTCTTTCCATATTCCTTGAGAGATCGCGCCAGGGATTGGTTAAATAGCATTCCTTTAGACACAATCACCACTTGGGGGATCTGGCGAAGAAATTCATTATGAAATATCATCCACCGGTAAGAAACGCAAGGATGAGGAATGAAATCACAAGCTTCCAGCAAAGAGATGAAGAATCACTCTACGAAGCGTGGGATAGATTCAAAGAGTTACTGAGACAGTGTCCAAATCACGGGATCCCTCATTGGATTCAGTTGGAAACGTTTTACAACGGGTTAAATGGACAGACCCGATCGATCATCGACGCAGCAGCTAACAGAACACTGCTGTCAAAATCTTTTAACGAAGCTTACGATCTGTTGGAGAGAATGGCGGTGAACAGTTATCAATGGCCATCAGACAGAAGTACAACAGCAAGAAGAGCTCCTGGAGTTTATGAAGTGGATGAAGTAGCTGCTCTTAATGCAAAGATAACTTCATTGGAAAATGCCATAAAGGTCATGAACAAACAGCAGCAACCAAGACGGGAGGTTTTATGCATTTTCTGTGGAGAGAACTATGATGATAGTTCCTGCCCGACGAATCCTGAATCAGTAAATTACGTGGGGTATAACCGAAATAATAACCCATTTTCACAAACATACAACCCTGGATGGAGGCAACATCCGAACTTCCAATGGAACTCGCAGCAACAGAACACTACAATACTTGCAAGATCCGCTGATAACTATGCCCAGAATTACAACCAGCAAGTTCAGAAGCCAGTAACTCAAGAGAAACCAGATAATTTTGCAAGGGAATATGCTTCCAAGACAAACATAATATTGCAGAATTTAGCAGCTTCGATAAAGAACATTGAAACCCAACTGGGGCAGCTAGCGCAATCTTCGAACTCAAGGAGCATGGGACAACTACCAAGCGACACTGAGATTCCACAAAGACCGGGAAAGGAACATTGCAAAGCAATTTTATTAAGGAATGGAAGGGAGGTTGAAATTCCAGAGAAGCCACAGAGGGTGGAGAAACCAGGGATTATTAACCAAGAACGGGAAAGAGAAAAGCAATTCAGTGCAGAGGGTTCACAGGAAAGAGAAGTGATGATTGAGGAAGAAAGTACTCAGGAGGCCGAAGAGAATAATTCTGATTATGGAGAAATTAATATCAATGTCGCAGTTCCGCTCGCAGCATCGACCTGTAGAAATGCAACTCCAGAAACCTCCTCCACCGTTTCCACAGAGGCTACAAAGACACCACCAGGAAAAACAGTTTAAAAAGTTTCTGGACGTTCTAAAGCAACTCCACATCAATATGCCAAATTCATGAAGGATGTTCTGTTCAAAAAGAGAAAGTTTGGAGAATATGAACTGGTGGCCATGACAGAAGAGACAAGCTACATTTTGCAAAACAAAATTCCACCGAAACTAAAAGATCCTGGCAGTTTCACCATTCCTTGTACAATCGGCAACAATTATTTTAGGAAGGCTCTATGTGATCTTGGAGCTAGTATCAACTTGATGCCCATGTCAATTTTTAAGAAGCTGGGAATTGGAGAAGTTAGACCTACAATTGTGACCTTGCAACTTGTTGATCGCTCACTTACTCACCCTCAAGGAAAGATAGAAGACGTGTTAGTAAAGGTGGATAAGTTCATTTTCCCAGTAGACTTCATTATTTTGGATTACGAAGCAGATCATGAAGTGCCCATAATTTTGGGAAGACCTTTCTTAGCTACTGGGAGAACACTTATAGATGTCCAGAAAGGCGAACTTACAATGAGAGTCAATGATCAACAAATCAAATTCAATGTGTTGAAAGCGATGAAATTTTCAGATGAAGCTGAAGATTGTTATTTGATAAAAGATGATGAAGTGCCACATGACGGAAAAAAAGCAGTCAGTACCAGCAAACAGCAAAAGAAAAAGCTATGTAAAGAGAAGGAAAAAGAAAAGAAAATGGCGCGACAGAGAAATACAAAAGCGAGTTTTTGAAAGAATGAGAGAAGTTTATCCATATGGTACCTTGAAACTACGAGATAAAAAAAAGGGTCAAAATTTCAAGGTAAATGGACAGAGAGTAAAGCTCTATCATAGAGAAAATTTGACAGAAATTGCCTTAATTACTCTCGAGGACAGTAAAAAAAAGTGACATATGGAGAAGTCTGGCTGAAGACTTGAAAAACTTAGCGCTATAAGGAGGCAGCCCTCAATAATATCCTTTGTGTTGGTTTTTGTTTATGTTATTTTATTTTATTTTATTTCTCTTAGTTTTAGTTCAGGTCTGCACAATCAGGGGAAAAAGAAGAACCACATGTAACGCCCCGAGTTATCTGAACCCGATTCGTCACACCATGCCCGTACATGACTAAAAAAATCAACCGTATTATTTTTTTTTAAACTTGCAGCGGAAATCATCTAAGTAAAAATAGAGTTAAACAAAACTATTGTACAATGCTTGAATACTCAGTTAGAATTTTGGGGAATAATCGGCAAAAGGAATAAAGGATTAAATCGCAAAACACTTCATAAGTTTCAAAAGTCAAACGCATCGCCCGCTGAACAAAGTCAACAAAAAGGGCTGAAGCAGAAAATGGAAGACATCATCCGGTGGCAAAACGACAAAATGCACTCTACATCTTCCGATGACGTCAGCAAGATGATTTCCTTCATCCGATCGACTTTGTTCTACATCCACCGGTGACTAAACGACAAAATATTCTCTACACCTTCCGATGACGTCAGCACGCATCTGCCGATGAGTTTACTGAGACATCATCCGATAGACTTAAACCTACACCTTCTGATGACGTCAGCACGCATCTGCCGATGAGTTTATTGAGACATCATCCGATAGACTTAAACCTACACCTTCCGATGACGTCAGCACGCATCTGCCGATGAGTTTACTGAGACATCATCCGATAGACTTAAACCTACACCTTCTGATGACGTCAGCACGCATCTGCCGATGAGTTTACTGAGACATCATCCAATAAACTTAAACCTACACCTTCCGATGACGTAAACTGCATACGCCGATCACTAAACGACAAACTCTCTACTTACATCTTCCGATAAAACAAGTTACATATACGGATCACTAAACGACAAAGTTTGTTCTATATCATCCGATAGCTTCCACTGAAGACATCTTCCGATAGACAACAGAACAACAACTTAACCTACAGAAAAGAATTTACTCACTTCACTGAAACCATTCAAAAACATTTCAAACCATTACATTATTAAAAATTCAGTTAGTGCCAACATTAAATCCCAACAGAACACTATTATCAAAAAAAGAAACTCAAAAACGTATTCAAAACATCAGAATCACTTCTGTCATGAAAACTCAACAAATTTAAATTGAAACACTGTCAACTAAACTTTCAGATTACTGACACCAGTTAACCCGCCTCATCAGTTTACCAGGCCGAAACATGAATGTGCTCCTCCAACCAGCCTATCCTTCAGTATCCTCAACACCTACATCACAAAACTCATCTATTAGCATAATGCTAAGTAAGTAAAGCAGTAATGAAATGCATTGCTGAAACATAAATTCCTAAACATGCAATTTCTATTTTCTCATCTCAGTTGCATACACATACGTTCATAAACTGATCTGATCCCTTGGTTCCCTTGGAAGTGGGATCAATTCTCCCAATGTCATACATCCTCTACTCGATTAAGGGGCGGATGAATTCCCTTAATAGCTGATCTGATCCCATGGTTCCCTTGGGAGTGGGATCAATTCTCCCAATGTCATACATCCTCTACTCGATTAAGGGGCGGATTAGTTCCCTTAATAGTTTGTCTGTCACATTCAGTTCATACCTTACCATTCTTACATGGAAATTCATTTTCGTAGTCTTTCAAAAACATGCTGCATTACATACAAAATCATTCACAAAATGCACAACCCTACTATTTTGTGATGTAGGCCCGAAGGCACATGCATACTTTACTTACCTGGCTCTCCTGAAAATGCTCGGTTACAACTGCTCCAAAACTCGCTCACCTAAAGTCATGACAGTACGTTAATCCAACCCTTACTAAACCTTACCAAAAATCAATAATATGTTTGAGGAAATCGATTTGAAACTCTACTACCCGTGCATTCCCATTTATCACCAAGAACCTGAACCCACCCTCAATCACAGAAACCTCGAAATCTTCACATTGTATTCTCTCAGTAAACTAATCGCTAAAATGCAAGAAAACAAGACTTACCTAGGTTGAAGGAGAATCGGGCGAGAGAATCGCCTAGAGAGTTCTACTGCTCGAGCTGAAAACCGAAAGAGGAAAATGAGGATAGTGGCAGCTACTCTCACTAGACTTTTCCTTAAATGTGTTATCCACTATGTAAAATCCTAATTACCATCATGTCCTCGCCTGATCATTTATTAACCTAATCAATAACTCTCCCCAACCCTTCTATAAAAGTTCATCATTAATAATAGATTAAATTTTTGGTTCAATGGAACCGGGTGCTACAATCTACCCTCCTTAAAATAATTTGTCCTCAAAATTCAGTACCTGAATAGTTCTGGATATTGGTCCATCATGTCCTGTTGGCGCTCCCAAGTTGTCTCCTCAATGTTCTGGTTATGCCATAAGACTTTTACCAGTGGAACTTCTTTGTTGCGTAACACCTTTACTGCGTAATCTAAGATTTTTACTGGTTTCTCCTCATAAGTAAGAGCAGGAAGAACTTCGATACTCTGCTGTTCCACAATCTGAGAAGGATCTCTAACACACCTCTTTAGCATGGAAACATGAAACACATTATGAATTCCCTCCAAGGAGGCTGGTAACTGAAGTTGATATGCCGACTTCCCAATTCTCTTCACGATTTGGAAAGGTCCAATATATCTGGGGTTCAACTTGCCTCTTTTCCCAAATCTCACAACTCCTTTGAAAGGTGACACCTTAAGGAAAACTTCATTACCAACATTAAATTCTAATTCTCTTCGTCTTTTGTCTGCATAGCTTTTCTGCCGGCTTTGAGCTGTTAAGATTCTTTGTCGAATAAGAGCAATCTTCTCCATTGTCTGCTGCACAATATCAGGACCAATCAATTGTGCTTCTCCAACCTCTTCCCAATATAATGGAGATCTGCACTTTCGTCCATACAATGCCTCGTACGGTGCCATGCCTATTGTTGCTTGAAAACTGTTATTATACGAGAATTCAATCAATGGTATATACTTACTCCAAGAACCTTGAAATTCCAGTACACATGCACGAAGCATATCCTCAAACGTTTGGATAGTTCTCTCAGATTGTCCATCAGTTTGAGGATGAAAGGCTGTGCTAAAACTAAGCTGTGTTCCCATAACCTTGTGCAAACTTTTCCAAAACTTAGATGTAAATCTGGAGTCTCGGTCTGAAACTATGGTGCTTGGAACTCCATGCAGTCTAACAACCTCGTGCACATACAACTCAGCCAATTGATCCATCGAGTATGTTATCTTCATCGGCAGAAAGTGAGCTGATTTGGTTAAACGATCAACTATTACCTAAATTGCATCGTGACCTTTTACTGTTCTAGGTAATCCTATAACAAAATCCATAGTTATTTGTTCCCATTTCCATTCGGGAACTGGTAAGGGTTGCAATGTTCCAGCAGGCCTCTGATGTTCAGCTTTGATTTGCTGGCAGACCAGACATGACTCCACATACTCCGCCACACTTCTCTTTATACCTGGCCACCAATAATGTTGCTTGAGATCTCTGTACATTTTCGTACCTCCAGGATGAACAGAAAGTCTGGAGGAATGTGCCTCAGATAGGATTTCCTTTCTAAGTTTGGTATCAGCCGGAACAAACCATCTATTTCGAAACTTGAGAATTCCATCAGCTGAGCAGTTGAAATCCGACTTGTCAGTAGAATTTATGCACAACTTATACTTATTACATTCAACGTCATTCATTTGAATTTCCTTTATTTTCTCCAAAATAGTTGGCCTCAAAGATATGGCCGAAAGCATGGCTGACACACTAGACACAGCTTCCAGGTTAAATTTTTGGAATTCTGTCTCTAAAGCTATCGGCATGTCTAGAGTCAATGCAGAAACTAAAGGGGTCACTCTACTCAAAGCATCAGCCACTACATTCGCCTTGCCAGGGTGGTACTTAATCTCAAAATCATAGTCTTTGACAAACTCTAACCACCTACGTTGCCTCATATTCAGTTCTTTTTGCGTGAAAATGTATTTCAGACTTTTATGATCCGAAAATATCTCACAGGTTTGTCCATACAAGTAGTGCCTCCAAATCTTTAATGCAAAAACCACAGCAGCTAATTCTAAGTCATGTGTGGGGTAATTCTTTTCGTGTACTTTTAACTGCCTAGAAGCATAAGCTATAACCTTTCCATCCTGCATCAAAACACCACCAAGTCCAACCTTGGAAGCATCACAATAAATACTGAATTTACCATTTTCGATAGGAGAGTTAAAATTGGGGCATCGGTCAGTTTCTGCTTCAAGGTCTGGAAACTGGATTCACATTTATCAGTCTAATTATACTTCACATTTTTCCTTGCTAACATAGTAAGGGGTGTGACAATCTTTGAAAATCCCTCGATGAATTTTCTATAATACCCTGCTAATCCAAGGAAACTTCGGATATCAGTGGCATTCTTCGGTTGAGGTCATTCCTTAACTGATTGAACCTTGGCTGGATCTATAGATATCCCGTCTCCAGAGATCACATGACCAAGAAAGTGAACTCTGTCCAACCAAAACTCACACTTAGAAAATTTGGCGTAAAGTTGGTGTTGCCTCAGCAATCCTAACACCAAGTTTAGGTGTCATGCATGCTCCTCCTTAGTTTTAGAATAGACTAGAATGTCGTCAATGAATACAATGACAAACTTGTCCAAATACTCGTGAAACACCCTATTCATAAGATCCATGAAGGCTGCTGGCGCATTTGTCAAACCAAAAGACATAACCAAAAACTCATAATGTCTATACCTTGTGCGAAAGGCAGTTTTTGGGATATCTTCAGATTTAACCTTCAACTGGTAATAACCAGACCTAAGGTCAATTTTAGAGAAAACTCTTGCACCTTTAAGCTGATCAAATAAATCATCAATCCTCGGCAGTGGATACTTGTTCTTGACAGTTAGCTTATTCAATTCTCTATAGTCTATGCACATACGCATTGATCCATCCTTCTTTTTGACAAAAAGGACAGGTGCACCCCATGGTGAAAAGCTAGGGCGTATGAACCCCTTCTCCAACAAATCCTCTAACTGTTTCTTCAACTCTTTAAGTTCTGCTGGTGCTAGTCTATATGGATTCTTAGATACTGGCTCAGCGCCGGGGTAAACATCTACTACAAATTCAATTTTCCTATCTGGTGGCAAACCAGGAAGGTCATCTAGAAATACTTCTGGAAAATCTTGGACAACTAAAACATTTTCGGGGCTTGATTTTTCTACTGTTTGTGTGTCTAAAACACTGGCCAAAAAACACAAATACTCTCTGCAAGGGGAGGGTCTACAACTAACAGAAGTCATTACAGTCATTTCCTTATTCTTCTTCAGGGCTTGGAAAGTATGGTTTAAACCACTAGGGGGTGAAAACTAACAATTCCAGTTCTACAATCTATAGTGGCATAATGCTTAAACAACCAATCCATTCCTAGGATCACATCAAATCCCATTATGTCCATAACAATAAGATCAGCAGGCAAATTCATGTTCCCTACTAACACCACACTATCAGGCATCATTTGACTGGAGTGCATGTGCTCACCAGAAGGTAATGCTACGTTGTACACATGCTCAGAAGGAGTAAACCGTACATCTAACTTATCAGCAAATGCAGAGGCTATAAAAGAATGAGTTGCACCCGAATCTATCAAAGTAAAAGCAGGTACAGAGTTAATCAATACAGTACCTGACACTACAACAGGCTGGTCCTCATCACCTGACTCCATCATGGAGAATATTCTTGGCTTAATCCTAGCAGGGCCACCCTTCAAAGCTGGGCAGTCTCTGTTGACATGGCCAACCTTGTTACAATGGAAGCATCGAACGATCCGGAGCTTTGGGCAATCCTTGTACAAGTGTCCAACCTTTTCGCAGTTGAAGCACTTACCCGATCCAAATCTACACTCGCCCGAGTGATTCTTCGAACACTTTGGGCACTGAGGAAACGTCTTGGTATCTGGTGCCTTCTTTCCTACCCCTTGGCTGTGCTGGCCTTCATTGGACCTCTTCACTCCTCTCTGCGGCGGTGGTTGAACAAACTTTCTCGGGGTTTCCTTTAGTCCAGCACATTTCAATTCAGCTTCTTCCACCTCCAATGCTGTGGACACAACATCACTGAAGGGCAAACCTTTATAACCAGAAATCTTGACCCCTCCGTACATTTCTGGTTTCAGTCCATTCATGAATTGAAACACCTTATCTTCATTTCGGTGAATAAAGTGTCCAGCGAATCTAGACAGGGACTCAAATTGTCTAACTTACTCAGCCACAGACCCTGTCTGCTTCAAGTTCAAAAACTCTACCTTCTTTGCTGCCTGGACTGTGCTATTAAAATATTTGTCATAGAAGATGTCCTTAAACTGTGACCAAGTCATAGTCAGAATGTCACTGGTGGTCTCAATTGTCTCCCACCAAAGCTGGGCGTCTCCAGCAAAATGAAAGGTCGCCAGGGTGACCTTGTCTCCTTCTCCGACGTTGGCACATCGGAGCATGCTTTCAACCTTCCTCAACCACTCTTCAGCAACAATCGGGTTATATGATTTTCCATCAAACGTGGATGGTTGAAGCTTTCGGAATCGATCTCCTGAATGCTCATTGCTAGAACCTGAGTTGGCACTCCCTTGTACCTCTCGGTTCAGTAACACCCCCAACTGATCGGACTGCTGATGCACTAAGTCTGTTTGCTGACGTACCAAGTCTGTTAATTGTCTGATAACACTAGATTCCTCCTCACTCCTCAAGTTTGGCATTTCCCTCGGTATCCTAGGTCTCCCTGGGCGTTTGGCCATTAAACTCACTTCCTGTACAAGGTTAACTATGTTCATAAATATCTAATTACTGAGGCTAACATAAACACTTACAGTTGTTGGAGTACTTCCATGCGACGATTGGTACTGATGAGTAATCTTTTGAACGGTTTAACTGAATGTCTCTGATACCATACTGTAACGCCCCGAGTTATCTGAACCCGGTTCGTCACACCATGCCCGTACATGACTAAAAATTTCAACCGTATTATTTTTTTTTAAAACTTGCAGCGGAAATCATCTAAGTAAAAATAGAGTTAAACAAAACTATTGTACAATGCTTGAATACTCAGTTAGAATTTTGGGGAATAATCGGCAAAAGGAATAAAGGATTAAATCGCAAAACACTTCATAAGTTTCAAAAGTCAAACGCATCGCCCGCTGAACAAAGTCAACAAAAGGGGTTGAAGCAGAAAATGGAAGACATCATCCGGTGGCAAAACGACAAAATGCACTCTACATCTTCCGATGACGTCAGCCAGATGATTTCCTTCATCCGATCGACTTTGTTCTACATCCACCGGTGACTAAACGACAAAATACTCTCTACACCTTCCGATGACATCAGCACGCATCTGCCGATGAATTTACTGAGACATCATCCGATAGACTTAAACCTACACCTTCCGATGACGTCAGCACGCATCTGCTGATGAGTTTACTGAGACATCATCCGATAGACTTAAACCTACACCTTCCGATGACGTCAGCATGCATCTGCTGATGAGTTTACTGAGACATCATCCGATAGACTTAAACCTACACCTTCCGATGACATCAGCACGCATCTGCCGATGAGTTTACTGAGACATCATCCGATAGACTTAAACCTACACCTTCCGATGACGTAAACTGCATACGCCAATCACTAAACGACAAACTCTCTACTTACATCTTCCGATAAAACAAGTTACATATACCGATCACTAAACGACAAAGTTTGTTCTATATCATCCGATAGCTTCAACTGAAGACATCTTCCGATAGACAACAGAACAACAACTTAACCTACAGAAAAGAATTTACTCACTTCACTGAAACCATTCAAAAACATTTCAAACCATTACATTACTAAAAATTCAGTGAGTGCCAATATTAAATCCCAACAGAACACTATTATAAAAAAAAAAGAAACTCAAAAACGTATTCAAAACATCAGAATCACTTCTGTCATGAAAACTCAACAAATTTAAATTGAAACACTGTCAACTAAACTTTCAGATTATTGACACCAGTTAACCCGCCTCATCAGTTTACCAGGCCGAAACATGAATGTGCTCCTCCAACCAGCCTATCCCTTAGTGAACTCAGAGAATTCACCTGTAATATCCTCAACACCTACATCACAAAACTCATCTATTAGCCTAATGCTAAGTAAGTAAAGCAGTAATGAAATACATTGCTGAAACATAAATTCCTAAACATGCAATTTCTACTTTCTCATCTCAGTTGCATACACATACGTTCATAAACTGATCTGATCCCTTGGTTCCCTTGGGAGTGGGATCAATTCTCCCAATGTCATACATCCTCTACTCGATTAAGGGGCGGATGAATTCCCTTAATAGCTGATCTGATCTAATGGTTCCCTTGGGAGTGGGATCAATTCTCCCAATGTCATACATCCTCTACTCGATTAAGGGGCAGATTAGTTCCCTTAATAGTTTATCTGTCACATTCAGTTCATACCTTACCATTCTTACATGGAAATTCATTTTCGTAGTCTTTCAAAAACATGATGCATGACATACAAAATCATTCACAAAATGCACAACCCTACTGTTTTGTGATGTAGGCCCGAAGGCACATGCATACTTTACTTACCTGGCTCTCCTGGAAATGCTCGGTTACAACTGCTCCAAAACTCGCTCACCTAAGGTCATGACAGTACGTTAATCCAACTCTTACTAAACCTTACCAAAAATCAATAATATGTTTGAGGAAATCGATTTGAAACTCTACTACCCGTGCATTCCCATTTATCACCAAGAACCTGAACCCACCCTCAATCACAGAAACCTCGAAATCTTCACATTGTATTCTCTCAGTAAACTAATCGCTAAAATGCAAGAAAACAAGACTTACCTAGGTTGAAGGAGAATCGGGCGAGAGAATCGCCTAGAGAGTTCTACTGCTCGAGCTGAAAACCGAAAGAGGAAAATGGGGATAGTGGCGGCTACTCTCACTGGACTGTTCCTTAAATGTGCTATCCACTTTGTAAAATCCTAATTACCATCATGCCCTCGCCTGATCATTTATTAACCTAATCAATAACTTTCCACAACCCTTCTATAAAAGTTCATCATTAATAATAGATTAAATTTTTAGTTCAATGGAACCGGGTGCTACACCACGCCACCATCCACAATGCTGCTCCAGGACTAAGACTCTGAATCAGAACCCATAACATAATCATCCAGGAAGTCCTAACCCCCTTAGTTTTATTTTGCTTTAATTTCTTTTTTCTGAACTTCATTTGTTTGGCAGTGGGGACACTGCCAATTTTTAAGTGTGGGGGTGCATGCATGTTTAGTCTTGTGTTTAATTTGGATTTCTGGAAGTTTAGTGTTGATTGTTTAATGTGGATGCTTAGTTTCTGTTTAATTTGAGTGCTTGAAAATTGTTTAGAATGTTTAGTCTTGTGCTCAAGGTTGTTTAAGTTCGTTGTCCTATTTTCTTTGTTCTGTTTGGTTTATAGTGTTCTGTTTTTATAGATTATTCATGATAAAAAACAGTGAATTTGAAAAATGAAGAAAAGTGAATTTTCCTAATATCTTTTAGTTTAGTGAGTTATTGAATAATATCATTATCACACATTATTAGAAATTAATTAAGATTTGTTCCCATAAGCTTAGTTGTTCCTAACACATAAACTCCTTATTGGTTGCTTAGGAATATCATCATTTCTAGACATTACAATTATATCTAAGTGTCAATAATTTAGTGTTTGATGAAAGAAATTAGCAATGAAAGACTTCTTCTAAAACAAAAATAAAAATAATATATAATAAATAATAAGTTTGGGGTTATTACTATAGAAAAAAAAAAAAATTGCAACTTCCTAATCTACTTTCAATTTCGAGTGAGCTTTTTGGATACTCGATGGGTAGAAATAAATTGGAGGAACTTTGGGAGGAACTCCGTTGCATAATTTTTTTGGTTATACTCCTCTATTTTATATATGAGTATATATCTTGAGGTGACATTACTGAGTAATCGGAGGACTTCATCACCAATGTTGTCAATCGCGTAAAAAGGTAGTATGACTTAAAGATAAAGTCAATGCTAAAAATCATCATTGTGTAACCCCTTTACTTATTTATAAAAAAAAAAAAGAAGAAAAAATCTTTGAAAGCTAATGGATTTAGGAAAAGCGTTAAAGAGTTGACACTCTATGATATATATTGTGATTTCTAGTTTTGATTATTGAACTTAGCAATTCAAATGGAGTTTGAACACACACACTTTTTAAAAATTAGTTTATTGGGAATTAAATCTATATTGATTGCTTTTAATTGTGATAGTGAAATTTTTCAATAATTTACGAGTTACGAGATATTTCGGAAATTACATCAATTTTTAATGTTACTTTGGGAACTTATTTTTGTTGTGTATCACTCGAGGACAAGTAATGGTTTAAGTTTGGGGGTATTTGATGACTCTTATTTTAGAGTCATTTGATGCTAATTTTACATAAGAAAACTTATATGAATTGAGTGATGCAATAATAAATTAGTATGAATTTACTGCAATTGCTATATAATGTTGCAGCATTAGTGCTTTGATTGAATTTAATATATTTCATTCAGATTATCTGTTAAAATCATAATTTTTCTCTTCAGCTGAATTTTATATTTTTATATTTGAATGTAATTTTATTAGAGGGAAAGTCAAATTCAAAAGTTGAAGATTATGGAGAGAGAGGAATCAAATCAAGAAAAATCGGGAAATTTGTTGCTTTGAATATGGAACATAATAAATGGGTATTATTTGGCTGCAGAATTAATAAGGAAAAATGTAGAGACAAACGCAGCGGTAGATGGACTAAACGACAAAAACCAGTGGAAGATGTGAAGAAAACAAAGAAAAGCTGGGCAGCGGATGATTTAAAGAAAGGGCAGTAAAAGTTGGGCAGCGGAAGAAGCTGAAAGAAATAAAAAATAGGGCAGCAGAAAAAGACAAAATTCGGCGGTAGATGCTGAAAGAAGAAAATAGAAGATGGTCACTGGGCAGCGGAAGACGTGATGAGGGGGCAGCACTAAAAGACAAAACTAGGGAAAATGCTGAAAGAAAAGAAATAAAAAGGGCAACGGAAGAAGGCTAAATAAAGGCAGCACTAAAAGACAAAACAACAAGGAGAGAGAGAAAAGTCATCCTGGAAAAGGAAAACGAGGTGGAGCAATTAAATAAAAAATAGATTGGAGAGAGAAAGAGAGGATTGCATGCAGAAAAAGAAGGGATACTTTTCAAAAAAATAAATATACTACGAGGAAGGCAGAGAGCCTGACTGCTTGTTGGAGAAGGAGCTCTGAACAGAGGAGGAGAACGATGACATTGCTGAATTTTCTTCTTCTTCTTCTTCTTTATTACTATTTTTATGTTATTGAAAACTTTATTTTTATTTAATATTGTTATCATGATTTTAGGCTAAATTTTATTATCTTGGTTAGGACGATAGTACTCGTTACGATTTTTGCTACGATCTTTGTTTTGTTATGCAATTGTCTATTGAACAATTATTTGTGATATTTCTTGCTAAGTCAAATCATATCAATAGATAGGTTGACGATTCATGTTTATATTATATCGATAGATAGATATAAATTCTTAGATGCATAAATAATTAATTGGATTAAATTGTTACAACGTGGTTAACATTAATTCAATTGGCAATAAGAATGGGACAAATCTGAAATTCAATATTAGTTACATTCATTCTAGGTCGAAGGAAATTCTAATTTGAATTTATCTAGGCAATTCGAAAGAATCTTAGATTATTTAATTCTTGCTGTTCATAGACAATGCTGCAGAGCATTACCAGAGAATCAGTAGTGAAATTATCGTAACGAAGAAATCGATCCTAGCCAAGGCCTTCTTTTATCGTTTTTACCTCGTTTACTCTGATTTACTTTGTTTCATCGTCATTCTAATTTTATTTCTATTCATTTATCATCCTAATATTTTTATAAGATTTTTATAGCAATTTACATACAATTAAAAATATCTTCGTGGGATCGATACTTTACTTACTCATTACTTCGTTAGCGACACGTGCACTTGCGTGTAAGTGTGTAATATCACTAACATATACCAGCAGCATTGGCTCTCAAATTGTTTACCGCCAGTTAAAAACAAGCATTCCATTCAGTCAATCACTTTTAAATTGAAGAACAAATTAACAATAAGAAATTGACGTCATTAAGTAGAAAGAATCTGACATTATTTACAAAGTACAACGCTAACCAGGCAAATAAATATAAATGATAACTCAATAAAAAGTTGGTCTAGTCACTTGGATCATTGCATACTAAAGTGAATTATCGCAGTTATCAGAGAATAACTTGGACAATTATTAAAATTTTGTAAAAACCCCTTAAGCATTAATGTTCGAAAATGTTAATGTAAATAGGCAGAAAGATGCCAAACAACCAACAATGAAAAAACAACAGTCATAGTTGATAGTTGTAAAGGATAATGACAACTGTCGATGACATAATCTTGCTGTCTGTCTGCGGTAATAAGAAGACAATACGCAAATGACTTACTAACCATGAATTGCAAATATAAATAACAAATAACCTATCACACTCCAGCCAAAGAACTATCAAGCCGTCTCACACCCAAAATCTCTCAAGAACTTAGCATGAATATCCTAGTAGTCCCAAAAGAAACAAGAAGTGCATACGTTAAAAGTTACTCAAACTACTAGCAGAAAGTGTAACTGAAATAACCCAGTGATAAGTAACCAAAAAACTGGTTAGATTCTTCACCTAGTATCTTTAACTAACACAGAGAAATTATCTGCCAGTAGTGGTGTAGCTCAGAATTAATCAAGCACTTGCCTGACCAAAGGGGAATCAATGCGCTTATCCTTCTTCTGAGCATTCAATTTAGAATGAAACAGCGCCTTTTTCCTAGCTTGAGCATGCATTCCTTCTAATTCTTACACTAACTTCCGATTACAAAAATTAATCAACTTCTGCTTCAAAACCTGATACCAAGTGATAATTTCGGGACAATAGTTAGCAGAAAATCAAATCAACGAGAAGAAAAACTTGATTTTCACCTTCAAAACATGGTAACGATCTGCGAGAATGGAAAAGAAAAATATGCTTTTAATCCTTACAGTATCTCTCCTGCTACATAGAGCTAAGCCCACTCTCGAAGAGCAAGATCTCACTCCAAGAATTATTCATTGGAGCGGGATCTCACTCCATAATTGTTCTCTCTTAAACAGCTTACTTTTGCTCTAAAATATTAGTGAATATATGAGAAAACATACCAAATGATTACAATTTTTTCTAAAATTTTTCTCGTATCTCTATCATATTGTGAGAAGACAATAGGAAAAATTTGATCTTTTCTTAAGGCTTTTACGATTTATAATAATATTTGTACATTTTTTTACGAAATAATTCATTAAAATTACATAGGTTATTAACAAATTATGAGACTTTTTATATTGTCTTCACATGATATGGTGGACATGTGGTAAACATTTCAAGAAGATATGATATTGTTTGATATATTTTCTGAGCTAGCTAACGAGTTCCGACTCAAGAATAATTCTGGAGCGGGATCTCCCTCCAGAGAACAATTTTGAGAGCATGAGCCCGCTCATCGATACCGGGTTCCCGATGATGGTTATTTTGTTAACAAAAGTATGGTTTAAAGGCGATTTTGTTAACGAATATAGTTTAAATGTGAGTTTATTAGTGACCTCGTAGTTTAGAAGATTTTATCTTTACCAAAAAAAAAAGTTCATTGCAATTTATAAATTCGACGCCATCAACACTTGTCATCTCTTGACTCTTTCTCTCTCTAAAATTTCCCCTTGCCTCTCCTCACTCTCCCATCAATCCATTTCTCCTCCACCTCTCTAATTTTCACCTGCAATCACTTGTAGAGCGTTGAGCACCCATATCCTTCTTCTCTCTCCAATCTCACAAATTGAATTATAGGAAATACAAACAACGTCCACGATTATGTTATTTCTCATATTGTAAATACCCAATATGATAGCACCAACTCATGAATGTCCTTATTGCAAATGGTTTCAAAAGTTTTGTTGACTCTCACTACTCTGTCCCTCCTCAATTTCTTGATAACATTTTGTTTCAACCCAACCCTAAGTTTTACCTGCAGTGGCCCACAAGAATTTGAAGCACGAATGCAGAAAGTGAAGTCACCACAAATATTACTCTATATTATTATGCAACAAAAACATTTTCGAAGAGGATTGCCAAGTTTTGCATCTTATTTTTGTCACCATTGTGATGATCTCATAACAAAAATATAACATTTCTGAACGAAATTTAATCAAGGAAAACTTTTCAATGCCCTGTATTTTTCTTTTGGTACTGTGTACTTTCTTTTTCTACTTCATGAATTACCCATGCGTAAAATCCAGGTAAAGAACTTGTTTTTTTATCAATCTTTTTCCAGGGACAAATTCAGCAGGCCAATAAAAAATTAAATTTCCTGATGATGTTTGCCTTAGAATTGCACAAAATCAATTTTACAATATTTTTTTAGAAATTAAATATTCTTGAAATATTCGCTAAGAGAAATCACAACTCTTAGTGTACTAAAAAGCACATTACCTATTTTCACTCACTCTCTATCTTTTCTCTTCCACAAATTTTTTTTATTTTTCTCTCCTTCTCATGCGAAAAATGAAGAAATCGATTCATGAGTCGTGGTGAAGCCCTCGTGCACCAAGACCAATGTAGAGTGTACTTCCGACTAGGCACACCATTCTTGTAATAGTTGAAATATTCTTTTTTTTTCTTCTTTAACTCGTTCTTTTTTTTTTTTTTTTTTTTTGCAAGAAGTGTCGTTCTTTCCTTTTCAAATGTGAGAGTTGTTTGTTTCGGTCGAGGTTGGAGCTCTGCTTTCCTATCTCTTTTTCAAATGTCTCTTATGATTGACAAAATGGCTCTTTGGCTCTTATGAGACGAGAATTTACATTGGAATGTTATACGTAAAGTAAACTAATAAACTCATTTTTGTTTTTTTTTTTTTTCTTTCTATTCAATATGTTTACAAAGAGTTGAAGTAGAAAACAGACTTGCATTTTTCGTGTACTATAATTATTAGCATATGCTCTTGGATATTATCTTTCGATTGGTAGTTCATTTTGCTGAAAATGTAAGGAACTATCCAGATATATTTTTAAGAAATTGTCATTGAAATATAGATATCCGTCGGTTCTTCTCTCACCTCAAATTTTGTCCTCATGGTCAGGGAAGGTTGTCTTTCTATGCATGCTTATTGGAGATCCCGTGATAAAAGATGGACGTTTATCGAAACAACGAAAGTAGCTTTTGTCGATGCTGTTTTTTTTTCCCAAGACAAGTGTTATTTTATTACTTTCTAAGAAAAAGTTTTTGGTCATTTATTTTGGAAGATCTAAAGACCTAAAGGACGTATCAGCGCGTCTAATCTTGACTCTGTCATTTTCTGAATTTTGATATTCAATAATGGATGAGGAAAAGCGTCGTAATTGTGTCATTTTACTGATTCTTTTAGTATCGTCGATGACCCACTTCTTGCGCGGAGGAAAGAAACCAAGTGTGGTACTTGGGATGCCGGAAGAACGTCGGTAGATCTGACTTTCTTCACCACCTGACAGTGGCCCACAAGAACTTGAAGCACGAATGCAGAAAATGAAGTCACAAATAATCATACTCAGTAGTTTCTATTTTCATCTCTTTCTCGTATGTTTTCACCTATTAACAATTTAAACTTTACCGTTAATTTGTCCGTTAAATCTAACATGTGTACATTACGTTTTCTATTTAATAAGATGTTTTAAATTTCATTTCTAACCTATATGCTGATTTCCAACTCAAATTCGAACTCTATTGATGTTTTATCCACCGATTTCAAACTCTGTCAGATGCACATTATAATAAATTTAATATCTTTCAAATTATAATAAATTAAATTAATTAAATTTTCAAATATCCTAACTAGATTTAAGTCAAAATTTAATTCTCGTGATATTCAATTATCTTTAATTTCATTCTTTATTAGTAATAATAAATTAAAAATTAAACATGACTAACTGTATTAAATGTTGTCAAAATAGAATCTAAAAATTTAATCAGAATTTTCAATTATTTCAAATATAAATTGATTTTTTTAAAGTCTAATAATAATTCGGTTTGGTTACTTTTGGTTTTGTGTATGTCGAACGAAAATCAAACTGAATTTTTTCAGTTTTAAAATTTAGAACCGAATACCGGTTTGGTGGACTTTGAAAACTGACCAAAATTGTATCAAATTTAATAGGTTTTGAACACCTCTAATTGGTACAGTAAATTTGATAAATTATAAATAATTAAAATAAATCATTAATTACATCAGCTAATAATTATAATATTACCCTTTAAATAATTTGGTCTTCGAGTTTTTGCCCTTGGCAAATAAACTCATTGTGAGCCTCATTCCATTATATTATTAATCAAAATAAATCAAAATTAAAATCTCTAACTTTTTTACATAAATATTAGAAAATATTAGATTAACTAGACAAGTTGTCACATGATACGGCAATTTTATCTCCATAAGAAAACTTTTTTTTTCCACTTCACTTTGATAAATAATCATATGCAATGAGTATACAAACGACTTTAATTGACATGTATTTAGCCATTAAGAAGTGATATGCAAGAACAAAAGAACCCAAAGTTTTCTATTACATTGGTAGGCCTAAGCATGACACGTGTAAGCATACGCAGACCAGTGACACATAATGCTTCTCCATCCATGTCGTTTGGAGGCTGAAAAATTACGATTAGTTCTGCGGTGTCACACAGGGTGTTACAGGATGTTACGTGTGACACCGATGATAAATGCAATGATGGACAATATAAAAACGCAAAAATAAATGACACAGGAGGTTGGTAACGCAGTTCGGCAACCAGCCTACGTCTGCGGGGCCACACCCAGATATAAAAATATTTCTTTGAGTTCACGAAATTACAAGACAATCGGACTTATACAAATAAAGACTCCCTCTTATCTTTGTCGCCGCCTCTAGCTAACTTCCCCAAGGAAACTGCAAGATCCCCTCGACTTTAGAGCGACCTCTCCCGAGATCTAGATAACAACAAGATCCCCTCATTGTTGGTTCCTCCCGAAACTCGTGTTATGGCAAGATCCCCTCGCCCACGATCAAGAACGACAAGCTCCCCTTGTCTAAGAAACAGAACTCCTCCCGAGTTCGGATGCAGTCTCCTCCCGAGACTAAGCTTCAATGAAGAACAAAAACTATTGTCTCCTGGGACACCTCCTGGAACACCAGTTCGAAGTCTTCGGATGCAATAATCAACACACTTAACAAAACGATGAAATCCACAGATTAGATCAAGTGTGTAAAACAATCACAAACCCATACGCAGAAACGTAGGGAGTGAAAAAAAAACCGATGGCTCGTAAACGAAGAAACCTTCTCTCGTGTAAAATCAAAACTCTGTCTACTGAAGAATAATCACCGACGACTCACTGATGGCGTGAATGAAAGGATTAACAATTGCTGGACACACGCAAACGTCGGTATAGAATATACTCTCAAGAATAATGGCTTCAGCTATTTTCAATTGTTCAGCCAGAATGCATAATATACTTTGCATCAAATATTCTTTTCAATCAGATCGCACAAAATAAGGAAAACTGAATCCCATAAAAAAACGGATCTGTGACACCCTGAGCGACATTTATGGAAAGTCCATGCAAACAGATCTGAAACGAATCCCAAAGTATTAGGAACGAATCCTGTGACGGCCCGTATCTGGATCCCGATCAGCAGGATCCGAGAGCCAAGTCGTCACTCAGGACGGTTAACGGTAAACGGTAAACGGTGACTATTTACAGAAAACAGGACTTATTATATTTTTTTTTGAACATTATACTTTTAAAACATTTACAGTGGGAGAGAAAGTTCTCTGGATTCGAAATCAAACGGGAAAACAGTGAAAAGAGATTCTGGATAACAGTTATAAATGGAAGCAGGAAACAAGAAATATTGGCGGAAGACTTAGTTTTTCAAAAGCAAAATACTATTGGGCGGAAGATGTGAGCTGGCGTCAGGCGGAAGATACATTTGCAAAGACAGAAGTAAGGATGACGTCAGGCGGAAAATTAAAGCTATCGGTGGACTCAGATACGACAAAAGACGAACAGTGTTAAGCGGAAGAGGCTGAGTAAGCTGGGCGAAAGAGGTAGTGACGTCAGCCGGAAGATGGGTGACGTCAGGCGGAAGATACAGGCAGCAGACGAAATTCAGAGGTATGATGACGTCAGCCGGAAGATGGATGACGTCAACCGGAAGATACAGACAGCAGATGAAATCGGCAGGTGTGATGACGTTATCGAAATAGGTGATGACGTCATCAGAAGATGAAGGCAGCAGATGGAATCGGAAGGTATGATGACGTCATCGGAATAGGTGATGACGTCATTGGAAGATGAAGGCAGCAGATGGAATCAGAAGGTATGATGATGTCATCGGAATAGGTGATGACGTCATCAGAAGATGAAGACAGCAGATGGAATCGGAAGGTATGATGACGTCATCGGAATAGGTGATGACGTCAGCGGAAGATGCAGTTAAACTGAGGGACAGTTGAAACCGGCAGAAGTAACTAAAACTGAGATGAAATCTACTGTTCACCGGTAGATGAGATAAGACAAAATGTGAACAGTGACTATCGGTGGATGTACACTTAAAACAGCAGTGAACGTGATCGGAAGATGCAGTTTTTAAGGCAGGACTTGACAACTTTAACAGGAAGACATACGAACAGAGGGCATAAAACAGAAGGCAGTAAAAGTTTCAGATTCTCAAACCACTTCAAAACATGGTTCTCGAGCACAACAGAAGGTATAACAGAAACTTAAGGATACATAAAATATTCCAAACTATTTCAGAATACTTCAGAATTTAATCCAACTGTCAAATACAGCACAAACAGAAGGCATGAAAGTTGTAGACCTTCAATACCCAATTCTAAACAAGGTTGTGTAGGATCGGTATTGTCTAAGAGGGGGGTGAACTAGACTTTTTAATTTTAATTACGAGTCAACCTAATTTCTCTCCTTGATTAAACTTATAGATTTAACACAAGTAATCAAATAATGTAAAGAGAGAGAGAGAGAAATTTTGACACCAGTATTTTTACGTGGTTCGGCCAAACTGCCTACGTCCACGCTCCAAGGCTCCCCCTTGAAGATTCCTTACTTCTCCTCAACGAGAAATCCTGATCGAGCTTTCGGGCGTCGATCCAAAGCCTTTTACACAATACAGGATTGAACTTTACGGGCGTCAATCTACTGCCTTATACAAATTTTGAGTTTGTAAAGTTTTGCACACAAACTACTCTCTCACAGGATCTGAATCTCAAGTTCGAATAGAGAGAGGTAGACAGAGTATGATAATTTCGCTAGTTAGGGCTCAGGAATTCAATTTGCAAAAGTTGTATCTTTGTGCTCTAACCTCGGCTTAAATACTCTGTCTTCAGAATCGGCTTGACTTCAATGCTCCTTGTCCAATAATAGAAACTTTGTTACCGTTGGAGAGCTTTCGTATAATTTCAGGTAGCCGTTGCCGATTGTAGTTGTAAGTCGTCGTCGCCATAAATGTTCTTAAGTTAAAGCTTGAAAACGACGTCACTGTAGCTTCGCGGTTTATTTGAATTCTGGAGGAAGACAAAGCTGATTTGTAGTCTTGAACCGCCATCGGATGATGCAACTGAAAAATATTGAACCGGCATCGGATGAGTAAGCTTCTAATGCTTGAACCGGTATAGAATGATGAAGCTTTAAAACACTGTCGGATGATTAAATCTTAGACGTCTTCCGCCTTTGTCGTTTAGTGACCGGAAGAGGAATTTGTTGAAGTCATCCGCCTTTGTCGTTTAGTGACCGGAGGACATAGTCATTAATAGCTTCGCCTTTTGTCGTTTTCCTATCGGTAGATTCAGCGTTAAACGCCATCGGATGAAGCAGTTCTTAAAACCATCGGATGACTTAATCTTCGAAGACATCAGCTTTTGTCATCTAGCGGGCGGTGGAGTTCTTCAATTTGCTCATCCGCCTTGTCATCTAGCGAACGGTGGACTTAGTCACTGAACGACTTCTTCTTTTACTTTCAGCCTCCGGTGAACTCATTATTTTATTAATATTTAATTTCACCGGTGGACTTCTTTTCACACATGACCGGTGGACTTCTTTTCACACATGACCGGTGGACTTAGTTATTTTGTTTAACACATTTCAGCCCTGTACACTTAATCACATGCATTAGATACTAAAATACCCTTAATAAGGGTATTTCCAACAGATTAATAACAAATGTATAAATCATTATTCTCATTTAATAATCATAATCAAATTATATTACGTGCATATAAACACATCATCAAAAACATATTTAGACTTAAACATTAATTAAGTCAACAATCTCCCCCTTTTTGATAATGACAACCTATACATTTGATTAAATATAACTCCCCCATAGTCTTAGCTCCCCCATGGAAAATGCATACTTCAAGACTATCATATCCAGATTTCACAGATTAATCTAATACATGCCATCAGAATATCAAACAATGATCAAAAAGTATCAATCATCGGTGTTCTCCCCCATTGGCATTATCAAAAACAAAGAAACACAGAAGAATATAAAATGTGAAACAGAAAAAGAATTGTGCAAGAAGTCACAAAAAGACGAACAACCTAATTAAATTAAGTTCTTAAGATGTGTCCACAGCTCTTGGAGAAAGAACGAAAACACTGCTGAGTCCAAACTGGGTTGATCAGGAACAGAAGCAGGAGCAGGAGCAGGAAGAGCGGGAAGAGGAGTATGAGGTTGATAAGATGCCCAAATTAGTGCCAGAAGCTCCATGAAGTCCAAACACGGAGGGAGCACTGGTGGAGGAACTGATGAAGAAGCCGCCTGAGATGAGCCTTGATATACCACCATGTCGATACATGGTGAAGAGTGGGAGGAGGACGCAGAGACAGAGGAAACTGCCTGGACCTGGACTGGCAGCTCAGCTTGATGGAAATCCAAAGACATGAACCGAGTATCTGCATCTACCTCAGGTCGAAAAACGGGAGGGAGAAAAACTGCATCACAAGGCTCAGAGGAATGCTGAGGAGGTGGAGACCGTGCAGGTTGAAGAGCTGCAATTTGAGACTGAAGAGACTGGAGGGTCCGAGTAAAAAGTGTATGGTTTAGAGTCATGGTTTGACCCAGTTTAGCTAATTCCACAGCAACATCCAGTTTGAGCTGTTTGATCTTCTCATCCATCGTGATGCCCAAGTCCAATGCATGCTGGGCTAGCTTACTATCAATAGAAGTCTCAATCAGACTTTGAATTGAGCAGAAAACTGTCCCGAGACTATCAATGCTGGACTGCATTGTATTGAACTGCTCTTCACTCATAACGAAACGTCTCTGATAAGTTTTTGGGGTGGCAGGAGTGGTTGGCTGAATTGGAGCAGATGGTTGGACTGGAGGAGGCAAGGAAGGAACCAAAAAGGATGGTAAAGGGGCAGATGGAATAACAGGAGATAGAGGGTCAGGGGAAGGCAGAGTGGGAATCAAAATAGATGGTGGAGGAAAAGATTGAGCAGCAGGAGAAAGTGAGACTGGAAGTGAGGGTGAAGGAGAAAAACCATGAGCTGAGATTGCAGTCTCATCTACATCATCCTGATCAGACTCCTCTGCCAGGATAAGTTTTTTTTTCCCCCTTTGACCAACAGCTGCTTGAGCAGTTTCCATATTGGCTGCAGGCAGAGGATGCACAGATGAGGCAGGTGGAGGCAGAGTTGGTAATGTGGATTGAACTGGAGGACCATGTTTGATGATAGAAGAAATTGCTCGAAACACCAGAGAGATGGAGGGAAGAGCAGGCTGAGAGGGTAGTAGGAGAGAAGGTGGAGGGGAGGTAGGAGAAGGAATGCTAGGTGCAGAAGAAGCAGAAATAGTCTCAAAGGGATGCGCTGAAGCTATTGAAGCAGGTTGTCTAGGCCTTGGAGGAGGGGGCAGTACACGAGGTACTTTTGAGGGAGGAGGAGAATCAAAGAGAGCAGGAATCTCGGAATCACCAGCACCCTCTTGAATTGAGGACTCATCAACCAATTCAAGTTCCCTTTTCCCTTTTCTGGTTACGGCTGCCTGAGCTAACCTTTGCTTAGATTGATCCAGATAGAATTCTCCTTTTCTGTTTTTCTTAATCCTCATTCTGTTCAGAGTAGCCTTGGAGTAATAGTTACCCTTCTTGAGACTGGTGAGCTCAGCATCTTCAGGAAAGCAGATATCATTCTTCTGAAAGATTTTCATCAGAAGCAGGTTGTAGGGAAGAGAAGGAGCTCTGGAGGTGATAGCCTGAATCATCCTTCTCAGGATCAAGAATCTAACATCGAAAGGGGTCTTCTGGTATAAACCCATTAGGATAAAGACCTCCATAGTACTTACTTCATCATAATGACCCCCTTTAGGAAGGATGTTGTACCCGATCATCTGATGAAAAAGCTTGGCCCTTATGTTCAAGTCCTTGACTTTTAAACTTGGGGAGTGATGTTTGGGTCAAGAGCTATGGATTTCAACAGAAGGCGACCATCTTCTGTATCAAAAGAAGGGGACTCCTGCCCTGAGGAATAGAATTTGGGACAACCATCTAAGTGAGGGCTTTCCAGAATCTCATTTATCGAAGAGGAGGTAAGAGTTATGGGCTTTCCGTACACATAACTCTTGATTATTGATAAATCATGAGAAAAACTCATGTTGATATAAAACATCCTAATGGCTTCTGCGTAATAGAAAGATTTCACAAAGACTAAGCCTAGAAGTCCTATGTCATTCAAAGGCTCAATGAGATTTAAACCAACTAACTCATCAGCCATAATTCCTCTACTAGGAATCAATTTCTTATATTGAAATTCTTCATGATACCTTATTTCGGCTGCTTCAGTGAGAAAAAAGTACGATGGCCAGCTTATCGAACGAGGAATCACTCGAGAAGGACGAGCAGTGGATTTGGCTTTCATAGCAGCGGGTGCCTTCCCAGTTCTAGAAGAAGATTCCATAGTACGGATTGAAGAAGTTTGCTGAGTGAGAATCTGGAAGAAAAGTAGGGTTTTGGAAAGACGAACTGCGTCTGTCAGAGCAAGATGAAAAAGCGCGAAAGATGAAGCGTCTTTGAAAGAAGAGAAATTTAAATAAGTTAGCGCATCGCCCGATAGAAAGAGACAAACGTGGAAGTCGGATAGAACTTGATAGAGCACACGTGTCATCAGATAAGAAAATATATCATCCGATAAGTGAATAATTCATATCCACCGGTGAATAGAAAATGAACCGGATGACATGAATAGCCAAAGCAGAAACAGAGAGGATAACCTTAACTTTTTTCATACTTGAGAAGACCTAATCTGATTCTAATACCACAGAAGGTTTTCTCATCTAAAGGCTTTGTGAAGATATCTGCCAATTGATCTTTGGAATTGACAAACTCTAAAGATATGTCACCTCTTTGAACATGATCACGAATGAAGTGATATCTGACATCTATGTGTTTTGTTCTAGAATGTTGAATAGGATTTTTAGAGATGTTTATAGCACTGGTGTTATCACACCGAATAGGAATCCTATCATAGTCTGTTTCATCCATAACATTTGTGCACAACAACTGCCAGCAGCAATATATTCGCTTTCAGCAGTTGACAATGCAACAGAATTCTGCTTCTTAGAATACCAAGATACTAAAGATTCTCCTAAGAATTGACAAGTGCCACTAGTGCTTTTTCTATCAATTAGACTACCAGCATAGTCAGAATCTGAATATCCTATTAGATCAAAGGAAGTTCCCTTAGGATACCATAAACCTAAGTCATAAGTCCCACTCAAATATTTGAAAATCCTCTTTACAGCAGATAAATAGGACTCCTTAGGGGCAGCTTGAAATCTAGAACACAAGCAAACACTAAAAAGTATATCTGGCCTACTTGCAGTCAGATATAACAGAGAACCAATCATACCACGATATTTCTTGATATCCACACTTGTACCATTTTCATCCTTATCCAATTTAGTAGTGGTACTCATGGGAGTTCTAGAGGATTTGACAGATACTAAACCAAATTTCTTAAGGAGTTCCTTAATGTATTTTTCTTGACAGAAGAAAATTCCGTCAGGAGATTGGCTAATCTGGAATCCTAAGAAAAACTTCAACTCCCCCATCATACTCATCTCAAATTCACTTTGCATGAGGGAGGAAAACTCATTGCACATTTTGACATTTGTTGATCCAAAAATAATGTCATCGACATAGATTTGAACTAACAAAATATCCTTATCCTTTTGCATGGTAAACAGAGTTGAATCAGAGTTTCCCTTTTTGAAATTTCTTTCCTCAAGGAAATTTTTCAACCTGTCGTACCATGCCCTAGGAGCCTGCTTAAGTCCATAAAGAGCTTTCCTAAGCTTGTACACATGATCAGGTTTATCAAAGGATTCAAAACCTAAGGGCTGCTCTACATAAACTTCTTCCATAATATATCCATTTAAAAAGGCACTCTTTACATCCATTTGAAAGAGTGTGAAGTTTTTGTAACAGGCATAGGCTAAGAGCATTCTAATGGACTCTAGTCTAGCTACAGGTGCAAAAGATTCCTCAAAATCAATGCCCTCTTCCTAAGAGTATCTCTTAGCAACTAGTCTAGCCTTATTTCTGACAACAATCTCATTCTCATCCAATTTATTTTTAAAGACCCACTTAGTTCCAATAATGGGATAATCCTTTGGCCGTGGAACAAGTTCCCATACATTGCTCCTTTCAAATTGATTTAGCTCTTCTTGCATAGCTAAAATCCAATTTTCATCATTCTCGGCCTCCTCAAATTTCTTAGGCTCTATTTGAGAGATAAATGCCACATTGGCACAGAGATTCCTAAGAGAGGATCTAGTCTTAACACCTAATGATGGATCACCTAAGACTTCATCTATTGGGTGGTTTCTGACAAATTTCCAATCTCTAGGAAGAGTAGGATTTTCATCCTTGACAGGAACAGTATCTAGAGAAGTAGGGGAAGGATCACGAGATTTTTCTACTTGGGAAGGATCACTAGACTTTTCTAAGGAAAGGGAATCCAGTTGTTTTTCCAAAGTATCATCCTCATCCACATTGATTAATGGCTGAGGAGTCTCATCAAAATTGACATGAACGGATTCCTCTACAACTAGAGTTCTCCTATTGAAAACTCTATAAGCTTTACTGGACAGAGAATAACCAAGAAAAATTCCAATATCAGATTTGGAATCGAATTTTCCTAAGTTATCCTTAGTATTTAGAATGAAGCACTTACTACCAAAGGCTCTAAAATACTTGACAGAAGGAGTTTTTCCACTCCAGAGCTCATATGGAGTTTTCTCTAGAATAGGTCTTATGGAGACCCGATTAAGCACATAACAGGCTGTTGCTACAGCTTCAGCCCAGAAATACTTAGGAAGAGAATTCTCATTAAGCATAGTCCTAGCAAGCTCTTGGAGAGATCTATTCTTCCTCTCAACAACACCATTTTGCTGAGGGGTCCTAGGAGAAGAGAAATTGTGCTCAATTCCATATTTGAGACATAGGAGTTCAAATTTTTCATTTTCAAACTCTCCACCATGATCACTACGAATAGCAACAATGATGAGCTCTTTTTCATTTTGAACTCTTTTTCTAAAGCTAGAGAAAGTATCAAAGGTTTCATCCTTTGACTTTAGAAAGAATACCCAAGTAAATCTAGAGAAGTCGTCAACAATGACATAAGCATAGAATTTACCTCCTAAGCTTGCTATATTGGAAGGACCAAAGAGATCCATGTGAAGAAGTTGGAGAGGCTTAGAAGTTGAAATTGAATTCTTAGAGGCAAAAGAACTTTTGATCTGCTTGCCCATTTGACAAGCTTCACAGACTTTATCCTTTTCAAAGGATATCTTAGGGATTCCTCTAACTAAATTCTCCCTAGTAATCTTAGCTAAAGTATCCATCCCTACATGTCCTAATCTCCTATGCCAAATCCAAGAATCATGGAAAGAATTAACAGCAAAGCATTTTTCATTTACATGCTCAATTACATCCATGTCAATAATATAGATATTTTCTTTCCTATAGCCAGTGAACAAAGTTTTGTCATTAGATGCATCTTTAATTATACATGAGTTTGATTTAAAGATCACCTCATAACCTTTATCACATAACTGGCTAATACTAAGCAGATTATGCTTTAAACCCTCAACTAATAGAACATTTTCAATAGTAGGATTAAAACTGTTACCTATATTGCCGATGCCAACAATTTTGCCCTTTTGGTTTCCACCAAAAGTGACACTCCCTTTCTTTTTGTTGACAGCAGCAAACATGGTTGAGTCTCCTGTCATATGCCTCGAACATCCACTGTCGAGGTACCACTGGTTCTTTCCAGGAGAGCACTCAACCTGCAAGACAGAATTCAATTGGTCTTCTTAGGTACCCAAATCTTTTGGGTCCTAGTGTTAGTCTTGGTTCCTTTAGGAACCCACTGTAACTTGCTACCTGGTTTCATAGTGTTTGTTTTTAAAGGACATATGAAGGACTTATGTCCTACTTCATTACATGTATGGCAAGTAGCCGGTTTGACAAAAAAATTCTTAAAAACTTTTCTCTTATTGAACTTGTCATAGCCTAAACCTGCTTTATCATGAGTAGCTCTATGATTCTCTATTAGTAAAGTTAAGTTCTTACTACCATTTGAGAACCATAGAACAAGTTTATTCAAAGACTCATTTTTCTTTTTAAGTTCAATAATTTCCTTCTCATGCAGGTCTACTTCTTTAGCATGCTTTTCTAATAAATCTGTATTATCCTTTTTCAACAGATAGTATTTAGTTTTCAGCATCCCAAACTGTTTAACTAAGTCATTAAAAGCATCAATTAGTTCATCTTCTTCATTATCACTATCGCTATCACTTGAAATATTTGAAGAAGAAGTACTAACCTTATCCTCGTGTGCCATGAAGCACAGATTTGCAACTTCCTCATCTTCTGAAGAGGAGGTGTCACCTTCACTGTCATCCCAAGTGGCCTTCATAGCCTTCTTCTTGAACTTCTTGGGATACTTCTTTGTCTGTGGACAGTCTGCCTTCATATGGCCAGGCTTTCCACATCCAAAGCAGGTGATTTCCTTGTCCTTTTGGGACTTCTCACCCTTTGAAAATCTTTTTCCCTGCATCCTTTTCCGTTGCAGGAATCTACTGAATCTCCTAGTGATGAGAGCTATATCCTCATCATCTTCCTCTTCTTCATCCTCAGATACTTCATTTTTGCTTGAGGAGGCTTTCAGAGCTATATCCTTCTTCTTGGTGACCTCTTTTTCCTTGAGATCCTCCTTTTCATTTGCTCTCATTGTGATCTCATGCGTCATGAGAGATCCAATGAGTTCCTCAAGCCTTAGGACTTTTAGATCCTTTGCTTCCTGAATTACAGTCACCTTTGGCTGCCAACTCCTTGGAAGACATCTAAGAATCTTCCTGACCTGTTCTTCACAAGAATATGATTTACCAAGAGCTTTTAAGCCATTGGTAATGTTAGTAAACCTTGTAAACATAGAAGATATAGATTCATCTTTCGGCATAGAAAATAACTCATACTCATGTACAAGCATATTCAATTTACTCTCTTTTACCTGATTTGTTCCCTCGTGAGTAACTTCTAATAAGTGCAAAATTTCTTGAGCACTTTCACACCCTTGTACCCTATTAAATTCATCTCTATTTAAGGCACAATACAGGGTGTTTATCGCCTTAGCATTAAGGCTTAGATTTCTCTTATCAGACTCAGTTAGATCAGTAGAAATCTTAGGAACACTTTGGCCATCTACAGTTTTCATGGCTTTAAATGGACCATATTCTATAATGTTCCATAGCTCATAGTCCATGGCTTGAATGAATATCTCCATTCTAGCTTTCCAGTAAACATAATCACTCCCATCCAAGAAGGGAGGCCTATTTGTAGCTTGACCTTCTCCGTGTGTGGAGTTTGTGTTGAATGCCATTGTCATTGTAAATATATCACACAATGATTAAAAGACAGCTTAGACAATGATAACCTTGCTTTGATACCAATTGTAGGATCGGTATTGTCTAAGAGGGGGGTGAATTAGACTTTTTAATTTTGATTACGAGTCAACCTAATTTCTCTCCTTGATTAAACTTATAGATTTAACACAAGTAATCAAATAATGTAAAGAGAGAGAGACAGAGAAATTTTGACACCAGTATTTTTACGTGGTTCGACCAAACTGCCTACGTCCACGCTCCAAGGCTCCCCCTTGAAGATTCCTTACTTCTCCTCAACGAGAAATCCTGATCGAGCTTTCGGGCGTCGATCCAAAGCCTTTTACACAATACAGGATTGAACTTTACGGGCGTCAATCCACAGCCTTATACAAATTTTGAGTTTGTAAAGTTTTGCACACAAACTACTCTCTCACAGGATCTGAATCTCAAGTTCGAATAGAGAGAGGTAGACAAAGTATGATAATTTCGCTAGTTAGGGCTCAGAATTCAATTTACAAAAGTTGTATCTTTGTGCTCTAACCTCGGCTTAAATACTCTGTCTTCAGAATCGGCTTGACTTCAATGCTCCTTGTCCAATAATAGAAACTTTGTTACCGTTGGAGAGCTTTCGTACAATTTCAGGTAGCCGTTGCCGATTGTAGTTGTAAGTCGTCGTCGCCATAAATGTTCTTAAGTTAAAGCTTGAAAACGACGTCACTGTAGCTTCGCGGTTTATTTGAATTCTGGCGGAAGACCAAGCTGATTTGTAGTCTTGAACCGCCATAGGATGATGCAATTGAAAAATATTGAACCGGCATCGGATGAGTAAGCTTCTAATGCTTGAACCGGTATAGAATGATGAAGCTTTAAAACACTGTCGGATGATTAAATCTTAGACGTCTTCCGCCTTTGTCGTTTAGTGACCGGAAGAGGAATTTGTTGAAGTCATCTGCCTTTGTCGTTTAGTGACCGGAGGACATAGTCATTAATAGCTTGGCCTTTTGTCGTTTTCCTATCGGTAGACTCAGCGTTAAACGCCATCGGATTAAGCAGTTCTTAAAACCATCGGATGACTTAATCTTCGAAGACATCAGCTTTTGTCATCTAGCGGGCGGTGGAGTTCTTCAATTTGCTCATCCGCCTTGTCATCTAGCGAACGGTGGACTTAGTCACTGAACGACTTCTTCTTTTATTTTCAGCCTCCGGTGAACTCATTATTTTATTAATATTTAGTTTCACCGGTGGACTTCTTTTCACACATGACCGGTGGACTTCTTTTCACACATGACCGGTGGACTTAGTTATTTTGTTTAACATATTTCAGTCCTGTACACTTAATCACATGCATTAGATACTAAAATACCTTAATAAGGGTATTTCCAACAGATTAATAACAAATGCATAAATTATTATTCTCATTTAATAATCATAATCAAATTATATTACGTGCATATAAACACATCATCAAAAACATATTTAGACTTAAACATTAATTAAGTCAACAGGTTGTAGGACATCCTTTACAATTGACAGATTCAAAGAAACAGACTGCATGGATAGTCCTAAAACCAGAAGTCATCCATGCACAAACTAACAGAAAATATCCCCAACAATTTCCAGAACATTCAGAACATGAATTAAACTGTCGAATACAGTAGTTTTTGAAACTTAGACATCAAAATCTGTGCATTGTTTTAAAATCTGAGGATCAGTACAGAACCTAACATATATTTGCAGAATATCCAACACAGAAGTTTTAAATATATAAACAGAACATGGTTTAGAATTTCACTCTCTCAGTCGGGAATTTGTCTGACAGCCACAACCAACCTGAGAGCTCGAACCACCAGCTACCTATTCATTAGACTGAGGCACAAAGTCCTCATTTTTGGGTTCGGTACCTACATCAGGGAGTTCACCTATGAGTCTAAAACTCAGTAAGAACATATAAAATAATGCAATGATGCATATGCTATGCATGAACTTTCAGAAATACAGTGACAGTACAGAACATTACGTTTCAGTGGCAGAGGGGTATAAGTGGGGCTTATAGGGGAACTCGCGAACAGTGGGTGCACTATCAGGCACAAACAGTAATACAGAACAGAACAGAAACAGATCTGGGGGCCAGTCCCCATCCCGCACTTAACCAGTACATTTCAATCAGATTTTTATCTTGCTTAACTTCAAAACCGTGTACAGAAAACAGTTTTGCATGAACTTTCAGAAAATCGTGTATGCATGGACATTTACAGTGCTTACAGTTAATACAGCAGAGAACAAGAAGATAAAATAACAGGAACCTGAACAGAAACCACAGAACTTAACTCTAACCCTTCGACCCGAAACCAGCCGACAGAATGTAAAACCTAGTACTTCCGAGATGTAGGGCCTTAAGGGCCAACCTACGGATATGAACTTACCTGTTATCCACGATGCAGTCAGCTGGAAAGTTTCAAAAATGCACAGATCTGTAACATGCACGTAGAGAAATAAACAATGCTGCAAATGCTAACTAATAAGTTAGAAGAATCAGCAGCAACACGTTTCAAATCTTTAGAAAACACACAAACGTGTTTTCATCCAAAGACAGTGAGTTTTCTCTAAATACCATAACCCTAAACTTCGGTGAAAACCCACATTAAACTTGTCCAAACTTGTTAGCTTGAGTAGATGCTTACCTTTTTGCTGAAGGAAACAGAAGAATGCAAGAGAAACAAGGTTTGATACTTTGTTTCAGTCGCCTGGAAGAGAGAAAGCCAAGAGGGAAGGGAGAAGCAGAGAGGTGAAGTGAAGATTTTACGTAGGAGGAAGAACTTAACTTCCTCAACAAGCTGCCATGTGTCGACTATCCATTGGCTATCTCCCACCAACCTTAATTTCTCTCCAATTTACCCTTCCATGCATTTTAAACTTAGTGTTTTGTTTAGTTAGCCATTAGTTCGGTTCTCTCCTCACTAAATGCTCCAAAATTTACAATAAAATAGTTATTGTATTTATGACAATTTTAATTCATACAATAATTCAACAGATTATTACACGGCCAAAATGTCGGGTGTTACAAATCCTAACTATATTGTGCTTACGAATCAACCTTAACAGCACCACAATATTCAGATCGGCTTCCAAAATATTATTTCCATCTTGAAGTCAACTTTCCAAATATTTTTAGGAATAAATCTGTCAGTAACTTCCACAGAAACTAAAGCTCAAATATCATTGGTAACTCCCATATCTTTGATTTAATTCAGTTACCAAATTAGATTAACCACCGCAAGGAATAAGGAAACCAAATCTTAACAAATTCGGTTGTGTGACACACCATGTGACACTTTAGGAAAGTTACCATAACAACTCGGATATTCGCCCAATAATTCAGTAAAGCATTCCATTAATCATGGGAACTCGAAGCCCAGCAGATCGTACCAAATCTTTATCAAATCTGCTTTCCAAATAAAAGTTTTCCAAAAAACAAGTGCATATACCTTTTTCAATAACTTTCCTAATATTCTTGTTTCCTTATTTTTCTCTTCCACAGAATCATCATGATTGCTCGTAAAATACCATCCAATAATCTGAATAAGCTATTTTTTGAGCACCAAACAATAAATCATCAATTTGTAAAATCATGGAATAAAATATTATTTTTATAATATATTGCCAAAAAATCAAATGCCAACACTTATGCAAATCTTTTCATTTACAATCTTCCCCTTTGGCATTTTTTGGCAAAATCAATATAATCAATAATTTCAATAACTCCCCCTGAATTTTCTCTCCCTGGATTGATGGCTTCAAAACATCATCAAAATACTCCCCCAAAATTACCAAAATACTCCCCCTTTTTGCCATAAAAAGACAAATATATATATATATATAAGGGAATAACAACTACTATAACAGCAGCATAATCACTATAAATACCAAATAATCACCATAGGGAGATAACCAATATCATCATAAACAACAGATAAGCATCACCAGCACCAATATAAGCACCATTATCATAGAAAATATAATATCCAGATAAGAATCAGAATTGTCATATGAGTACCATAGTGAAATAGTCAAAACACGGGAAATATAATACTCAAATTGTAAAAAGGTTATCCAAAGAGGAAATATCATCAGAAGAAAGACCAACCCGATTGTAGTTGTTGGCAACAGCTAGCTCGTATTATTTTCCTTGGACAGATTCTTCTTCAACATAAAATAATGGAACATCCTCCACTACTACTTCAGTGACATCCTCAGTGACATTAGTTGAAAATCCTGACTTTTCAATGATTTTGATCTTCTTAACCAATTCCTTCACATTAGCAGCTTCATTTCTCTCGAAAATATTACCAGCAGCATCCTTAGCAGACATTTTTACGACAAGATCATCAAGCATCCAATAACTACTATCTTTTCATTTTCTATTTTCAAAGACCATTTGCTGATCATTCAAAAATTTCTGTTCACCTTGAAGTAGCTTGATAAAACAAGACAACAATGCCGAATCAGAAGCATTATTAAAATTAAAAACATTGTCGAGAGCTGGAACACCCTCAGGAACACCATCTAGAACATTAACCTGATCATCTGCCGGAAGCTTGTAGCTATTTCTTAATCTCCTCCTGATCCTTATCAACAACTTTTTATCCAAATTACAGCTTGTGGAGAAAAAAGAATACCATAATTCAAACAAGGAAGCGGAAGAGCTAACCATTTATTCTTACAATCGGCATGATTCACAATCAATTCCCAGAGAAGTAAGAGAACAGTTTCTCATAGCAATCTTTGGTAGGTTAGAATGCTTAACAGTAAGTTGCAAGGCAGAAAAATCTTTACCACGGGGCTAGATGCGTCTGACACCCCCAGTGACATCAAAAGTTATCTTGATAAAAATGAGAGAAAAACTTCACAGAATTAATCTAGTGGCAGCACAGGTTTAGTGGCAGAACTCGAACAAATATCCCTTGAATTCCCATAAATTTTGGAAAATAAATCCAAAGTCTTCAAATAAGTTGGGAAATAAACCCAAGGATATAGCTACGATCAAATCCCATAAAAGTCTCCATCAATATATTTGAGATTAACTCCAAATTTTCATAAAATCACTGAAAGATTCATAGAACTTCTTGTGTCATGCTTGAAGTTACAGACCAAAAGTCTCAAACGAAATATTAACAATAAAAGAAATCCCTTCTTTTTCTTTTTCTTTTTCTTTTCCTTTTTTTTTCATTTTTTATTTTTTATGAAAGCAAAATAAACAAAAACTTACAACATAGAAGAACCTCTTCATATGACACATAGGTCTAAGGCAGACCTCAATTCTTCAAATATCTCTCTTCACCTGTCATATGTCTAGAACATCCGCTATCAAAATACCATGCATTGGTTCCGATCGCCTTTAGTGAAAGTTGTGTAACATTACACTTTAAATTTGATTTCTTCACCCATTTTTGATAAGGAAATCTATAAGAGGAGGCATTTCTAATAGAACCCAATCTTAAATCAGCAAGATAAGTAAAGCATTTAGGGCGAATATGTCCATGGCGTTGGCAATAGTGACACACAGAACCATATATGTTACATTTTCTGCTTGCAGCATGATAGAAGTTATAGGAATTTGATTTTCTGACAGTTCTTGGCATTCTGTTTGCAAATTGCTTTCCCTTGTAATCAAATCACTTGTCTGACACCGGCTGGAACACCGAACTTGCCCTTACAAATTTCATCACAGAGCGATTTTCTTTTACTGCAACAGTCTATACAACAGAGCTTTCACCTTTAAAACCCAGTCCAAACCGATTTACGCTTGATTTGCCGACATTTAAAATATCATCGAGATTAGAAGAACCTAAATTCAGCATTTTGACATTCTTCTTCATGAGGCTTATCTCATTGGTTAAATCATTAGCTTCATCCTGACTTGCTTTCAGCTTTGTCTCCAAATCATCAATAACATTTTGAAGATTGTTCTTCTCATCCTTCAAATTTTTAATATGTGCGTGTAGAAGCTGATTTACTTTAACAAGCTCAATCCATTTCTCATGCAGAAACTTATATTCTCCAATAAGATCTTCTTCTGTGACTAGTTCTTCGTCTTCATCACTATTACTAGAAAATCCGTCTGTGACACCGCCTATAACACTACCATTTTCTTCACGTTCTGCCTTTCCAACGAGCGCCACATGGTTGCTCTGAAATTCGTCTTCATTTTCTGACTCATCCTCACTCCAAAGTGCATTCAGAGAATTCTTCTTTTTCTTTAAGGTATTAGCACATTCTGCTTGTATATGCCCGAAACCTTCACACTCTCTACACTGTATACATTTGTTCTTGAATGGTTGATCAGACACATAATTTTCTTCTCTGTGCTTCTTGATGCTTGAAGAACCATTTTTGAAGTGCTTGACACCCTGCTTGACACCGCGAGTATTTCTTCCAAATCTCTTCATAACTCTGCTGAAATTCTTCAAAAGCAGGGCTAGTGATTCCTCCAAGTCATCTTCATCATGCTGGTTGTAATTCTGTACCTCTGTTTTCAAAGCAACTCCCTTTGCCTTCTTATTTTCTGTCTTGAAGGATCGGTATTGTCTAAGAGGGGGGTGAATTAGACCTTTTAAATTTTAATTACTAGTCAACTTAATTTCTCTCCTAGATTAAACTTATAGATTTATCACAAGTGATCAGATAATGTAAAGAGAGAGAGAGAGAAATTCGACACCAGTATTTTTACGTGGTTCGGCCAAACTGCCTACGTCCACGATCCAGGGCTCCCCCTTGAAGATTCCTTACTTCTCCTCAACGAGAAATCCTGATCGAGCTTTCGGGTGTCGATCCACAACCTTACACAATCCTGGATTGAACTTTACGGGCGTCAATCTACTGCCTTACAAGTTTTTCAGATTTGAATGAAGATTACAATAATCTAAAAGCTCTCAAAACAGAATCTCAAGTTTTGAATAGAGAGATGTAGAAAACTGATACAGAGTATAATTAATCGCAAGTTAGGGCTCAATAGAAAATTCGCAAAAGTTAGTCTTCGAGCCTTTTCTTCTGCTTATATACTCTGTATAAAATTGCTTCAGAAAATTGAATGCTTCTTTCTTCAAAATGGAGAAATGTTACCGTTGGGAAGCATCCGTACTGAAGCAGATATCCGTTGCTTCTGAAAATGTTGTTCGTCGTCGCCATTAAAGGTCTGGAGTTAATGCTGAAAACGACGTCACTGTAGCTTCGCGGCTAACTTTGAATTCTGGCGGAAGTTCACCGGCAGATGCAACTTATGAGCAGGGACACGTCATCGGTGAATGCAGCTTGAAATGTCATCGGCAGATGTATCCTAAAAATCCATCGGCAGATGTATCCTTGAATTCCATCGGCAGAAGTATCATTGAATTCCATCGGCAGAAGCATCTTCAACTTCTATCGGCTGAAGCATCTTTAAAACTCCTCGGCAGAGACAATTCGTAAAACTCATCGGCAGAGACAATCCGTGAACTTCATCGGCACATTCTATCTTCAAATCCATAGGCAGATGTTTCTTTAAAAACGCCATCGGCAGAATTCTCTTTAAAAACCATCGGCAGATGAACTCTTGAAAATTGTCGTCTAGTGATCGGCATGTGCAAGCTTGAACGACATCAGTATGAGTAGCGTCAAATGCTATCGGTAGATCCATCTTGACACGTCATCGGCAGATATCTTCAAAACCGCTTCGGCAGATGAAACAAATAAGCGCTTACCACGTCATCGGTAGATGTCTTCAAAAACGCTTCGGCAGATGAGACTTGTAAATGTCATCGGCATATACACCTCAACACGTGATGAACCGGCATCGGCAGGAGTAGCTTCAACAGCTATCGGCAGATGCAACATTTCTTTGTCGTGTAGCGATCGGTATATGCAAGTCTGTTTCTATTTCATTCTGTATACTCAAACCGATTTATTAGACAACTAAAATACCCTTTTCAAGGGTATTTCCATATAAACTCATATTCATTATTTTCTTTAAATACACATAATCAAATTGTACATTAATTATACAAATACATAATCAAAAACAAATTATGACTTAAGCACTCTATAAGTCAACAATCTCCCCCTTTTTGATTATGACAATATAAATTTGATTAACTTTGATACTCCCCCATAATTCTAGCCGCTCCCCCATAGTATGTGCATTTTATTAAAATAACCATTCATAGCAATTCCAGAAACACAGAGTATATCCAAAGAATGTTATCCAATCAAACTCAATCAAATATAGTATTCTCCCCCATTGACATTATAAAAAAAAATAATGCATTCAACATTAGAGTATGTGTAGTAAACTAAAGATAGTCATTGAAAGGAACAGCAAAAAAAATCACTATTTGAAGCGATCTAAATGACGATTCCAAAAAGCTTTCTGAACATAAGAGGGCACGTCACGGTGGGGATTGAAAAAGCCATCCACCAGAGCTTGAAGGAAAGCACGATCTCTTGGGAGAGGCGATTGATAGACCACCATTGTCAGACAGGGAGCAGGAGGTGGAGAAGGCTCTCGGGACAACTCCACGTCCATGCAGGAAGGAGACTCGACAGAAGGACCAGAGCACACATCCATACATGGTGGAGGAGAAGCTTCCATTGGACAGGCTGGAGGAGAGGAAGATTCAGGAGCTGAGGAAAATGTAGGAAGAGTGAACTTTAGCTCAGCCTCATGAATATCTAGGGACATGAGACGCACATCTTCAAAAACAGCAGGCCTGGAAAGGGGAAGAAGCAAATCTTCAAAGCAGGCCTCGGGAACATTGAGACCAGAACATGATGGTTCGGATTCAGGCTCAGGTTCAGGTGTCAACGCGGCAATGGACAATTGGAGTTTCTCAAGTTCTCTGACAACCATTCGCCTATCACCATCAATCTTTGTAGACAGCAGGCCAAGACCTGTATCCAGAGCAACGCCCATGGTCTGATGATTCTGATCCATTTTACTTTGGATTGTTCCGAGGGCAATGCCAAGGTTGGTAATAGAGGCTTGCATCTCATTGTACTGAGCCTCTGTTAAGGAAAATCTCCTGTGATATGTTATGGGAGTTGCAGGAGTTGCAGGAGTATTGGAGAGAAGGGGTTGGACTGGCAGAGCGATTGGAGCAGGTTGGACAGGTGATGGAGGGAGCACCTCTTGCTGATCGGGAGATGGATGAGGTGAAGGTTCATGAATTGGAGATGGAGGAGCTGAAGATGGGTGGACTGGAACTGGAGGAGCTGTAGGTGGTAAGGAAAGAGTAGGTGGAGAGGGAGGTGGAGGAACTGGAGATGGTAGAGCTGAAGGTCCATGGGTGAGTATGGAAGAAATGGCTCGCATCACCGGAGAGATGGAAGGATAAACAGGCTTAGAAGGTAGGATGAGAGAAGGTGGAGGTGAAAGAGGAGGTTCAGGAATAGGTAGGGACACAGATGAGGGAGCAGAGGTGGCCTCTGAAATGGGTGCCATGGAGGAAGGAGCAATCCTACGCCTACGCACTAAAGGAGAAGGTGGGGGGGCTTGAATCCTGAGATTGACTTACAGTGTCATCTCCTCCTTCAGCAGTTGATTCATCTGGCAGGATAAGTTTCCTTTTACCACGCCTGACAGGTGCTGCCAAAGAAGCCTTTTTCTTGGCCTTATCCACAGCAGGTTGCCCTTTTACGATACATTTGAATCCCATCCTGCTGAGCGTGGAGTTGGAATAAAAATTGGAGGGCAGAAGTCTCACAGGCTCCTCCTCCTCTGGAAGAACAACCTCAAGACGAGCAAATAACCGCATGAGAAGCAGATTATACGGTAGAGATGTAGCTCTGGAGGAGACAGCAAGAATCATCCTTCGAACAACTATATACCCAATGTTGAAGGGTGTCTTGAGATAGATTGCATACAGAACAAATAGTTCCATTGAGCTCACTTCGTCATAATGTCCACCCTTGGGAACAATATTGAAATCAATCATATGACGAAAAACTCTGGCTCTAGGGGTCAGATGTTTGCCCTTTAACGGATTAGGGGAAGAATTGGGGTCCACAGTAATTTCCCTGAGAAATTGTAGTCCATCAGACGTTCCAAAGAAGGGTAGCTCAGGCCCTGTCACATACTTGTAAGGGCAGTTATCCAAATGAGGAGCTCCCAGAAGGGCATTTATGGACTGAGAAGTAATTTCAATGTGAGTGTTGTAGACGTAGCTCTTAATGGAGGGGTAATCAGTGGAAAAGCTAAGGTTTGCATAAAACATCCTAATTGCTTCCGGGTAGAAGAATGATTCGGTCTCAAAGAGACCTATCAACCCGAGATCAGTCAAGGGTTCAATAAAGTCCAATCCGGCTAACTCTTCAAAAGAAATACCCTTACTAGGAATTAACGATTTGAACCGATAGTCATTGTGGTACTTTACCTCAGCAGCTTGAGTAAGAAAGTAGAAGGTTGGCCACTCCGTTCCACGAGGAATCTCTCGGGAAGGACGATCAGAAACTTTGGCCATCTTCTTGGTCGGTTTGGAAACGGCGCGAGATGATTGACCTTGAGATTCCATTGCTAGAAGAGGATTCGACAGAGAAAATTTGGTAGGGCAGGGGTTTAGAGAAAGAGCGCGAAAAGTAGAGTGTCTGGGCGAAGAAGAATGAATTTAAAAGAAATAACTCATCGCCAGACGAAAAAGATATACGTGTCGGCAGATTGAGGAATACATCTTCCGATGGGTTACACGTGTCGGCAGATTGATCAGAACAGCTTCCGATGGGATAGAAAACACTGCATCTGCCGATACCTACCGGTAGAAATGCATCTTCCGATGCCTAGAGAAAAATCAGCATCTACCGATGCTTTCACAACAAGGAATTGCTAACACTTGGGAATTTTCCAAAAGAGACAGAATTATTTTCTATCAACCCTAATGAGACCTAACCTTATTCTGATATTATTGAATGTCTTCTCATCCAAGGGTTTTGTAAAGATGTCGGCCAATTGATCTACAGAATTAACAAATTCTAAAGAGATATCTCCTCTTTGAACATGTTCACGGATGAAATGATACCTTACATCAATATGTTTTGTTCTAGAGTGTTGAATAGGATTTTTAGAAATGTTGATAGCACTGGTGTTATCACACCGAATAGGAATCCTATCAAAGAACAGATTATAGTCCTCCAAAGTCTGTTTCATCCAAAGCATTTGTGCACAACAACTGCCTGCAGCAATATATTCACTTTCTGCAGTTGAGAGTGCAACAGAATTCTGTTTCTTAGAATACCAAGACACTAGAGATTCACCAAGAAATTGACATGTTCCTGTGGTGCTTTTCCTATCAACTAGACTACCAGCATAGTCAGAATCTGAATATCCAATCAGATCAAAGGAAGTTCCCTTAGGATACCATACACCTAAGTCATAGGTCCCACTCAAATATTTGAAAATCCTTTTTACTGTAGATAAATGAGATTCCTTAGGGGCAGCCTGAAACCTAGCACAAAGGCACACACTAAAGAGTATATCTGGCCTACTAGCAGTCAGATACAACAGAGAACCAATCATACCACGATATTTCTTGATATCCACACTTATACCATTTTCATCCTTGTCCAATTTAGTAGTGGTACTCATGGGAGTTTTAGAAGATTTGACAGTTTCTAACCCAAACTTCTTAAAGAGTTCCTTAATATACTTTTCTTGACAGAAGAAAATTCCATCAGGAGATTGACTAATCTGGAATCCTAAGAAAAACTTTAACTCCCCCATCATACTCATCTCAAATTCACTTTGCATGAGGGAGGAAAACTCATTACACATGTTGACATTGGTTGATCCAAAAATAATGTCATCGACATATATTTGAACCAGCAGAATGTCCTTATCCTTTTGCCTGGTAAATAGAGTTGAGTCGGTGTTACCCTTTTTGAAATTCCTTTCCTCAAGGAAATTCCTCAATCTGTCATACCAAGCTCTAGGAGCCTGCTTAAGACCATAAAGAGCTTTCATAAGTCTATACACATGATTCGGTTTAGCAAAGTCTTCAAAACCTAGGGGCTGCTCTACATAAACTTCTTCCTGAATATAACCATTTAAGAAGGCACTCTTTACATCCATTTGAAAGAGTGTGAAGTTTTTGTAGCAAGTATAGGCTAAGAGCATCCTAATGGATTCTAATCTAGCTACAGGTGCAAAGGTTTCCTCAAAATCTATACCTTCTTCTTGATTGTAACCTTTAGCAACTAGCCTAGCCTTATTTCTGACTACGATCCCATTTTCATCCAATTTGTTCTTGTAAACCCATTTAGTTCTAATAATGGGATGATCCTTAGGCCTTGGAACAAGTTCCCATACCTTGCTCCTTTCAAATTGATTTAGCTCCTCTTGCATAGCTAAAATCCAGTTTTCATCACTCTCGGCCTCTTCAAACTTCTTAGGTTCTATTTGAGATATAAATGCCACATTGGCACAGAAATTCCTAAGAGAGGATCTAGTCTTAACTCCTAACGAAGGATCACCTAAGACTTCATCTAATGGATGGTCTTTGATGAATTTCCAATCTCTAAGAAGAGCAGGATTTTCATCCTTGACAGAAACTATATCATGAGGAATAGAAGAAGGTTCTAAAGATTTTTCTTCTTGAATGGGATCTGTAGGCTTTTCTAAGGAAAGGGAATCCAGTTGTTTTTCCAAGGGATCATCCTCATCCACATTCATTAATGGCTGAGGAGTCTCATCAAAATTGACATGAACAGATTCCTCAACAACAAGAGTTCTCCTATTGAAAACTCTGTAAGCTTTACTGGTCAAAGAATATCCTAGAAAAATTCCAAGATCGGATTTGGAATCGAATTTTCCTAAGTTATCCTTAGTATTAAGAATAAAACATTTGCAACCGAAAGCTCTAAAATACTTAACAGTAGGAGTCTTGCCATTCCAAAGTTCATAGGGAGTTTTTTCAAGAATAGGTCTTATAGAGACCCGATTGAGTACATAGCAAGCTGTAGCAACAGCTTCAGCCCATAAGTATTTAGGAAGGGAATTTTCACTAAGCATAGTCCTAGCTAGCTCCTGGAGAGATCTATTCTTCCTCTCAACAACACCATTTTGCTGAGGAGTCCTAGGTGAAGAGAAATTGTGCTCAATTCCATTTTTGAGACACAAGAGTTCAAATCTCTCATTTTCAAATTCTCCACCATGATCACTACGAATAGCAACAATGGTGAGTCCCTTTTCATTTTGAACTCTTTTCCTAAAGCTAGAAAATGTTTCAAAGGTCTCATCCTTAGACTTCAGGAAATATACCCAGGTGAATCTAGAGAAATCATCTACAATAACAAAGGCATAGAATTTGCCGCCTAGGCTTGCTATATTGGAAGGACCGAAGAGGTCCATGTGAAGAAGTTGGAGAGGCTTAGAAGTGGAGATTGCATTCTTTGATGCAAAAGAGCTTTTGATCTGCTTGCCCATTTGACAAGCTTCACAGACTTTATCCTTCTCGAAGGATATCTTAGGGATTCCTCTAACTAAATTCTCCTTAGTAATCTTAGCTAAGGTATACATCCCTACGTGTCCTAATCTTCTATGCCAAGACCAACAATCATTAAGAGAATTAACAACAAAACATTTTTCATCAACATGCTCAAAAACATTCAGATCAACAATATAGACATTTTCTTTTCTAAATCCTTTAAACAAAATATGATTAGTTGAAATGTCTTTGATCACACAAGCATTTGATTTGAAAGTTACTTTATAGCCCTTGTCACACAACTGACTTATGCTAAGCAGGTTATGTTTTAATCCTTCTACAAGTAAAACATTTTCAATAGTAGGATGAGAAGGATTACCTATATTGCCGATGCCAACAATTTTGCCCTTTTGGTTTCCACCAAAAGTAACACTCCCTTTCTTTTTGTTGACAACAGCAAACTTGGTTGAGTCTCCCGTCATATGCCTTGAGCAACCACTGTCAAGGTACCACAGATTTGTCCCGGGAGAGCAGTCAACCTGCAAAACAAAAATCAGGTTGTCTTCTTAGGTACCCAAATCTTTTGGGTCCTAGTGTTAGGTCTGGTTCCCTTAGGAACCCATTGAAGTTTATTGCCTGATTTCTTACCTAATTTCAAAGGACATTCATATGACTTATGTCCTAACTCATTGCAAGCATGACAGGTAGACGATTTAACAAAGAAATTCTTAAAAGCTTTCTTTTTATTAGGCTTGTCATAACCTAATCCTGTTCTGTCAAAATTTGCTCTCTGTCCCCCTATTACCATCTTAAATAATTTTTCACCCTTAGTGAAGTTCAGTATAATATTATTCAAATCTTCGTTTTTGCTTTTAAGCTCATCAATCTCTTTGACATGCACATTAGTTGTCTTGGCATGTAGTTCTACCATGTTTGCATTTTCCTTTTTCAAAGTATTGTATTTAGTTTTTAACATGCCAAACTGTTTAACTAAATCATTGAAAGCATCAATAAGTTCACCATCTTCATTATCACTATCACAATCACTTAAATTACTGGATGAAAGACTAACCTTATCTTCATGTGCCATAAAGCACAGATTTGCAACTTCTTCATCTTCTGAGGAGGTGTCTTCATCACTATCATCCCAAGTGGCCTTCATAGCTTTCTTCTTGAATTTCTTGGGATTCTTAGCATGTGGACAGTCGGCCTTCATATGCCCTGGCTTTCCACATCCAAAGTAGGTGATCTCCTTCTCTTTTTGAGGCTTTTCTCCTTTCGAGAATTTCCTCCCATGCATCCTTTTTCTCTGAAGGAACTTCTGAATCTTCTAGTGATGAGTGCAATGTCCTCATCATCTTCTTCTTCTTCTTCTGATTCCTTTTGCTTACTTGAGGAAGCCTTTAGAGCAATGTCCTTCTTTTTGTTGATCTCCTTTTCTTTGAGATCTTCCTTATCATTGGCCCTCATGGTTATCTCATGAGTCATCAGAGAGCCAATGAGCTCTTCCAGCTTGAGCACCTTCAGATCACGAGCCTCTTGTATTGCTGTCACCTTTGGTTGCCAGGCTCTGGGTAGACATCTCAGGATTTTTCTCACCTGTTCTTCACATGAGTAAATCTTACCGAGAGCTTTTAAACCATTAGTAATGTTAGTGAACCGAGTAAACATAGATGAAATAGACTCATCCTTTATCATGGTAAAAAGTTCATACTCGTGTACTAACATATTTAATTTGCTCTCTTTTACCTGATTTGTGCCCTCGTGTGTGACCTCTAATAAGTGTCAAATCTCTTGAGCACTTTCACACCCTTGTACTCTATTAAACTCATCTCTATTTAGAGCACAGTACAGAGTGTTTATAGCCTTGGCATTAAGGCTTAGATTCTTCTTGTCTGTATCATTTAGTTCGTGTGAGGCTTTGGGAATCCTAATGCCATTTTCTGTCTTAAAAGCAGTATATGGCCCATTTTCTATTATATTCCAGATCTCATAGTCCATAGCTTGAATGAATATTCTCATTCTCGCTTTCCAATAAACATAATCACTGCCATCAAACAGTGGTGGACGAGAAATGGATTGACCATCAATGTATGAGGAGTTTGTATTGAATGCCATGGTTTATATCACACAGAGTGTTAAAAAAAAACAACTTAGACAAAGATAAACCTTGCTCTGATACCAATTGAAGGATCGGTATTGTCTAAGAGGGGGGTGAATTAGACCTTTTAAATTTTAATTACTAGTCAACTTAATTTCTCTCCTAGATTAAACTTATAGATTTATCACAAGTGATCAGATAATGTAAAGAGAGAGAGAGAGAGAAATTCGACACCAGTATTTTTACGTGGTTCGGCCAAACTGCCTACGTCCACGCTCCAAGGCTCCCCCTTGAAGATTCCTTACTTCTCCTCAACGAGAAATCCTGATCGAGCTTTCGGGTGTCGATCCACAACCTTACACAATCCTGGATTGAACTTTACGGGCGTCAATTCACTGCCTTACAAGTTTTTCAGATTTGAATGAAGATTACAATAATCTACAAGCTCTCAAAACAGAATCTCAAGTTTTGAATAGAGAGATGTAGAAAACTGATACAGAGTATAATTAATCGCAAGTTAGGGCTCAATAGAAAATTCGCAAAAGTTAGTCTTCGAGCCTTTTCTTCTGCTTATATACTCTGTATAAAATTGCTTCAGAAAATTGAATGCTTCTTTCTTCAAAATGGAGAAATGTTACCGTTGGGAAGCATCCGTACTGAAGCAGATATCCGTTGCTTCTGAAAATGTTGTTCGTCATCGCCATTAAAGGTCTGGAGTTAATGCTGAAAACGACGTCACTGTAGCTTCGCGGCTAACTTTGAATTCTGGCGGAAGTTCATCGGCAGATGCAACTTATGAGCAGGGACACGTCATCGGTGAATGCAGCTTGAAATGTCATCGGCAGATGTATCCTAAAAATCCATCGGCAGATGTATCCTTGAATTCCATCGGCAGAAGTATCCTTGAATTCCATCGGCAGAAGCATCTTCAACTTCTATCAGCAGAAGCATCTTTAAAACTCCTCGGCAGAGACAATTCGTAAAACTCATCGGCAGAGACAATCCGTGAACTTCATCGGCACATTCTATCTTCAAAGCCATAGGCAGATGTTTCTTTAAAAACGCCATCGGCAGAAGTCTCTTTAAAAACCATCGGCATATGAACTCTTGAAAATTGTCGTCTAGTGATCGGCATGTGCAAGCTTGAACGACATCGGTATGAGTAGCGTCAAATGCTATCGGTAGATCCATCTTGCACGTCATTGGCAGATATCTTCAAAACCGCTTCGGCAGATGAAACAAATAAGCGTTTACCACGTCATCGGTAGATGTCTTCAAAAACGCTTCGGCAGATGAGACTTGTAAATGTCATCAGCATATACACCTCAACACGTGATGAACCGGCATCGGCAGGAGTAGCTTCAACAGCTATCGGTAGATGCAACATTTCTTTGTCGTGTAGCGATCGGTATATGCAAGCCTGTTGCTATTTCATTCTGTATACTCAAACCGATTTATTAGACAACTAAAATACCCTTTTCAAGGGTATTTCCATATAAACTCATATTCATTATTTTCTTTAAATACACATAATCAAATTGTACATTAATTATACAAATACATAATCAAAAACAAATTATGACTTAAGCACTCTATAAGTCAACAAGTCTTTCCTTCAAGATTCATTTCGAAAGTTCTGAGTGATCCCATCAACTCTTCTAGCTTCATTTTAGACACATCTTTGGCTTCTTCAATGGCAGTAACTTTATAAGCAAATCTTTGTGGCAAAGACCGTAGAGTTTTTTGCACAAGTTTTTCTTCGGAAATCATCTCACCGAGAGCAAACGCTTCATTTGCTATGTCACATAGTTTGGCGTTGAACTCGCCAATAGTCTCATCTTCCTGCATCTTCAGATTCTCAAATTGAGTGGTTAACATTTGCATTTTAGACAACTTTACCGTAGACGTTCCTTCATAGGTTGTTTGAAGAATTTCTCATGCCCTCTTTGCCGATTCACATGTAGAGATGAGTCTGAACTGAATTGGATCAACGCCATTGAAGATAGCATTAAGAGCTTTTGAATTACTATTCGCCAAAGCATCCTTATTTGTGGTCCAATTTTCTTCGAGTTTTGGAGATACAATTCCTTCTGCATCGATGTTCATAGGGGGATTCCAACCTGTTAAAATAGACCTCCAAGCCTTCTGGTCAATAGCTTTAATGAATGCCCTCATCCTTGCCTTCCAATAAGCATAATTACTCCCATCTAATAATGGTGGACGTATTGTAGAACCTCCTTCTTTCATAGAATCCATCGCACACGAACTATAATCTTGTCCCGCTGATCTCGCTTAAGAAACAGAAGCGACCCGCTTTGATACCAATTGAAAAATTACGATTAGTTCTGCGGTGTCACACAGGGTGTTACAGGATATTACGTGTGACACCGATGATAAATGCAATGATGGACAATATAAAAACACAGAAATAAATGACACAGGAGGTTGGTAACGCAGTTCGGCAACCAGCCTACGTCTGCGGGGCCACGCCCAGATATAAAAACATTTCTTTGAGTTCACGAAATTACAAGACAATCGGACTTATACAAATAAAGATTCCCTCTTATCTTTGTCGCCGCCTCTAGCTAACTTCCCCAAGGAAACTGTTTTTGCGAGATCCCCTCGACTTTAGAACGACCTCTCCCGAGATCTAGATAACAACAAGATCCCCTCGTTGTTGGTTCCTCCCGAAACCCGTGTTATGGCAAGATCCCCTCGCCCACGATCAAGAACGACAAGCTCCCCTTGTCTAAGAAACAGAACTCCTCCCGAGTTCGGATACAGTCTCCTCCCGAGACTGAGCTTCAATGAAGAACAAAAACTATTGCCTCCTCGGACACCTCCTGGAACACCAGATCGAAGTCTTCGGATGCAATAATCAACACACTCAATAAAACGATGAAATCCACAGATTAGGTCGAGTATGTAAAACAATCACAAACCTATACGCAGAAACGTAGGGTGTGAAAGAAAAACCGACGGCTCGTAAAACGAAGAAACCTTCTCTCGTGTAAAATCAAAACTCCGTCTGCTGAAGAATAATCACCGACGACTCACTAATGGCGTGAATGAAAGGATTAACAATTGCTGGACACACGCAAATGTCGGTATAGAATAAAATCGCCCAGAAGAATAAACACTTTTAGCTCTCAAGAATAATGGCTCAAGCTACCTTCAATTGTTTAGCGAGAATGCATAATATACTTTGCATCAAATATTCTTTTCAATCAGATCGCACAAAATAAGGAAAACTGAATCCCATAAAAAACGGATCTGTGACACCCTGTGCGACATTTATGGAAAGTCCATGCAAACAGATCTGAAACTAATCCCAAAGTATTAGGAACGAATCCTAACTATATTGTGCTTACGAATCAACCTTAATAGCACCACAATATTCAGATCGGCTTCCAAAATATTATTTCCATCTTGAAGTCAACTTTCCAAATATTTTTAGGAATAAATCTGTCAGTAACTTCCACAGAAACTAAAGCTCAAATATCATTGGTAACTCCCATATCTTCGATTTAATTCAGTTACCAAATTAGATTAACCATCGCAAGAAATAAAGAAACCAAATCTTAACAAATTCGGTTGTGTGACACACCGTGTGACACTTTAGGAAAGTTACCATAACAACTCGGATATTCGCCCAATAATTCAGGAAAGCATTCCATTAACCATGGGAACTCGAAACCCAGCAGATCGTACCAAATCTTCATCAAATCTGCATTCCAAAATAAAAGTTTTCTAAAAAACAAGTGCATATACCTTTTTCAATAACTTTCCTAATATTCTTGTTTCCTTATTTTTCTCTTCCACAGAATCATCATGATTGCTCGTATAATACCATCTAATAATCTGAATAAACTATTTCTTGAGCACCAAGCAATAAATCATCAATTTGTAAAATCATGGAATAAAATACTATTTTTATAATATATTGACAAAAAATCAAATGCCAACACTTGTGCAAATCTTTGCATTTACAGAGACCAATGTCATCTCCTTAGGTCGACACATGAATCTGTGACAACATCATCCTGCAATAACTAACTTTACATAGAAAAATGACAAATATTAACTAACGAGTCGAATATAATAATTTATCTCGAGTTAGATATTTTTCGTCCATTAAATTATTTTATCATATCAAGATTTAAATTGTTAATTTTCTTCCATGGTTTTTTATTTCGAACCGTTCCAATCCAGATTGACAAAGCCATAACATATACAAAACAAAGATTAATACATGTTCATAGTAAATCACTTTATTATTATAGTAGTTTTATTTAAGTTTGAGATGTTCTTCAATGTATGTTCACAGCCAATAACATCTAGATTACCTCAGTTTTGCCCTAATCAATCGTTAATTAATCCAATGTTTTTACTTCGATGACTTCCTAACTAGGTTTTGAAAACCTCTGTCTAAAACCTCTAATCGTATTTAAATAATATGTCTATGACGTTTGGCAACTAATGTCGTCACTATTGGACGTCCCCTCTTGTTGACTTTTACTCTCTTTCGGTGGACACATCCATCCGTTACGACATCATCTCATAACAGCTAAATTTACATTAAAAAGATGACAAATATTAACGAAAGAGTCATGTATAATAATTTATCTTGAATTAGATATGATTTGTCCATCAAACCAGTTTATTATACATGGTTTTCAACCAAGATAGACAAAGTGATGACATATACAAAACAAATGTATGAATAAGAGAGAGTGAAAGTGTACAGTTTAATCATGTCACGACAATATTTTATGATATAGCCGTCAACGTTTGCATAATCTCTAATTCACCTTATAATGAATTGGTTGAATTGTAATTGAAACTACAAGCTGTTTTCTAAGTTCCCATTAAAATCGTATTTATAATTATTTACCTAAACTCGTCTATTTTTTTAATTTGTTAAATGCACAATTACTTTAATACTTTAAAAAATGATACAACAAATATGTGTTATTTAAATAAATAATGTTACATTTACTTTGCTGTTTTACTATCTAAATATATTTACTGAGGTGACAGATAATATCTGGTACAATTAATAGAATAAATTAAAAATAATTAATTTATTACATTAAGTATATTTTAATTGCACTAATAATTTTTTGACATGTCAATATGTGTATTTAAAGAGTAGAATAATAAAGTATATGTAACATTATTATTTTTAAATTAAATCTTGATTCAAAATCACACAAGTAGGTACGCTTTTTGTCCTTCAAAGTCTTTTTTTTTTCTTTTTTTGGTTTTATTGCACAAGCAAAAAAAAAAAAAAAATACCGGGTAATTTAGTGATTCTAATTTAGACGAGTGGTTTTTTTTTTTTTTTTTTGATTAATTTTTTAAAAAATTAATCAATAGATACACGATAAATTATATATTATTTAAAAATAATTTCTTAAAAGTTAAACTTCTGTTCAGCTCCAATATCATTAATAAAGAACAATCTTGATGGGATTGAATGAACAAGAAAAAACCTAACAAAAGGTTAATCACTTTATCATAGTAGTTTTATTTAAGTTTTTAATGTATGTTCACAGCCAATAGCATCTAGATTACTTAATTTTGCCCTAATCAATCATTAATTAATGCAATGTTCTTATTCAAATAGTTTTAAAATGACAATATTGTTGGTTTTTAGAGTTCCCTCGCATGGTAGAATTATCGATGTTCATAACACCGATAACATGTAAAATCTATGTATCATGAAAAATATGCAAACCTCATATCGAGCACATGTGTTGGACACCCTCATATGTGAATGTGTCTAGGTCTGTGACTACTCTACAAGCAAAATTGTGTTGTAGAGAGGAAAAATAAGATTTTACCTAACATGATTCAATCCATAACGAGTTACTCTTCACTTTTAAAATCATTTTGGGGATACGCCATATGAAATTCAACATTCCATTTAAAATTCAAATTTAATTTCATAAATATTATTGTAACATTTAAAAAACAGTTATGAAATTTATTTTTTGTATATATTATAATGTCGCGTTTTTAAGTGACATGAAAGGGATAGAGTTAATTAGTAAATGGATCAACCCACTTAAATTTACATGTTATTCGATATGTCTGTCATTACAAGTATGAACAAAGTTGGAAGCACGATGAGTTAATACCCCTTTCCCGTTACATAAATTATGTGCAACATAAATTGCAATCACTAACACGTCATGAGACTGTTTTTTAATATATAGTTGGGCACGCCCATAAGTCACTAATTCATCCTAGGATAATGGTCTCGAATGTGACACTAATAATATTATTAGAGGTCGTCTCCGTTTGCTTTAACCCTATGGTTGTCTTATTGATGATCCATAGGGGTAAATCGAGATCATCCTCTAGTAAATCTCCTAATTAAGAATTTGATTAGATAGTTACTGAGACAATAATTTATTAGAAATGTTAAGTTTAATTAGAGGAATCGAAGTAAAATAGCACTAATGGACACTATATGTGTTATAAAATTATTTATGTTATTTTATCGATAAATTTAATTTTTTTTTGCATATATATATATTATTCCTAAATTATAGAAAAGCTTGATTGCATAATAATAAAATAAACTATCTAAGTTCAAAAAAATCTTTAAACTATAAGGTAGTGACACAATTACTATTAAATTAATTTCATTAACAAATTAACCTTTAAATTATTCTCAGTTCATAAACTCGGTCGGTCCGTTAAATTTTCTGTTCAAATTGAGGGCAGATATTTGGGATTATGCATTAGTGTCCAGATATGTAAGAGTGAAAAAAGTATTTCGAGAACAAGCTTTTGGAGTTTAAAACAAACATACAAAAATAGAAGAGTGGAAAAATATCTTGGGAGCGGGCTTCCGGAGTTCAAGGCAAATGCCCAAAATGGACTATGGTTAAAAAATGCATTGTAGCGAACGACATCTACGAGCAAGAGGACTATCCATACTGACGCTCGCTCTTATTTGTGGACGTCTGTTCTCAATTTTAATGAAAAATTAACAAGAAAGTCGAGATTATTAACGAAAAATAGTTTAAGGGTTGATTTAGTAACAAAATTTAATAGTCATATTGTTGGTACCGCATGATTTAAGGGTCTTTTTTTTTTAACTTCACCTTAAAATAAATGTGAAAAATAAACGTAAGCATGATATGTACGGGCAACTATAACTATAACCCTTTCTTTCGAAGACTTATCATTTTCCTGTGGATCGTCTCTCTAGTCTCTCGTACGTTCTCAACTTTCGCTCTTCCTTTTTCCTCTCTTTTCCATGCTTTATCCAAAGGAATTCCGTGAAAGTCTTAGCTCTATTAACTACTCCAACTCTCCGATCTACTATTTTCGTCCCCGTTTTCCTCGGATCATCCTGATCCTAATCAGTCTGCTCCTCACTTTGCTGAATCAAAAAAATAAAAAATAAAAAATTTGAAGTAGAAGCTTTATGCGGCTCCTCTGAGGAGCAAGTGAATTGAAGAGGAGACTAGAATGCGGAGAGGCGGCGATTGTATTGACTTCAGATGTGGAGAAGACATTATTCTAATTGATTGATTATTTTTGCTCTTCTTCTGTTCGTCATCTGCGGAAGAAAATCGGAATCGCGCTTTTTCCGCTGCTTCTGAGAAGGAAATGACCAATCTAGAGGGGGAGGAGAGAGAGTACGAAGTGGAGGAAGTGAGAGAGAGGATAAAGTCTTCGAGAGGAAGCCGATTTCATCTGATAGAGAACGAGTTAAGGACGGAGTCGACGGAAAGAAAGTTTTGCAGCGAGAGCTTCATCAATGGCATCAAGGACTTCTCCAATGGCCTTGTCATCCACCCTGAAAACAGGTATTTCGTGATCATCCTAATTCGAGCTTGCCTAATCGAGCTCTTCCATTTTTGATTTGCCCGCTCATCTTCATCAAAATACACCGATAAACGAAAAAGACCATTGATTAAAATAGAAAAGCATTATTATAATATAAATAATTAATTCATATTATTTACAAGTAATTAATTCATAAATATAAATAACTTTATTTTATTATTTAGGGAAAAATGCAAAATAAACCTTGATGTTTAGTAAATAGAAAAAAAAGGAAAGAAGTTTAGTTTTAGGCAAAAAGAGGAAAGAAGTTTGGAAAATAGGCAAAAAAAGGACTTTGGCCGGTTTTTTGATCGGACCGGCCGGATTTTTCAATTTATTTTTTTTATTTTATAAATTAATTTTAAAACAAATAGCAAACGATATTCAATTTATTTGAAATTTTTACCACATGTTTACCACAGTATGTGAAGATAACCTTGAAAGTTTCGTGATTTTTCGAGTCTCGTACGATTTATTGTAAATTTATTTATGTATTTGATAAAATAATTATAATAAATCGTATAAGCATTACAAAATCACGAAACTTTTCACATAATCTTCTCATAATGAGATGAACACGTGATAAATATTTCGATTATATTAAATATCGTGTACTATTTGTTTTTAAATTAACTTATAAAGTGAAGAAGAAACTAAAATTAATTTGTAAAAAATAGCAAACGATATTTAATATACTTGAAATGTTTACCACATGTTTATCACATTATGATAACATTATGTGAAATGTTTCGTGATTTTTCAACGCTTATACGATTTATTATAATTATTTTAGCAAATATATAAATTAAATTACAATAAATCGTACAAGCGTCGAAAAATCACGAAACTTTCAAGGTTACTTTCCCATACTGTGGTAAACATGTGGTAAAAATTTCAAGTAAATTGAATATCGTTTACTATTTGTTTAAAATTAATTTGTAAAATAAAAAAAATAAATCGGAAAATCCTGCCGGTCCGATCAAAAAACCGGCCAAAGTCCTTTTTTTGCCTATTTTCCAAACTTCTTTCCTCTTTTTACCTAAAACTAAACTTCTTTCATCTTTTTGCCTATTTCCTAAACATTAAGGTTTATTTTGCATTTTTCCCTATTATTTATCATAATTATTTTATAAATAAATAAACTATACGTGAAATAATAAAATAAATAAATTACTTAACTTTGAAAAAATAATTTTTTTAACACTGAATATAAAAAATAAAAACATAATGTTATGTTTGTACTTTATTACTACTCGTCAAACATTGTTTGTACTTTATTACTACTCGTCAAACATGAAATGATGTGATTATTTATTTTAAATATTTATAATTTATTATATTAATTACACTAATTAATATTTATCGTAGAGAAAACGTAGCATTAGTACCCTTATTTGTTTGGTATTATTGGGGTGGAATTTGGTTTTTGTCTTCGAAAAATTGTTATTATTAAAAAACAAGAGGATTTTAGAGTTATAACATAGAAGTAGACGTGGCAACATGAACAGCTTAAATGGGCCGATCAATGAAATGCCTAAGTTCATCACGTTACGTTAGGGGATGTGAACTAAGAGACAAGCTTCAAATTATTTAGGAACATAATTAATGCCTTCTATTATTATTCACCCTCAATAAATATAAAATAATGTTCTCCCATGTTACATCTTTGAATGTACCAGATCTAAGTTCATTGCACTTTTTATTTGATTCTTCTAAATAGTACATTTACTATTAATGTTACGTTTATCATCTAATTTTACATTTTATTCTTATTTTCGGTGACATTTACTAATTAGTACAATTAATATTTTATTTTAAATTTTTATAATTTATTTTAATTATTATATCACTTAATGAACGATACATAAATATCACGTCAAGAGGTAAAATTAGAATATAATATTAGAAGATAAACTTAAGGTTACCATGTATTTGTATGTTTTTTTTTTCTTCTTGTTTTTTTATATAAATAATTGCATTAATAATAGTCCTATGTTGGATAACCTTTCATGATTGTTAAAATATTGGTATGGTACAGTTATTAATATCTTGAGAAAATACTTATCTGTATTAATGTAACTTTACACAAATTTTATAACTTTTATCAATTATCCTCGTAAAAATAAAAAAACATAAAAAAAACATCATTAGAATTTGATGTGACTTGAATTCTAGTAGGTCTGAATCAGACTCCATGAGAGTTTTTTATTTATTTAATTTTTTATATTTGAATCGTAAATCTTATTTGTAGTTTGATTTAATCATAATGAACTCTTACTTTATCCAAGATTTTTTTTTAAAGAGTTTTTTACGTAAATTTCGGTATCATTATTTTTAGAGTTAACATTGCAATCTTTTTGTTTTTTGGAAAAATGTTCTTTAAATTTAAAGGATTTTACTTACTATTTTAGAATGTTTGTAAGTTGGGCGAAAAAAAAAAAAAAAAAAACGAAACCTGTTTAGAGGATTGATTGAGCTCTTCAGTTTGTTACACCCATGCACCATTTATATTTTCAATCCGAGTGTTCTCTGATTGTGACGAGAAAATGAAGATGAAATGCCCAACTTTGATACAGGTGGTACAGGGCTTGGATCAACTTCATACTGATATGGGCAGTTTACTCGTCTTTCTTTACACCAATGGAGTTCGGGTTCTTCAGAGGACTGCCTGAGAATCTCTTTATTCTTGACATTGCTGGACAGATTACCTTTTTTCTCGACATCATTCTTCAGTTCTTTGTTGCTTACAGAGACACTCAGACCTATGTTATTGTTCACAAACGTACCCATATTGCTCTCCGGTCCGTCTTCTCTATTTCTGCCTCAATACACCATTTTTCATGTTTGTCAACTGTTCGATTAAATTCCTTTAACTTTTCAGGTACTTGAAATCTGGGTTTGTGATTGATCTTCTTGGATGCATGCCTTGGGACATCATCTACAAGGTATCAGCTTTGTAACTTCTTCTATATTTTTTTAGGAAGTCTAGCAATCAATGAAAGAGTTTTCATTTAAAAGATTGAATCTTTTAACTTCAACTTTGCCCAAATTGAGAGTTTTTGTTTTTTCCGGCTGTGATAAAGTTGAGATATTGGTTTAACAGGCTTGTGGGAGAAGAGAGGAAGTGAGGTATCTTTTATGGATCAGATTAAGTAGGGTGCGAAAAGTCACTGATTTCTTTCGGAATATGGAGAGGGACATACGTATAAACTACATGTTCACTAGGATTGTCAAGCTTATTGTTGTTGAGCTCTATTGCACACATACAGCTGCCTGCATCTTTTACTATTTGGCTACGACTCTTCCATCTTCTGAAGAAGGATACACCTGGATTGGAAGCTTAAAGTTGGGAGACTACAGTTACACAAATTTCCGAGATATTGATATATGGAAACGCTACACAACATCCTTATATTTTGCCATAGTAACCATGGCCACAGTTGGTAAGTGTTCAACTTTTCAGTATGTTAAAAAAATAGCTAAAACGCAATTTAAATTTTAACGTTTGAGGTTATTTACATATTAGATTTAAACCAAATAGAACTTCCACCTTTCATTTGTTATCATTTTGAACTTTACTGTCATTTTACCTATCCAACACGTGTATATCACACTGAACTATGTTGATTTGTTCTTTGGCAATTTGAACTTTGTCGAGAGATCGACAAAATTCGAAATCAATTTAAAAATCATTAGAGAGATTAGCAATCGGGTTAAAACACTTGATTAAATGAAAAATATGATATACATGTGCTGAATTTAATATATAGATTGACGTTAAGATATGAATTAAAGATAAATGAAAATTAAAGGTTCTGTATCTAAAAAAAATTAAAATAAAATCCGTAAATGACCCCATAAATACATGGAAAATGATGTTTTCACTTCATTTTGTGTTCTGGTCAAGAGTGGGTTGTAATAAAATGATTGGTGTGATTGATGTTGCAGGTTATGGGGATACACATGCAGTTAATATGAGGGAAATGATATTTATAATGATATATGTCTCTTTTGACATGGTTCTTGGGGCCTATTTGATTGGTAACATGACAGCCTTAATTGTTAAAGGTTCAAAAACTGAAAAGTTCAGAGATAAAATGACAGATCTCATCAAATACATGAATCGAAACAGGCTTGGAAGAGACATCCGTAATCAGATTAAAGGTCATGTACGTTTACAGTACGAGAGTAGCTACACCGAAGCTTCTGTTCTTCAGGACATCCCCATTTCTATCCGCGCCAAGGTATGAGAATTGAGGCTCATCGATCAAAAACTAAATGACAGTAAGGTTATGTGCAGAACTAGCTCAGTCTATTGTGTTCAAGAATTGAAAACTAAGCAAAGGTTTATTTCTGCAGATTTCACAAACATTATACTTGCCTTACATTGAGAATGTTTCTCTCTTCAAGGGATGCTCAGCCGAGTTCATCAATCAAATAGTAAGTAATTTTGTTATCACCAACTAACACCTGCTTGCATATTCAAACAAACATTGATGGAACTTCGATTCGAATACTTAACAAGCCTTCAATCAGTTAGCAAACTAAATAATCTAAACTTGCAGGTTTTAAAACTCCACGAGGAGTTTTTTCTCCCTGGAGAAGTGATAATGGAACAGCGAAATGCCGTAGATCAACTTTATTTTATCTGTCATGGTAAATTGGTATGATTTCCCAGTCATATTTTACTTTAATATGCCAAATTATTTTCTTTTCCTTTAATGGATCCATTGCCAGTGGCCTTGATTAATCTTATAAGCTTTCCTCTCTTGTAAGGCATGATCTTTTGATTTTTTTTTAAAGAGTATTTTTAATGTCATGTAGAAGATCATAACAGGACCTTCTGCTTACACAAATGTAAAAGCTATACGTAAAAGGGGACTGGACTGAGGGAATGGTGAGCTACTGTGTGCATTGAAGCTAACCAGGCACTGCTTTTTTTTTTTTAGGAGGAACTAGGCATAGGAGAAGATGGATCAGAAGAAACTATTTCAGTACTAGAACCCAACAACTCATTTGGAGAGATTTCTATTCTTTGCAATATTCCTCAACCCTATACAGTTCGCGTCAGGGAATTATGTCGGCTTCTGAGGCTCGACAAGCAGTCTTTTATGAATATTCTTGATATATACTTTTACGATGGCCGGAAAATCTTGAACAATCTTCTAGAGGTAATTGTCTTCGTCTAGAGATTTTGGGGATGAAAGTAAAGAGTATGTTGGCTTTAACCAACTTCAAGCATATTGATTGATGTTACCTATAATAAGACAAATCTTAAAATTGGCAGGGAAAAGAATCTAGTCTCCGAGTCAAGCAGTTGGAGTCAGATATTACATTTCACATTGGAAAGCAAGAAGCAGAACTTGCTTTAAAGGTGAATAGTGCAGCTTACCATGGAGATTTGTACCAGCTCAAAGGTTTGATCCGAGCAGGAGCCGATCCAAACAAGAAAGATTACGACGGAAGGTCACCATTGGTATAGAAAATTCTCTCTTTTCATAATTAGAATTGGACTCCATTTTATTTAGTAAACAAGAAAGAAAAGATTATTATGTCTTATGGGATCGAACCTTTGGTTTCAGCACCTTGCAGCATCAAGAGGATACGAAGATATTGCACTTTTTCTCATTCAGGAAGGAGTAGACACCAACATAATAGGTAATTTCTTTCTCATAAGATATCATATGAAGCTGTAAAAAAAAAAAAAAAGTCTTTCACATGTAATGATCCCTAATTTCTACAGATAAATTTGGAACCACGCCCTTACTCGAAGCTATAAAAAATGGGCACGATCGAATTGTGGCTTTACTCGTCCAACGAGGTGCTTCTTTAAAGATAGAAGAAGCTGGGACCTTTCTTTGTGCAGCCGTTGTAAGGGGGGATTCTAATTTCCTTAAAAGAGTGTTGGCCAATGGAATAGATCCGAACTCGAAAGATTATGATTATCGAACTCCACTCCATGTGGCAGCTGCTGAAGGATTGTATCTGATGGCTAAGCTGCTGATAGAAGCTGGGGCCAGTGTCTTTTCAAAAGACAGGTTCATATTTCTGCTGCTGCTAATGTCTTTCATGACCACCATAAACAGCATTTTGCCTTTTATTTTGTCTGGTACAGGAATCTGTTAGAGAATAAGGTTTGATAGAAGTTGTTTGAATTATGCAGATGGGGAAATACACCTCTAGATGAGGCCAGGACGGTTGGAAACATGAATTTGATCAAACTATTGGAAGAAGCGAAGGCCTTTCAGCCCTCTGCATCATCTCCTCATCAAACCCATGAAGTCACTGGTATTTGTTTAAACTGTCCATCTATTTGAAATTCAAGTGAAATAGAAAATACATTGGAATATATCCATTTGATCAAGAATGATTCTCTGATTTTGCATTCACTTACAAAGCTAAGTTATATTGTTATGTCTGTGACTCTTGTACAGATAAGAAGCATTCAAGACAATGCACTGTGTTCCCTTTCCACCCTTGGGATCCTAAAGAAAATAGAAGATCCGGGATTGTGTTATGGGTTCCACACACCATTCAAGAGCTAATCGAAGCAGCCATCGAGCAGCTCGAACTTAAGAGCGGGACTTGTATATTAACAGAAGACGGAGGTAAAATTCTTGATGTTGACATGATTAATGACGCTCAAAAGCTGTATCTAGGCAATGAAACAAATTAGATGAAAAAAATAGCTAGTTGTAAGCAGTAGTCACTCCATTATTTTTGTACAATCTGTTTGTGCAATGAAATATGCAATTTTCCATTGTATGTATGCTGTCGAGAAATAAGCAGGGCTTGCAGGATCTTTCTCCCTGGAAATATCATAGATTGAACAAGTACTAAATATGTGTATTTGAACATGTCAAGTACTTGATAATCGAACTTTTTATCAAACCATCAACTTGAAATTTCTACAGGAAATATTTCTGTTCCAGCTCTTTCTTATGCATCTTATAGATAAAAACTAGCTATAGCTATATATACATATTTGCTGGATTGTACTAGCTCGAAGGCTCAGTAGCCGACCCGGATGTGCTGAAGTTGCCGGAAATGCTTTTGAGCCGATACGTTACTCTCGGTCGCGGCGTCAACGATGTTGTCGTCCATCAAAGTGCTCTTATAAGCTTCTTTTTTGGAGTCTGAAAGTGCAAGGGAGAAAAGGTCAGCAAGAGCTCCCATGAAAATACCCAAAAGAGGAAGACGGGAGCATATTATGAAAGCTCGTCTTAAAAACATGGCTGCTAGATGAAGTAGAAGATGCAGAGAGAAGAAGATGAACTTTTGATAGCAGAAAAGAGCAGAGGATCTTCCATGGATATCATTTTAAGACTGATTAGAGTGATTTAGTCTTCGTTGAGACCAGTTTTTCTTGAACTATGATTAGGATGGCTTCAATAATGCCCCCTCTTTAGTGTTTTTTATTCTCCATTGTTGACTATGCACACTTGCATTTTTGCTTTCTAGTGTTTCTACATTTTCCTAACTATTAGTATTACCAGAATTTGGTGACTCAAATTCTATCTAGACTTGGCCCCAAAACTGGCAGTGTGACAAAATGGATGAAACGAAATTAAGGAGCAAAATGACATATCCTGCCATATTTTGATTTTCACTTAGTGAATTTTTTTATCCTCTAATCGTTATTTTTTACCTGTAAAAGATTTTTATGTAAATCTCGTTATTCATTTTTTGTTTGATTATATATATATATATATATGTCTCATTCTATAGCCATGCTTTCAGCTTTTGAGAGTGAGATAATTAATTTTTTATTTGATGTCAATTTCATGAATATATTTTATTTTGTGAAAAACCAAATCAAATCCCGATTAGAATTGTTATCGATTTGAATAATTTTTTAATGAACTTAGACGTTTGGCGTCGACGTATGATTTTCTTGTTTATTTATAACTTAGTAAATTTAATAATAGTATAATGATTGATTTACTCTGTAATTTTACGGTCCTAAGTGGCACTTATTAATATATTATAGATTGATTTAGTAGTTGAGAAAAATTATACATATTATTATATTAATTGCATTTATAATGAACGATTTATAATAAAATAAAAATAGAACGTAGAAATTAGAAAGTTATAGAATCTAGTAATAATATTAGCTATAATCTGGAGCCGTTGAAGTTAGTCGTTTTATGCTGACTACTTAGAATCTCAGCCGTACGATTAAGCGTCGAGAATAAAATCGAGGAAAAGACCAAAATGCCAAAATTAAAACGATTTCATTCCGGTGGATGAGGGGATGAAAATGAAAAAAATGGTTTGTTCAGGGGTATTTGTTTAAACTGAACATCGTTTGAATTGGGCGGGTAAATGAACCTTTAACCACCATTTTCAGATCAACAACCTTCCCAGAAAACTGAATATAGCTCTCCCTCTCCCTCTCTCTCTCTCTCCTCTTCTCTCTTTCTCTCTCTCTTCTACTCTCTTTCTCTCTCTAACAGTTTTTCTGTCTCATGCATGAAAGAATTTTTGAAGAAGGGCAAACTTGGAGGAGGAGGGGAGCAGAGGAGGACGAAGAAGAAGGAGCTGAGGTTCAAATATGTCCATTCCAATCCTTGAAGCCTGCAGGAGGAGGAGAAGTAAGCCGAAGCTCTATGGATTCCACACCTTTGCTGATCCAGGTTGTCCTCTGAGACCTGTCGGCCCTTTCCGAGAAAATATCAGGCTCTTTCTTCAGCACTGTGCCGAGCTAGAAGAATGCACCGTTCAAGGCATGCGGATTTGGTGTATACTTCTCGTTCACGAGAATCGAAGCTTCATGATCCCTCTTTATGTAATTGAAGAAAATGTGAAGCACTCTTCGCGTCCTTACTGCGATCAATGCCGCTGTATTGGTTAGATTCATTTTCATTTCGGTTTGATCTTGGTTTCTTATTCAATTTCGAAATTAGGGTTTTACAATTTCTCGTTGGTTTTCTTTTTTTACCTAGGGTGGAGTAATCACTTCGTTTCGAAAAGAAAGTATCACATAATAATACCGGCGGATGATGGGTGGAATAAGCCTCTCGATGATGGCGTTTTCGATCTTCAGAATCATGTTCTTCACGGCTTGATTCACTGTAATGGATTTGGTCATTTACTATGCATAAATGGAATCGAAGGAGGCTCGAAGTTTCTCTGTGGCCGAGAAACAATGGACCTCTGGGATAGAATCTGCACAAATTTGAGAACAAGGTGAGCGGTTTGTATAACAGAAGAATATTAATTTGAGAATTTAATTTCTGAAAGTGAGTGTTTTTGTGATGTAGAAATATAACAGTTGAGGATCTGTCGAAGAAGCGTTCAATGGACCTTCGTCTTCTCCATGGAGTAGCATATGGCCATTCTTGGTTTGGAAGATGGGGTTACAAATTCTGCAGAGGAAGCTTTGGGGTAAAGGAACACCATTATACCAGATCTATTGAAATTTTAAGCTCTTTAGAGCTTGATAATGTTATCCAAGATTTTAGTGACACAAACGGAAAAAGTGAAATGAAGCAAATCATTCGACATTACAGAGATTTGAGCGAAACCCACTTGGTTACTATTAAAGATATTTTCAAATTTATGCTAACTGTAAAGTCTTCCCCTCCAAAGCAGAACACCATTAAGATCAACTCTGTTGCTTCATCTTCTATAGTGAAACCTCCAACCAAACAAGTTCCGCAGAGCAGGTGTGGTGTCAAAGAGAAAGCAGCTAAGAATAGAAGATTTCATGCTGTGGTCGCTAGTATGGATAGTAGGTGGCCTTCAAGGAGACTGGAATATGCAGCAGAGGTGATTGTGAATTCATTGAAAGAAAAGAGAGCAGAAAAGTTCAGCAATGGTGGAATGACCAGGCAAGAAGTTCGGGATTCGGCTCGAAGTCATATTGGCGACACAGGTTTGCTCGATTACGTTCTTAAGTCGATGAACAATGTAATTGTTGGGAGTTATATAGTTCGTAGGTCTGTTAACCCAAAAACTAGGATTTTGGAATACACAATTCATGATGTTGAAAATGAGGTTAGTATAAGTGGGGAAGATCGAGAAATGTCAATTGAGATGCTCGAAGAATCGGCTCCGACGCCTGGAATTGATGTTTACAGCGACGTGCTTTACTTGTACAAAAACGTGCTGTTGGATTATCCAGGGTCTGAGTTAGTAGTATTAGCAAGTCAAGGAATTCTCGACAGTAAACACTTTGCAAAAGTGTGGCCTCTTGACGATGACGAGGGTCACTTGCTGACATTTATTTGTCAATTGATTCCAAGTTTGAGAGATTTAGATGAGAAAATAGCTACTGATTTGCCGCCTCCACCAGGCGAAATCATCGTTCTTCCGCTACACACAACACTTGGGGAGGTAAAACAAGCAGCCGAGAGTGCTCTGAGGGACACCTACTGTGTTGCAGAGGAATTTACAGTGACAGAGATTGATGGGTTGGAGGATATGGAGGATGAGGACGTGATATTTGGAACTGTTGAGTCAGGCTCAGAGCTGCGAGTAAGAGGAACTGGAATAGATTTGGAGAATTCACTTAAGTACCAAGGGGGAGCTGATAGTTGGAAGGTGAAATGTGAATGTGGGTCGAGGGACGATGATGGGGAGAGGATGATTGCGTGTGACATTTGCGAGATTTGGCAGCACACTCGATGCTGTGGCATAGACGATAACGAGACTGTGCCACCATTGTTTGTGTGCTCGGGGTGCTGTGGGTCTATAGGCCATGCCACATCGGATGCTGCCTTCGAGTTTGAGCCTGTGTATTTAGAGAGCGTCAGGTACTGAAAATGGACTCAACTTGGTTTTCGTTTCCAAATTTTGGTTTTGTTTTCTTTGTTTTAGAGATTGGCTGAGTTTGTAGGGAATTCGTTTTGCTCCTCTCTCTAACTCTATTTGGTTCAGATTGATTAAAACTTGTTCCTGTAATCTCGACTGTGGTGGATGGGTTGAAATCTAGTCAATGACCAAGAACCCTTTGAGGGTTCTGTTTTTCTGTCATGCGTTGGATTGTGAGTGGGCCTCAGAGCTTGGTTTGAGTTTAATCACTAGCTAAATGAGCCTCTCTAATTGGCATCCAGGTTCACTGAAATCAGGCTCAGAATAACTTCAACAGGCCTTCACTTTTGTCCGGGTCAAGGCCTGTCTATCAACCTTTCGACGGGCCAACGAGCCCAGCCGAGCTGTTTTCGCTTGAAAATTATTACATATTCATTAGCCTCGAGAGGCAAGAATAACTAGAACCACAATTATCAACTATGCAAGTTTACTCGTTGGATAAGTTTTTTTTTTATTAAAAATTAGGTTCAGAACAGGTTGAAAGTTCTGTTGAACCATCACATGGACTTATTGTTAAAATAATAAAAGCCTGATCCAAGACCTGGGAGATTGCCACGACTCTTTGCTCTACTTGAAGAAGATGTCATCATGCTTTAATAATGATTCTATATGTTACCAATACAAAGGGACGTGTGAACGATTCAAGTATCACATCACTTGGGTTTCTTTTGATCTAAAGTCAGACAAGAAGCTCTACAAACTATGATATATTTATTAAAGGGTAATTAACAATTTAAACACTAAAGTGTTAATTTAATTTGAAACACCTAAATTCAAATCATTAATAACTAAAATATTAAATTATTCAAAATGTAACCAATCAAATCCTGTTAGGGGTCCATCACTCATCTTTCTATCAAGTGCTTATGTGGCACTAGACATATTGGATTAGAGTCAATATGGGGGTCGAGACTCCCCCTTCAACGTGCATCGCACGTGATTCGAGAATGGGGGTCCCTGCCCTAGAACGGCCCCTCGTTCTTTGCACCCCAATTTTAGGGGTGCTCGAGAACTTGGGGTCTCCTTCCTGGAATGACCCCTCGTTCCTTGTCTTTCATATTTCACGGGTTATTGGAAACGAGGAGTCCCCGCCCCGAAACGGCCCTTGTTTCATGCCTCTCCATTTTAAAGGGTGGTCGGGAACCCCCCGTTCTGTGCCTTAATTTTGAGCACGGTGAGAACAGCCTTAGCGCCAAAACGACCCCCCGTTCTTAAACATTACGCTTGAGAACATGGCCCCAATTCGGGCCGGTGACCTCCCGTTCTGTAACGACCCCTTTTCCCAGCAAGATATTGTCCGCTCTGGGGATTGGGCCGTAGCCCAATATCCTCCCCTCACGGCTTTGTTTGGCGAGAACTGCCCGGAAGGTCACCCAACCTGGAATTACTCTCGCCGAAGCACTTTTAACTTCGGAGTTCTTATGGGATCCATTGTCAATTGTGCTCCAAAGCACATCTTGCTATCTTGGGAGAGATCTCTTACATATGTTTCATTTCCATGTACTTCCCCAAGCGATGTGGGATTGTGACAACCCCCTCTTTTACGACCCGGGATTAGCCTATACTCGAGTCCGGGATTCGCCTACACTCGGCTTAGGTCCCGAGGTTTTCCCCGCAACCCAAGGTTTGCCCCGCAGTCATACACATACGTTCACATTCGGGTTATCACAATCACCCCCCCTCGGGGGCCCAATGTAACGCCCCGAGTTATCTGAACCCGGTTTGCTACTCATAACGCTGAACCGAACCATGACGTCTTGATGCTAAATTAAAATTTCACTCGACAGCCAAAATTTGACTTTTTCTAAAACTAAATATATTTAAAAACTTGCAGCGGAAAATCAATTGAACATCAATGAAGCTAAGTAACCTGTGAAAACATTTTAAAATGACTGTTGGAAGTGTTAAGAGTAATTGGCCAAAAGACGTAAAGCTTAAAAAAACGCGGAATGCCCGTGAAGTTGCCGAAGTCGAACACATCTGCCGACGACAAAGTCAACGGAAGAAGCAGAATTAGGAATAGGAGGTTTCTACCGATGATGTGTACAAACAACGCACCACCATCTACCGACAAGCCAACACAACTACATCTGCCGATGAAGTCAACATAACTTCATCTGCCGGTGGAGTCAACATAACTTCATCTGCCGATGGAGTCAACATAACTTCATCTACCGATAGATTTCCATCTGCCGATAGACAAGCACGCGACATTCATTGACAACGACATTACGACTCCTTCCGATAAGATTAAAATATACGCTACATCTGCCGATAGCAAAACTACAGGTTTTGCAACTTGCACCTGCCGATGACGTCAGCCGGATGTCTCCTTCATCCAACATCTGCCGATAGACTTCAGAACAGCAATTTTGCTGTATTCCAAGAAAGCTCTGGCTATCAAGGATTTAAGCATTTTACTAAGACCAATCAGAGACAGATCAAATCATTGCATCACTCAAATCTAGTAGAAAAACAGTATTTTCAAAACCCAACAGAACATTAATATCAAAGATTCTCAGAATGTATTCAAAGTTTTGAAAGACACTACTATCATAAAATTTTCAGAAAAGGAAACATCTATACTGAACTAGTTACTCCCAACTCAACACCTGCAGCCATGGATTAAACCGCCTCAACAGATGACCAAACCGATGCCTGAAAATGCTCCTCCAACCAGCCTATTCCTCATGTTGGTCGGTAAACATACCTTCAGTAACTTCTTCACCTACATCACAAAACTCATCTATTAGCCTAATGCTAAGCAAGTAGAGCTATGAATGAAATGGATCAATGAAGCAATAATTTCCCTAAACATGCGGTCTCTACTTTCTCATCTCAGTTGTATTCAAATTCGTTCTCTGTTGATCCCTCTGTACGATGGGAAAGTGGATCAGTCATTCCCCAAAGCATACATCCTCTGATCTCAATTAAGGGGCGGATTAATTTCCTTAACAGTTTAACTGATCTGATCCCCCTGTAGGATTGGGAAGTGGATCACTTTTCCCAAAACCTCAATCCTCTGTTCTCAGTTAAGGGGCGGATTAGTCCCCCTTAACAGTTGTTCTGATCATCCTGCTCACACTTACCATGTGTTTCATGTAAATTCATTTTCGTAATCTTTCAAAAACATGATGCATGACAACTGGAAAATAAACATACAAAACATACATAAATCCTACTGTTTTGTGATATAGGCCCGAAGGCACAAACAAACTCTACTTACCTGGATTCTTGGCGAGTGCTCGGTTAGGAGCTTCTTCGGGATCTTTCTCACCTAGAACATAAACAGAACATTAAGTCAACCTGTACTAAACCTCATTCTAAGGCATTCAGAAAACCTAAGGGAATAGTTGGGAGTTCTGATCGCCAAGCATTACTGATTCTATGCTAAACCCGAATCTACTCACTTTCCTGATGAGTTCCCAAAATACATATCCAACACTCCCCCATACAATCTTCCTTAGTTACTAAGTCAGAAAAATCGAGGTAGAAACTTTTCTAGCTCGGCGAACGGACTCGGGGAAGGAAATCGCCTGGGAAGTCTGCTGGTTTGAGCTGAAAACCGAGAGCAAGAATGAACAGTGGCGGCTAAGCTCAATAAATTTCTTTTAAATAGGTTATTCACTAATAAGTTTTTTTTAATTTACCATAATGCCCTTGCATATCCATTCATTAACCTAATCCATATTTGCACATCTTAATTTGACAAATTAAATTGGGTTTAATGGAACCGGGTGCTACACCCAACGTCCTCGTTGGCCACATTTCTGGTTGGGTACAGGCTCTGATACCATTTGTAACGACTCCTTTTCCCAGCAAGATATTGTCCGCTCTGGGGATTGGGCCGTAGCCCAATATCCTCCCTTCACGGCTTTGTTTGGCGAGAACTTTTCGGAAGGTCACCCAACCTGGAATTACTCTCGCCGAAGCACTTTTAACTTCGGAGTTCTTATGGGATCCGTTGTCAATTGTGCTCCAAAACGCGTCTTGCTATCTTGGGAGGGATCTCTTATATATGTTTCATTTCCATGTACTTCCCCAAGCGATGTGGGATTGTGACAACCCCCTCTTTTATGACCCGAGATTCGCCTATACTCGAGTCCGGGATTCGCCTACACTCGGCTTAGGTCCCGAGGTTTGCCCCGCAACCCGAGGTTTGCCCCGCAGTCATACACATACGTTCACATTCGGGTTATCACACGTTCTCAGCCCTAATTTTGAGAAAGAATGGTCATTGCTCAAGAAAGAGTGGTCGATCCCTGACAGTATATAAAAAAATTGGCTTGTTTAGTCCCTCACTTACAAAGAAACCAATTTTCTCTCAGCCCCCGCGATTCAAACCAAAAATCCGATCATTTCACGCCTCCACCGTGTTGATTTATTCATCCCTAATTGTTTTCTTCAAATATTATGAAAAAAATTCGAGCCCTAAATCGTCCAAATCCCCAATTCAACCTAAATCACATAATTTCCTCTAATGGCTCTCAAATTGACGATAAAACAAAAGGCTGCCCCATCACAAGGAGGTTCGGCACAAGGTGGCCCGACCGAACGTGCTCTGCAAAATTTCTCATCATTGTCACAAGGAGGACCATCTCAAGGGGGTTCGACAAATTGGGCACCATCGTCACAAGGTGCTCCGACTCAAGCACGACGACTGCTAACTGAGTATTTTTCTATTGAATTTTGAAATTAAATGTGTCAAGAGCAGTTTGAGCGGGATATGTCAAACCGCTAGGTTATTCATTCAAAGACCGTCAATTTTAGAGGTTGGGAGTCATTGAAGATCAAGAAGATGTTCAATAGAATCGCACTACACAGTGTGTACGGATTACGGGGCAATAGATGTGATAGAATTGTTCACTTGTATCATGCGAATTTGACCTCTACCGGGAGGATATGATGTTTAAAGACGTACATCCTTGGTACATAGATTGTTATACCTCCATATACAGTTAATAAATTGCTCGGGTTTTCCGGAGATGGGATTGAGGTGGAGAGATACTACCATGCTTCCCGAGATTGTGATTTTTTTCAGATCAGCTAAGGGACTAGAGTTCCTTAGGGAAATTCATCGCAATCCCAACGTCGCAGGGTTTGTGAAGTCAAGATCTAGAAATTTGAACGTCAGAGCTATGATTATTCACAATCTGATAACCCACAACATTCTTCCTCGTGATGGACATAGAGATCTCGTGAGCTGCATGGATATCTATGTGATGGAGAAGCTGTACAACGGGAAGATGTTCGACCCTGGCTTTTTGATTTTAGGTCACATGCATGAGATCGATCGGACATGCAACAAGAATTTGTCATACGACATGTTGATTCAGAAGATCGTCGAGCAAGCTCAGATTCAACTACCGATTAGAGAGAAGATGAGAGCACAAAGTTCCGACGATGTATTTGATATGCTTCATTTGATTCAGATGAGCTTAGTTGAAGTTGACATAACTTGGGTGTTCATTTGTACTTTAGTTTATGGTTGTACTTAATCTGGATCTGATTTTGGGTTATACAATTGTGTTTTGAATATGCAGGAATTGTTTAAAACTAGCTATAGGGGAGTCATAAAATAAAGGAAACTCTGCCAAAATTTATAACTTTATCTCATTATAATAAGGGAAAAGTTTATTTTAGACCCCAACGTATGAGGTCAGTGACTATTTGGTACCTAACGTTTGTTTTGTACCCAATCAAACCCTATCGTATAAAACGTTTTCAATTCAAACCCTACCGTTAAAAAGGCCGTTAAAATTAGCACGTGCGCAGCACGTGCGATGATTAATGCCCAAAATACCCTCCTGTTAAACTTGTAAAAGTTAAAAATGTGAAAGTTAAAAAATTGGCTGAAGCCCTAAGCCTTCGTCGTCGCCTGTTTCCACTCTCTCTGGCATCGCACCGACAGTCGCTCGATTCGCTCTCGCTCTCATCGCGCAGTCGCTCAGCTCGCTCGCATCGCACAGCTCGCACAGTCGCTCGCATCGCACACATTGCACAGCTCTCTGATCATCTTCTGATTATTGATCGACTTTTGGTACTCGACTTCTGATATTTTGTTTCTTTGATTTCGAAGAAAAAAAATCTTCTTCATTTTACTATGTTTTTCATATGCCAAACCGAGGGTTAATGTTTTCTTCAAAAAATGAGGAATTGTGGCGAGTGAACTCTCTGTTTTATTTTTCTTCCAGAATTGTGAACTCTCTGTTATATTTTTCTAACCATACAAAAGCACTTTTTAGGGCAATGGTGCTTGTCTCTTGCATCTCAGCAAAATTAACTCTAGGCTATAATTTTATTTGTCCATAATGATAATGAAACATTTCAAGACGATATATTGTATTTACTTGTGTATTTACTCGATTTTCCTCTTTGAAATTGTTGTAAATATTTATCAAGATTGTATCAGCCTAGGAGCACCTGAGAAAGAAAAAAAAGTGTTGAACTCTCTATTATATGTTTTGTTTTATATTTCTTCCAGAATTGAGGAATTGTTGATATTGCTGCTTGTTGATATTGAACTCTCTGTTCGGTTTTGTTGACTTGTTATATGTTTTCTATAATGCAGGTAAAAGATATGGATGAATTTAATATGGAGTTTAATTTTGGAGGAAAATTCATACATAAGAAGAGGTTAATGTACAACGGTGGAAAACAGAAAATTGTTCCCAAGTGCGAGGGAGATCGAATGTCCATTTTGGTGATTATTGACATGCTAGCGGAGTTTGGAGTCACTGCATAGAAGACTCTTTCTTATGTGATTCCTAAAATGAGTTTGCAGAAGGGATTGAGGCGCTTGAAAATCGACAAGGATGTGATGAAGATGGTTAGTAGACTCGATGAAAAACGATACGTTAGGATTTATGTGGAGGATGAAGACAATTGTACAATATGTTATTTAAGTGATAGTGGGGATGAATTAATTGATGCTGATGGGGATGAATGTAGTGGGAATGGAGATGAGGTAAGTGCTCATGAGTTAGATGATGATGAGGATGAGTTAGCTTCTGATTGGGATGAACGCAGTGGGAATGTGGATGTGTTAAGTTCTGATGGGGATGAAGAGGGCAAAAATGTTGATTCAGTGGCGAGTGATAACGAAATTGCTATAGATTATGTTTCGCAGCATATGGATGAAGATGAATTAAACTCAATAACAGAATCAGGTGATGATATACGACAGAGCAATGTTCGAGCATCAAGTATCAATACTCCCAATGAGCTTCAGTTAGGAAAGACTTTTAATTCGATACATGCCATAAAAGATGCAGTAAAAAAGTTTGCAATGGAGAATGGATATGATATTAGGTTCAAGAAAAGTTCAAAATGCAAACTAGAAGCAGTATGCAAAACTGGATGTCCATGGAGATTATATGCATCAAAGATGCGGGCCGAGGACACCTACAAGATTAAAACATTGAAAGCCTCGCACTCATGCACACGAACGATGGAGAGTCGTCATGCATCATCTAAATGGGTAGCATGTGAGTACCTGCGTATGTTTAGAAGTCACCCACAGTGGAATATTGCGTCTATTATTGAAACTGTAAGAGAAGACTACAACGTGAACATCTTGAAGTCTGTAGCATATAGGGCGAGGAGAAAGGCTCGAATAATGGTGGATGGAAGTTCAGATGAGCAATATAAAAAATTGTGGTCATATGCAGAAGAAATTAATAGGTCGAATCCTGGGAGCACATGCATCGTGAGTGTGGATCCAACAGATAGCGAGGAGAATAAAATTTTCAAGAGACTGTATATGTGTTTGAATGCATGTAAGACTGGATTTATAACTTGTTGTCGACCCGTCATTAGTTTGGACGGTTGTCATTTAAAAGGACAATGTCACGGACAACTTTTGACGGGAGTTGGAGTTGATGGGGATGGTGGAATATTCCCCATTTCCATTGCTGTTGTAGAGGGTGAAACCAAAGAGTCTTGGACGTGGTTTTTGAGGTTATTGCTTAGGGACCTAAACAATTTCAATGGTCATGGATTGACTTTTATTTCAGACCAGCAAAAAGTAAGTCTTCTTTTTCATGTACTTTTGTTTCCAAATGCATAGTTATATCACTTATTAATTTGCAATGCAGGGTCTGGTTCCAACGTTAGAAGATGTCGTACTCGAAGCTGAAGTTCGGTACTGTGTACGCCACTTGTACGCAAATTTTAAAAAAGAGTTTCAGGGAAAAGTCTACAAAGAAGCAATGTGGAATGCATTATTGGCTACAACAAGAGTTGCCTTTAAGAAGGAGATGGACAAGTTGGCTGCTTTGAATAGAGCAGCATACATGGCATTGCTAGAGATTCCTCTGAAGTTTTGGTCCCGACATGCATTCAGTCAAGAATCAAAGTGCGAGCTCACTTTGAACAACCTCAGCGAGTCATTCAACTCTTTAATACTCCCTGCAAGAGATAAGCCAATCTTGATGATGCTCGAAAAGATTAGGAGGATTATGATGGCTAGAATTGCGAAGAGGCATAGCACCATGGAAAAATATAATGACTTCCTATGTCCTGAAGTTCGCAAGAAAGTTGAGAAATTAAAGGATGCTGCAAGACACTGGTTTCAAACGCCTGCTGGAGGGGAAAGATTTGAGGTTACTATTCATTTCCAACAATTTGATGTCGACTTACATAATCGGCGATGCAGTTGTTACATGTGGGAGCTGACTGGTATACCTTGTGTGCACGCGATTCCTTATCTTTCATTCATGAGAAGGAATATCAAGGACTACATTAACCCATACTACCATCGGGAGACATATATCCGATTGTACTCTCATTTCATTAGATCACTTAACGGTGCTGATATGTGGCCTTCTAAAAGTACGCCCACCATACTGCCACCTTTAATGAAACGACAACCTGACAGACCAAAGAAGAAGAGAACTAGAGACATCGATGAACCACAAAGCCAGACATCAGTTTCTAGGAAAAATATAATGACTTCCTATGTCCTGAAGTTCGCAAGAAAGTTGAGAAATTAAAGGATGCTGCAAGACACTGGTTTCAAACGCCTGCTGGAGGGGAAAGATTTGAGGTTACTATTCATTTCCAACAATTTGATGTCGACTTACATAATCGGCGATGCAGTTGTTACATGTGGGAGCTGACTGGTGAATATCAAGGACTACATTAACCCATACTACCATCGGGAGACATATATCCGATTGTACTCTCATTTCATTAGATCACTTAACGGTGCTGATATGTGGCCTTCTAAAAGTACGCCCACCATACTGCCACCTTTAATGAAACGACAACCTGACAGACCAAAGAAGAAGAGAACTAGAGACATCGATGAACCACAAAGCCAGACATCAGTTTCTAGAAAAAATATGATTATGACATGTGGAAAATGTGGTAGGCCCGATCATAATTCAAGAACGTGCAAAGGAGTCTCAAGTGTAACCCGAGTAAGTAAAGATTACTATGACAACATGTTTTTTATGCTCAATAAATGTCTTTTATAATTTCTATACTCGTCGTTTTAGGCTTCCTCAGCAGGAACAAGCTCCCAGGGCCAGACATCAGTTTCTAGGAAAAATATAATTATGACATGTGGGAAATGTGGTGAGCCTAATCACAATGCAAGAACGTGCAAAAGAGTCTCAAGTGCAACCCGAGTAAGTAAAAATTACTAGGACAACATGTTTTTTTATGCTCAATAAATGTCTTTTATAATTTATATACTTGTCGTTTCCGGCTTTCTCGGCAGGAACAAGCTCCCACAACAAGTCTAATTTGTTCATGGGTTTTAGACTATGATTGCTTCTTGTTAACTTTTTGGGATGCATTTTGGTATAAATTACTATGTTATTTGATTTTGGGATGCAGGTTGCTTCATGTAATGTAATTAGAAGCAGAATAATTTTGGACAATTTTGGTATTTTGAACACTCCCATTGTCCGAGGAATGCTCTAGATTCTAGACTAGATTTGTTGATAATCTTTAGTTGCTTTATGTAAAGATTTGTTGATAACCTGCAATTTTGATGTGTTTGATAATCTTTAGTTTAGTGAACTACGGGACTATAATTTTTGTGAGCATAATGGCTACTACTGTCACTGTTTTTTCTGTAATTAGTGGCACAACTAGAATGATCTATTAGGGTAGCTTCATGTGACTAACTATGAGGGGGACACTATGGCTTCGGTTATGAATTCTCTGTCTCAGGGCCTCAGGGGAGTGCCTCCAGCAGCAGTTCCAGCTGTTTTGGACTGTTTCTTCTTGATACATTCGCTGATATCACCAAGGTATCCCTCTAATTGACTGTTGAGCAAATGAATCAAGAAGATAATAAAAAAGTGACGAAGATGATAAGCCCGTTGAAGCTATAATACAGTCCAAAACAGCTGGAACTGCTGCTGGAGGCACTCCCCTGAGGCCCTCAGACAGAGAATTCATAACGGAAGTCTAACTAGAATGATCTTTATGTGACTCTAGGATGTTAGGCTGGCATGGGATGGATCCTTGAGAGTTTGCAGAGATGTGGATGAACGTATCATTCAACAACTCAATGCTTCCATCTTTTTAGCTTTCCCATGGTTTTTCTAAAGGTTTCTGGGTAAAGCTAGGGCCCTGTATTGGATAGTTGAATGCAGATTTTAGGACATGTATTATCAGATGCAGATTTTAGGACATGGTAAATCAGCATAGATATTAACCACATGGTTAAACGCATTGCTAAATTGTCTCATTCATCAATTACTGAACTCTTAAAAGCCATACTGTAAGAGATTGGTTGAAGAAAAATAATGTTTTGGGGGAACAGGCCAAATACATCAATACAGTCTAGAAATAAACAACAAATTCTACAACTGTTGAGGTCACACTAGTTATCATTACAACAACAACAAATTTTAGAACTCTGGTTTTTTTGTTTCACTCAAAAGAAAGTTTGACAATCCACATTTTGCATTTTACATTATGTAGCATACAAAAAGAGCAACTACAACGGTTGTGACAATCCATAAAGACTTATATAATAATAGCTTTGTTCGTAACTTCTCGTTCTTTGCTTCCGCTTCCCTAAGTCGCGACTGTAATAGGTTCAGTACATTCTTCTCTCTCTCCTTCGTTGGTGGATCGTACCATGTGAAAAAATCACATCCTCTTGTGCCTCGCTATGAGAAAATTAATATGTAAGTGCATTCGAACTAAAGTAAAGTAAATAATTCACACAATTTCATTGTATTTACCTCATATTTTTGACATGCAAGAAACCTTCGTCCTGGATTGTCTCGTGTCCATGATGTGCGCATAGCAGCTCTTTCATGACAAAAACAAACAATGGGAGATACTCCTTCACGAACAACTGTCATTGAAGAATTAATATATGAAGAACTAAATATCAATTCAACGTACTTTTCATAATTGGGAAGGTGCGGTTGATTTTCAAGGTGCTTTTTTTTTTTTGGAACTGAATGTTATCATGAAGACCATTTAATTGGAAATGAGAGCCAAAATGAGAGAGAAAGATTAGTCAATTCTGCAATGAAAAAACGAACGAAAAACAATAAGCATAAACAATGCAATGAGCACGAATAACAAATTAATGTTGAAGGGAAAAATCAACAGCACCTTGAAAATTCTAAGATTTGATTCAATGGGAGGTACAACGCAATTTTCACCTTAAAAACATTCACTAAAAAATCAGCCAACCTTTTCTGGAACTGCAACACATGGTGATTTTCACCTTAAAAATCACCGTGTTGTAGTTGAAGAACTGCAACACAGGGTGATTTTCTTGACTAGTATACCGTTTGATTTTCTTTTATTCGCAGCGTTTGATTTTTCTTCACCAAATGACAATTTAAAATCAAGTAAAACATACATGAAGTTGAAGAACTGCCATTATCCATCTTGCGAGCAGGCGAGCGAAAGGCGAGCGACTGTGCGATGCGAGCGACTATGAGAGCTGTGCGATGCGAGCGAGCCGAGCGACTGTGCGATGAGAGCGAGAGCGAATTGAGCGACTGTCGGTGAGATACCGGAGAGAGTGGAAACAGGTGACGACGAAGACTTAGGGCTTCGGCCAATTTTTTAACTTTTACATTTTTAACTTTTACAATTTTAACAGGAGGGTATTTTGGGCATTAATCATCGCACGTGCGGCGCACGTGCTAATTTTAACAGCCTTTTTGACGGTAGGGTTTGAATTGAAAACATTTTATATGATAAGGTTTGATTGGGTACAAAACAAACGTTAAATACCAAATGGTCACTGACCTCATATGTTGGTGTCTAAAATGAACTTTTCCCTTATAATAAATACATAAATTACAGCCCGAATAGTCATGCATTTATGTCTCTGCTGTGTATAGAATATGTTGACTTAAATAATGTTTAAGTCTAACGATATTTTTGATAATGTGTTTTAAGAAGTGCAATTTGATTAAGTTAAATATATGAGAATAATGAATTATGCTGATGAGATTAATAAATTGATTAATAAATTAAAATATTGACCTCATTATATATTTCTCTAATGCTCTTTGAAAATGGTATTTTAGTTGCCTAACAAATCTGGTTAAGTGTTCAGGGTTTGATAGCAAAACAGGGCTGAAACTGATGAAGTACTGCACATCCACTGAAGTAGAAGAGAAGACTTCAACCACCAGCAAAACGACAAAGTTTACATCTACCGCTAGGAGAGTCTTCCTAAGTTTACTTCTACCGCCAGCAAAACGACAAAGTTTACATCTACCACTAGTAGAGTCTGGCAGAGTCTTCCTAAGTTTACTTCCACCGCTAGCTAAATGACAAAGTTTACATCTGCCGCTGGCAGAGTCTTCCTAAGACTTCTACTACTAGCTAAATGACAAAGTTTACTTCTACCGCTAGCAAAATGACAAAGTCACATCCACCGCTGAACAGTATCTTTTGGCTGCATAGCAAAGAATGCCATCTACCTATAAAGATACATCTACCGATGGCAGTTCAAGCATTGTAAAGTTACATCTACCGATGGCAGTTCAAGTATTGTAAAGAAACATCTACCGATGGTGGTTCACTTACTTTTTCTGCCAACACTGATATTCAAAATACCGCGAAGCAACAGTGACACTCGTCTAGAGCTTTAACTCCAGACCATTAATGGCGACGAACGAAAGCAACTTCAGAACGCAACGGCTAGCTGTCTATGTACGGATGTTTCTCCAATGGTCATAAAATTTCCATATTCAGATGAGAAGCTTTCCAGATCTGAAGTCGATTACAGACAGAGTATAAATAAAAAAAAGAAGCTCGGGAGAACAACTTTTGTGAAAATTATCTTTGAATCCTCACGAGCAATACTCTGGCAATACTCTGTATTTTCTTCTACATTTTCTCTACTCTTAAACTGGAGATTCCTTTTTGAGAAAGTGTAGCTCTTGTGCTCATTTATTCAAATCTGTAAAACCTTAAAGGCAGTGGATTGACGCCTGTGAAGTTCAATCTAGAATTGTAAGGTAGTAGATCGACACCCGTGAAGTTCGATCTAGAATTCTCATTGAGAAGAAGTTAAGGATCTTCAAGGGGGAAACCTTGAAGCGTGGAGATAGGCAGGTTTTGGTCGAACCACGTAAAAACTCTCGGTGTTTTTTTTTTTCTCTCTCTCTCTGTTTATTTGAATAAGTAAGCAATTAATTGAGAATTTGTTTATTACACTTAGTAAAAGAGATTAAAAAATTTCTAATTCACCCCTCTTCTTAGACAATAACGATCTTACAATTGGTATCAGAGCGAGGTTGTTAAATATTGTCAGATTTGTGAATTAGAAATATTTTGTGAGACAGTTAAAATGGCATTCAACACTAACACAGCACACGTAGAAGGTCAATCTATTACTAGACCTCCTTTCTTTGATGGAAATGACTATGTCTATTGGAAGTCTAGGATGAGAATTTTTGTTCAGGCTGTGGACTATGATATATAGAATATTATAGAATATGGTCCATTTAGAGCCATGAAAACTGAAAACGAGATTAGTGTTCCTAAGGCCCCTCATGAACTAACCGAATCAGACAAGAGAAATTTGAGCCTAAATGCTAAAGCAATAAATACACTATATTGTGCACTGAATAGAGATGAGTTCAATAGAGTTCAGGGGTGTGACAGTGCACAAGAGATATGACATTTGTTAGAAGTCACATATGAGGGAACCAACCAGGTTAAAGAAAATAAACTGAGTATGCTTGTACACGAGTATGAACTATTTTCAATGGAAAAGGATGAGACTATCTCCTCTATGTTTACTCGTTTTACTAACATAACTAATGGCTTGAAAGTTCTTGGTAAGATATATTCAGGTGAAGAAATTGTGAGAAAGATTCTTCCGTGTTTACCAAGAGCCTGGCAACCCAAAGTGACAGCCATCCAGGAGGCAAAAGATCTCAAAGTAATGAAGCTTGAAGAGCTCATTGGTTCACTCATGACACATGAGATAACCATGAGAGCAAATGAAAAGGAAGATCTCAAGGAAAAGGAAATCTCCAAGAGAAAAGACATAGCTCTTAAAGCCTCTTCAAGTAAGCAATAGGAATTAGAGGTTGAAGAAGATGAGGATGATATTGCCCTCATTACTAGGAGATTCAGCAAGTTTCTTCAACGTAAAAGGATGCAAGGTAGAAGATTTCCAAAGGTTGAGAAATCTCAAAAGGATAAGGAGATTACTTGCTTTGAATGTGGGAAGCTTGGACACATCAAGGCTAAATGCCCTCATACAAAGAAAGGCCCCAAGAAATTCAAGAAAAGGGTGATGAAGGCCACATGGGATGACAGTGAAAGCGAATCTTCTTCAGAAGATGAGGAAGTTGCCAACCTGTGCTTCATGGCCAATGAGGATGAGGTTAGTCATTCTTTTAATGATAGTGATGATGATGAAGGTAATTTAATTGATGCTTTAAATGATTTAGTCAAACAATACAGCATACTTAAGTCCAAATACAACCTGTTGAAAAAGGAGAATGTGGACTTAATTGAAAAGCATGCTAAAGAAATTAGTTTACAGGAAATGAAAACTAAGGATCTCTTAAGTAAAAATGAGAACCTGAATAATATTGTTTTGAAATTCACTAACGGTAGTAAAAATCTGAATATGCTGTTAGGCAGCCAGAGGGTAACATTTGATAAAGCAGGCCTAGGATATGAAAAATTTAATAAAAAGAAAGCATATAAAAATTTCTTTGTTAAATCAACTACCTGCCATGCATGTTAAATCATATGAATGTTCTTTGAAATTTAGCAGGAAATAAAGTAGTAAATTTCGATGGGTTCCTAAGGGAACCAGACCTAACTCTAGGACCCAAAAGGTTTGGGTACCAAAGAAGACAACTTGATCTTCTTTTTTGTAGGTTGAATGTTCTCCCGGGAAAAACCAGTGGTACCTCGACAGTGGATGCTCGAGGTATATGATGGGAGACTCAACCAGATTTGCTGTTGTCAAAAAGAAGAAAGGAAACGTCACTTTTGGTATAAATCAAAAGGGTAAGATTGTTGGCATCGGTAACATAGGTAACTGCTCTAACCCCATCATTGAAAATATTTTATTAGTTGAAGGGTTAAAGCACAATCTGTTAAGCATCAGTCAGCTATGTGATAAGGGATATAAAGTATCATTTAAATCTGATGATTGTGTGATTAAAGATAGTCTGAATAGAAAAATTCTGTTCAAAGGCTATAGAAAAGAAAATGTTTATATTATTGATTTAGAAAACTTTGAACGAACTGATGAAAAATGCCTTACCGTGAATCTGTTGGTAGATAGTTGGACTTGACATAGGAGACTAGGACACATAAGGATGGACACCTTAGCTAAGATTACTAAGAATAATTTAGTTAGAGGGTTTCCCAAGATATCCTTTGAGAAGGATAAGGTCTGTGCAGCTCTTCAAATGGGCAAGCAGATCATAAGCTCCTTTGCATCAAAGAATGCAATCTTTACTTCTAAGCCTCTCCAACTTCTTCACATGGACCTCTTCGGTCCTTCTAATGTAGCCAGCTTAGGAGGTAGATTCTATGATTTTGTCATTGTAGATGATTTCTCTAGGTTCACATGGGTTTTCTTTTTTAAGTCCAAAGATGAAACCTTTGAAACTTTCTCTACCTTTAGGAAAAAATTCAAAATGAAAAGGAACTCACCATAGTTGCTATTCGTAGTGATTATAGTGGAGAATTTGAAAATGAAAAATTTGAACTCTTGTGCCTTAAGTATGGAATTGAGCACAACTTTTCCTCTCCTAGATCCCCTCAACAAAATGGTGTTGTTGAGAGGAAAAATAGGTCTCTCCAAGAGCTAGCTCGGACTATGCTCAATGAAAATTCCCTTCCAAAGTATTTCTGGGCTGAAGCTGTTTCAACAGCTTGCTATGTGCTTAATCGGGTCTCTATAAGACCTATTCTTGAGAAAACTCCATATGAACCTTGGAATGGAAAATCCCCTTCTGTTAAGTACTTTAGCTTTCGGTTGTAAGTGCTTTATTCTAAACACCAAGGATAATTTGGGAAAATTCGATTCCAAATCTGATCTTGGAATTTTCCTTGGCTATTCTCTCTCCAGTAATGCTTATAGAGTGTTCAATAAGAGAACTCTAGTTATAGAAGAATCTGTGCATGTCAATTTCGATGAGACTCCTCAACTTACAATCACTGTGGATGAGGAGGATACCTTAGGAAAGCAAATTGATTCTCTTTCCTTAGATAAATCTACTGAAGTCCTTCAAGGAGAAAACTCTCTAGATATTGTTCCTGTCAAGGATGAATTAGCAGCTCTACCTAGAGATTGGAAGTATGTAAGAAATCATCATTTAGATGAAGTTTTAGGTGATCCTTCCTTAGGAGTAAAGACTAGATCTTCTCTTAGAAATCTCTGTGCCAATGTGGCATTTATTTCACAAGTTGAACCTAAGAAATTCGAGGAAGCAAAGCAGGATGAAAACTGGATTATGGCTATGCGGAAGAGTTAAACCAATTCGAAAGGAACAATGTTTGGGAACTTGTTCTAAAACCAGTTGCTCATCCAATTATAGGAACAAAATGGGTGTTTAAAAACAAGATGGATGAAAGTGGCTTAGTTATTAGAAACAAAGCTAGATTAGTTGCTAAAGGGTACAACCAAGAAGAATGAATAGATTTTTAGGAAACCTTTGCACACGCAGCTAGATTAGAGTCTATTAGGATGCTCTTAGCATATGCTTGCTACACAAACTTCACACTCTTCCAAATGGATGTAAAGAGTGCCTTTTTAAATGGTTATATCATGGAAGAATTTTATGTAGAGCAGCCCTTAGGATTTAAAAACTATGAAAAACCTGACCATGTTTACAAACTTAGGAAAGCTCTGTATGGACTTAAACAGACTCCTAGAGCTTGGTATGATAGGTTGAAGAATTTCCTTGAGGAAAGGAAGTTCAAAAAGGGTAATACCGATTCAACCCTTTTTACCTTGCAAAAGGACAATGATATTCTCCTTGTTCAAATCTATGTTGATGATATCATATTCGGGTCTACAAATGTTTCACTTTGTGATAAATTTGCCTCTAATATACAAAGTGAGTTTGAAATGAGTATGATGGGGAGCTAAAATTCTTCTTAGGATTCCAAATTAGCCAAAAATCCGATGATATTTTCTTCTATCAAGAAAAATACATCAAAGACCTCTTAAAAAGATTTGGATTAGAATCCTGTAAGTCCTCCAGGACTCCCATGAGCACTACTACCAAATTGGACAAAGATGAAAACGGAATAAGTGTTGATATTAAAAAATATCGTGGTATGATTGGATCTCTGTTATATCTGACAGTTAGTAGGCCAGTTATTCTCTCTAGTGTCGATCTCTGTGCTAGGTTCCAAGTATTCCCTAAAGAATCTCACTTAACTGCTGTCAAACGAATTTTCAAATATTTAAGTGGGACATATGACTTAGGTTTATGGTACCCGAAGGACATTTCTTTTGATCTGATAGGATACTTAGATTCTGATTATGCTGGGAGTCTGGTAGATAGGAAAAGCACAAGTGGAACTTGTCAATTCTTAGGAGAATCTCTAGTGTCCTGGTATTCTAAGAAACAGAATTCTGTAGCACTTTCAACTGCCGAGAGTGAATATATTGCTGCTGGTAGTTGCTGTGCTCAAATGCTTTGGATGAAGCAAACTCTAGAAGATTATAATCTTTTCTATGGTAGGATTCCTATTCGCTGTGACAACACCAGTGCCATAAACATTTCAAAAAATCCCATCCAGCATTCTAGAACAAAGCACATTGAGATTAGGTATCACTTCATCAGAGACCATGTTCAAAAAGGGAATATCAATTTGGAATTTGTCAACTCATCAGATCAATTAGCAGATATTTTTACAAAACCATTGGATGAGAATATTTTCAATGATATAAGATTTCGGTTGGGTCTAATTAGAATTGAAAGTTTTAGAAAAACCTAAGTTTTGAGTGTTTACATCGACCGCTCTTTCCATTGGCATCGAAAGATATGCATCATCCACTTACCGTCGGAAGATGTGTATAGTCCACTTACTACAGCATCGGAAGATATATGCATCTATCTGGTGACACGTGTCACCATCGGGCGATATCCTATTTTCAAGTCTATATTCTTATAGTTGGGCGAACCCTAAAGCATTTAAACTTGTTTGTTTAAGACGCTTCATCTTTTCGCGCTCTTTCAAAAGCTCCTGCCCTATCCGTCGGTTCCCTTGTACAAAATCTTCTTCTCTTTCAAGTTTTCACTCAGAAAGTTCTTCAACCGTCTAAATGGCATCTTCATCTCGAGTGGTTCAGGAACCGGCCAAGAAGAAGGCCAAAACTTCAGTTCGTCAGCCACGAGAGCTTCCTCGTGCAACTCAGTGGTCGTCTCTCTACTTCCTCAGTCATGCTGCCGAAGAAAGGTATCATGACGATTTTGAGCTTAAATCATTGATTCCAAGTCGTGGTATAGCCTTTGAGGATTTAGCTGGCTTGGATATAGTTGAACCCTTGAAGCATCTCAGATTATTGGGGTTATTCGACGTTGAATCATTCTATTACCCCATCGCGATTAAGATGTTTTATGTCAATCTTGGCTACTCTTCGGACTTCTCAACAATCTCGAGCTATATGTATGGAAAACACATAGTTATAACATCCCAAACAATCAATGCACTTCTGGAGAGTCCACATTTAGATAACCATGTCAAATTCTTTGAGTCAGGGCATGAGCCCCCACTTCTTAACTCTCCTGAGTGTCATCAGTTTTTAAGGACCATTGCTCTAGACCCGAATCACATCCCTAATCAATTAAAGAGCAAGCACTTCACCATCCGGGCTCGGCTCTTTCATCAAATGATTGGGTACAACATCATTCCCAAGGGTGGTCATTATGATCAAGTGAGTGGAATGGAATTATTTATTCTGTTTGCACTCTACCAGCAGACCCCCTTCAACATGTGATTTATTGTTTTGAGAAGGATGATTCAGATTGTCACATCCAAGGCTACCTCACTTCCATACAATCTGCTTCTCATGAAAATCTTTGAAAAGTTTGAAGTGGAATATCCCGAGGAAGATGATTCTTTCCGTCTTCAACCTTCAAGCTACTACTTACTCTCCACTCTGAAGAGAATGAGGATAAAAAGAACAAGAAAAGGGGATTTTGTATTGGATGAGACACACAAGAAGGCTTCTAAGGCACCTTCTACCCAGCTGGGGAAGAGGAAACTTCTCCTGCAGGAGGAGTCAACTCACAAAGGAGTGGATGAATCTAAAATCCCTGCCTTCGTTAATTCACCTTCATCCTCTCAGGTGTCACGCTCTCTTGTTCCTTCTGTTCCAAGACACCCTACCCCAGTTCTTCCAACTTATACCCTTGTGGCACCTTCAGCTCACTCATATGTGCCTCTTCCACTTCCAGAGAGTCCAACTTCTCCTTCACCTACTCCTATTTTGCCTTCTTTGGCCGCTCCAATACTTCTTTCACCTGTTCAACAACCTGCTCCTCCAATCCAAACCTCCTCACCTAGCCCACCAATTGTTACTCAAACTTCAAAAACCTATCAGAGGAGACTTTCCATTAGTGAGGATCAAATATCTGGGTTGATGGCCTGCAAGGAAAGTTTAGGAACTGCTTTCAGTTCAGTTAAGGATCAGATGCAGGAGTCATTTGTGGACTTGAGAAAGGACCTTGACTCTGTTCAAGATCGGTTGGCTTCCAGGGTGGATAGACTTGAAGGCTCTCTCACAAGGGTCCTTCGGTCTATACAGTCAGACATCCAAGCTCTTCAACCAGAAATGTTTAGCCCTCTTTGTTTCTCAGAGGCTTGTGCTGTTGACTTACTCCCTCCGATCTTCTGAACAGAGGTTGACAAGGAAGTGAACTTCATGTCCATGAATATTCAGGATGCTAAGCTTAAATTCATTGATCCTTTTGGTTCCTCTGTCACCAAGTCCCCCTTTGAGCTACCAAGTTCACTGGCTGCACTTTTGGCTGATCCACCGGTAGAGCCTCCACCATGTCTGGACTTGGTGGTGTATCGAAGTCCTTTTGTAGCATCCGGTTCCATCGAACCGATTTTACCTTGTCATCTAATAGTGTACACTTTATGGATGAAATTGGGAGAAATATTGATTAGGTTAATGAGTGACTAAGTAAGGGCATAATGGTAAATGGGGATCTATAGTGGATAACCTATTTAAGGGAGGGTTTAATGAGGTTTAGCTGCCACTGTTTTCTCATTTTTTTTCTCGACATTCAGCTCAGCTAAGCAGAGTTTCTCTCGGCGATTTTCCCTCCCATTTTCTCCAAGCTAGGTGAGTTCTGCTTCAATTTCTTGTTACATTGTAGCTATCGATGTTAGAGGAGATTTTAAATGCGAGTTTTGAGAATGCTGTAATTGAGAGTTAGTTCGGGTTCGAGGCATATCAGGAATACTTGATGATCTGAGTTCCCAAACTAGTTTCCTTATGAGTTCTGGTAGATTTGAGGATAGTTTAGAATGAAACTTAACTAATACTCTGTCTACGGCTATAGGTTTGAGCAAAACCAGAAGTAGTTTGCAACCAAGCTTTTCCAGGAAACCAGGTAAGTGGAGTATGTGTGTGCCTTTGGGTCTACATCACAAAATAGTAGGTTTATGCTTGTTTGAATATTTTCTATATGTCATGAATCATGTTTTGGAAAGAACACGAAAATGAATTTACATGTAATGGCATGACAAGGTATGAACAGAATGTAATAGATCAGCTGTTAAGGGAACTAATCCGCTCCTTAATCGATGAAGAGGATTTATAACTTTGGAAAAATTGATCCGCTTCCCAATGAAATTTAGGATCAGATCAGCTGTTAAGGGAACTAATCCACCCCTTAATTTATGAAGAGGATGTATGACTTTGGGAAAAATGATCCAACTCCCAATGGAACCGAGGGATCAGATCAGAGAAAGAACGTGAATGCAACAGAGATGTGAAAGTAGAAACTGCATGTCTAGGATTTATTTTTCAGCATATCATTTCATTGTTGCTTTACTTACTTAGCATTAGACTAATAGATGAGTTTTGTGATGTAGGTGAAGAAGTTTCAGCAGGTGGGTTCTCTGAGTATGTTGAGGACTAGGCTGGTTGGAGGAGTACATTCACGCATCGACTTGACAATCTGATGGGGCAGTTTAACTAATGTCAGTAGGTGTGAAATTCTAGTTAACAATAGTTCAATTTTAGTATGCTAAGAATGTTAATGACAGCAGGAGTTTAATGTTTTTATTAATTTTGGAGCTTTTCTGATTATGAAAAAAAAACACGATTTTGTTTTAGCTGTAGATTGTTATTCTGGATTTATAAAGTTGTTGATTTATGTTGTTTGAATAGTTTCTGTTAAAATTTACAAGTTCTTTTAGTAGGCAGAGTTGTCTGTTTGTTTAGAGTGTTACTGTTCACCGGTGGATGTAGTCTATCGGTGGATGAAGTCTATCGGTGAATGTAGTCTATCGGTGGATGAAGTCTATCGGTGGATGTTGACTATCGGTGGATGTTGTCGAACGGTAGACGTGAGTAATAGGTTTTGTCGTTTTATGATCGGTGGATGTGAGTAATAGATTTTGTCGTTTTGTCTATCGGTGGATGTAGTCTACCGGTGGATGTGAGCGTAGATATGAGTAATAAAGTTTGTTGTTTTGTGACCAGTGGATGTGAGCGTAGATGTGAGTAATAGAGTTTGTCGTTTTGTGACCGGTGGATGTGAGCGTAGATGTGTAATAGATTTTGTCGTTTTGTGACCGGTGGATGTGTGTAGTCGACGCGTCGTTTGACTGACGTGAGGGGTGGGTGTTCGTTAATAGAAGACGTATTCAATCTCTACGTCCACCGCTGAGATTATTTTGTTTCTGCTTCTGCTGCTAACACTGTTTAGCGGTGGATGCTCTTTTGTTTCTATTTCTATCGCTGGAACTAATCAGCGGTGGACGTATTCTGTTTTGTTTTGTTTTCTTTCAACCAATTGTCTTTAATATTTTAATTAATTATTAAATGTTGTTTTATACAAATGAATTTCAGCTGCAAGTTTTAGCGTTTTAAGGGTCAAACTTTGACCGTTGAGTGAAATTTTGAAATTTTCTCAAAACTTCATAGTGTGGTTCAGTATTATGAGTAACGAACCGGGTTTATATAATTCGGGGCGTTACACCTTTTCAGCCTTCTGCTCCTTCTGCTTCTACTCCTAATTTCAAACCACTGATAGTTCCTGATGCCAATATGAACTATGCAATGCCACCATCAATTAGGAAGGAGTTGTGGAAGCCCTTTTTGGACTTAGATTAAATAGGAGATATTTTTTTTGGTGGACAATTTTTACAGACTCACGAGTTGTACCAGTTTTTGTTTGGTACTCTGATCTTACAAATGTTTCAATATACAAATGTTGTGTCGTTGATTTTTTTTACTGTACTTTTCCTTTTTTTTGATAATGTCAAAAGGGGAGAAAGTAGGACATCATTGATTGATAGTATGAAATGTATTTGCTTAGTGCTGATACAAGAAAGAAAATTAAATAGCATTGATAGTATGCATGTGTGAACTGTGTTTGAAAAGTAAATTGGATTGAATGCACCTGTTGTGGGGGAGCTAGGATTATGGAGGAGCGATATTTAATCAATTTATATTATAGTTTGTCATCATCAAAAATGGGGAGATTGTTGAATTAAATAATGTTTAAGTCTAACGATGTTTTTGATGATGTGTTTTAAGAAGTGCAATTTGAATAACTTAAATATATGAGAATAATGAATTATGCTGATGAGATTAATAAGTTGATTAATAAATTAAAATATTGACCTCATCATATATTTCTCTAGCCTTTACGTGGAAATGCCCTTTGAAAAGGGTATTTTAGTTGCCTAACAAATCTGGTTAAGTGTTCAGGGTTTGATAGGAAAACTGGGCTGAAACTAATGAAGTACTGCACATCCACTGAAGTAGAAGAGAAGACTTCTACCGCCAGCAAAATGACAAAGTTTACATCTACCGCTGGCAGAGTCTTCCTAAGTTTACTTCTACCGCCAGCAAAATGACAAAGTTTACATCTATCGCTGGCAGAGTCTTCCTAAGTTTACTTCCACCGTTAACTAAATTACAAAGTTTACATTTGTCGCTGGCAGAGTCTTCCTAAGACTTCGACTTCTACCGCTAGCTAAATGACAAACTTTACTTCTACCGCTAGCAAAACGACAAAGTCAACATCCACCGCTGGTACTTCAAAGGCAACATCCACCGCTGGTACTTCAAAGGTAACATCCACCGCTGAACAGTATCTTTCGGCTGCATAGCAAAGAATTCCATCTACCTATAAAGATACATCTACCGATGGCAGTTCAAGCATTGTAAAGTTACATCTACCGATGGCAGTTCAAGCATTGTAAAGATACATTTACCGATGGCGGTTCACTTACTTTTTCCGCCAACACTGATATTCAAAATACCGCGAAGCAACAGTGAAAATCGTCCAGAGCTTTAACTCCAGACCATTAATGGCGACGAACGAAAGCGACTTCAGAATGCAACGGCTAGCTGTCTATGTACGGATGTTTCTCCAACGGTCATAAAATTTGCATATTCAGATGAGAAGCTTTCCAGATCTGAAGCCGATTACAGACAGAGTATAAATAAAAGAAAGAAGCTCGGGAGAACAACTTTTGCAGAAATTATCTTTGAATCCTCACGATCAATACTTTGGCAATACTCTATATTTTCTTCTACATTTTCTTTACTCTTAAACTGGAGATTCCTTTTTGAGAAAGTGTAGCTCTTGTGCTCATTTATTCAAATCTGTAAAACCTTAAAGGCAGTGGATTGACGCTTGTGAAGTTCAATCAAGAATTGTAAGGCAGTAGATTGACGCCCTGAAGTTCGATCTGGAATTCTCGTTGAGAAGAAGTTAAGGATCTTCAAGGGGGAAACCTTGAAGCGTGGACGTAGGCAGGTTTTGGCCGAACCACGTAAAAACTCCCAGTGTTGTTTTTTTTTCTCCCTCTCTCTGTTTATTTGAATAAGTAAGCAATTAATTGAGAATTTGTTTATTACACTTAGTAAAAGAGATTAAGAAATTTCTAATTCACCCCCCCTCTTAGACAATAACGATCTTACAGAATATTCCTGCACATAATGAAAACTATATTAGAAAATAATGAAAGTGTGCTTATGAGTAAAATGTGTTGAAAAGTGCATGTGTCCAGTCAAATGTGTGGAAACAAATAAATGGGTCTTGTGAAGCAGAAGTGAAAGTAGTGCCTAAAGTGGATCCCATATCAGGACAAGTGCGACTATTATGTCCCTAACGCTGACATATATCACACGACATCATTGAGTTCTTTCTAGTAATTGTCAAACTTAGCAGCTTATCAACATCTTGCACTCTTTTTTTCTTCAGCCTACCAGGTTGATACTTTCTTATGGGCGAAAGAATTTGCTTCATATTTTCTACGGGCGGCCACATGTGTTGGCCACTAAGCGGGTGAATAAAGTATGAGTACATTTACAAATAAGTTCCCCGGTGATAATATTGATGACCGTAACTTTTCAGTGCTAATCTCATGAAATTAGTGCATGGAATGGAATAGACACATGAAATTTCTATAAGCTCCCACCTGTAATAGTTGCACACACATGTATTCATGTCGATAACATATTGTTCGTTGTCGTTGCTGACTTAAAATCGTGCAGCTCTCGCAGACATAACACTCCAATTTTGAGCTGCACGTTCTAGTTTCACAAGCTTTTTTCATATATGGGGACACAAGACGTTTGTTGACGAGACCAACTTCTCATATTTTTTCACAATCCTAGTCATTAAGCATTTTCAGATCATCTCGAATATGGTCAGCATCAATTTGTCTCTGATAGATAATAGAATTGCATTGAATGACTTACATACATTATTCAATCTCAGTTCATACTTGGGCATAGAAAAAAATGTATGACTAGCCCAATATCTAGGGCTTGTGCCTCGAAGATATGTGTGAGCATCCGAGTTAATATGATGTAGGTTCTTCATTTCTCTCTCGAAATGAAAAGTTGTGGTTTCCCTTACCGCATTTCACATTGCAACTTTGTATACTCTGCTTCGAAATTGGTTTTTGAAATTTGCGTACATAAGTCGGAGGTAGTAGCGGTGTTCGACTGACGGTAATTCTTACTGCACACTAGATAATAACCCCTGATATTTGAAAAAACAATAAAGTCAACTTAAAACAATATAACTACCACAATGCCCAAATATTTGAAAGACCAATCTGAAATACAATATACCTTTTGTCGATCCGAAACAAATGTCCATCCGTATCCCGATTTAGTATTTAGGTGTTCCTTTAATAATTTCAAAAACCACGTCCATGAGTCCATACACTCTGATGCCACATTAGCAATAGCAACGAGATATATTTCATTGTTGCAATCAATACTAACAGCTGTCAGTAATTTACCAGGACACGACCTATTTAGATGATAACTATCTAAATAGATAATATGTCTACCACACTGCAGCAAACATGCCTTACAAGCAACCATACATTCTTTCCAATACACATGACTCATTATCGACAGAGCCTACCAAGTCAATTTGTAGGTCTAATGTGCTACTCGGATTTGATCTACGTATTTCTTCTGCGTACGACCATAATAGTTTGTATTGTTCGTCGCTCTTCCTTTCATTAAGTTTTCGAGCTTCGCTTCTTGCTCTTCTGGCAAGACTTGGTAAAATATTGACATTCAAATCCTTCATCACTGTCTCGATAATGGAAGGAATTTTCCACGTAGGTTGACTTTTGAACCTATCCAAATAATGATTTACCACTCATTTTGCAGTAGGGTGTCGATTCTTAATTTTTCTTGAAAAGTTATGAGAATCATTAAAACTTTTTATTTGAAACGTAAGCTCATTTTTCATCTTCGAACCATGCAGTCACCAATTACATCTGTCTTCACACATTGCCGTCAGTCGCCGAGATTTACTTTTAATGAATTTGATCCCATAACCATTATTCAAAGCATATTCTACTATTTATTCTCTAATTGCTTTTAAAGAATTATATTTTTTATGCCAATAAAATCTGATCAAAATTTCTTCCCTTACCAGTATGTTTTCCACCTTATCATCTTCCGAGTCGACCGATGTTCAAAGCTCATCATCTACAGTTTTAAAGGTCGATTGCACCTCTATTTCTTCATTACCTTCTAGATGATCGAATGTCCGAAGATCACCATATATGGGTGTGAAGTATGAATATCAGTCCATATTGGCATCGCAAGTTGTTGTCTTGTCTAAATCAACTGATCTACTCGAATCAGAATCCATTGACGTCGCTAATATAGAGAAAATTTGTAGAGTAGAGAAAATAGTGTATAGTAGAGGTTTTAGGGCTTTCACGAGCTGTGGGGTGAAAATCGAGGGCCGTTTTCTTATATATTGTAAGGAATCAACCCCTTGTTATGGGGAAACGACCCCCCGTTCTCAAAATTAGGGCAAAAAATGAGGGTTTCTTGCCCCGAAATGACCCCCCATTCTTAAACATAACTATTCAAAACGGGGCCCCAATATGGAGTGGGGACCCCTATCAGGACTCGATTCCACCAACCGGACCTAGTTGGCTAGAGGATTCCCAAAGTGGGAATGAGTTGAACGTTGAAGGGATGCTTTTATTGGCACTCACCTCTCACATGCATAGATCGTTATGAATTAATGGAACATACTTCTTTAACTTGGTATCCTAAATTAAAATGCTCTGTTTAAAATCATTTTTATTTTTTATTTTTTTTTATAAAAGTATTTAAAACATAAAACATATAAAATATGTATCATTGGATGAAGAAAATCAACATATATTTTATTCATTGAAAATTTACATGAAAATCAGAGTACTAACACAGAAGCTACTACAAAAGTAAGTCACTACATATGACATTTCAAAAAGATTTATACAAATGAAAACTAAACATCCCACCTAAAAAAAAAACCATCTACCTCCAATTTTCTTTTTCTTCAATCAGCATAGCTTTTCTGTCTACTCTGGGCCGTAAGAATTATTTTTTTGATTAGTACAACAATCTCCACAGTCTTTCTCAAAATATCTGGCCTAACTAGTATTCCTCACCTACTTCATCCCAATGCACTGGTGATCTACATTTTTGGCCATATAAAGCTTCATAAGGTGTCATCCCAATCGAATCTTGATAACTGTTGTTGTAGGCGAACTCTGCCAATAGTAGGTTTTTACTCCAATTTCCTTGGAAATCAATAGCACAAGCTCGTAACATATCCTCCAGGGTCTGAATAGGTTTTTCTGATTGTTCATCTGAATAGTTTTTTCTGATTGTCCATCTGTCTAAGGATGAAAAGCTGTACTGAATTTCAACTGAGTACCCATAGCTTTTTGCATACTTTTCCAAAATTTAGAGGTAAAACGGGTATCTCGATCAGACACGATAGAAATGGGAGTACCATAAAGTCGAGTGTACTGATCCATAGTATGCGTAGTTCTTATTGGGAGAAAATGGGCCGACTTGGTCAATTGATCAATTATAACCCAAATAGAGTCGTGACCCTTAACTGTCTTAGGAAGTCCCACCACAAAATCCATAGTGATATGCTCCCACTTCCACTGAGGCACCATGAGTGGTCGCAATGTACCAGCAGATCTTTGATACTCTGCTTTGGCTTGTTGACAAGTGAGATATTTCTCGACGAATTTTGCTACATCCACTTTTAATCCACTCCACCAATAATGTTGCTTCAAATCTCTATATATTTTTTTCGATCCATGATGTACTGAGTAAGAGGTTGAGTGTGCTTCCTCTAATATAGTCCTCTTTAACAGGGGTGGGCAGACCCGAAACCGACCCGAGGAACCGAACCAACCCGAGGGTTCGGTTTGGGTTCGGGTTTGGTTCGGGTGCAGGAATTTTTTTGGGTGTTCGGGTCGGGTTCACTAATAAATTTTCGGGTTAGGTTTGGGTTGAGGCCAAACCCGAACCGAACCTAAAAACCGAAAGAGATCTAGCTTTTCTGTGCTGAGAGATCTACTGCGTAATTTTAGATCCCTCCCTCTGCGAATATCCTCTCCGCTAATCCTTATCTCTAAATCGTCGTTCTCTTGGTTTTCAGCCCTTGGATCTCGCAACGGAGCCAAGATCTGAGGCCTCTGCAAATGCGACGAAAGCTTCATCGGCCTGATCTGGCCATTGAGAAACAGCTCATCAACAGAGCTCATCGCTCCGGTAGCCACCACACTATTAGAAGCGAATCTAGATGAAAACTCAAAATCGCAAGTAGAGCTCTCGCATGAAGCCGTTTTTGTCAAGAAGACCGATTTAGACGCGGCAGAGGACAGGACAAAATGCATTGGACTCGCCGGAGCGCTAAAGAAGCAGCCATGTCAACGTGAAGACTCTTCGCTGAAGAGTGAAGGCAGTCGGCAGAGGCTTACAGCGGAGACGATAGGGACGGCAGAGGTTGGCAGAGACGACTCGTGACTCGCGAAGCTAGACAGAGCCGGAGCCGGAGGTTCGCGAGGCTGGCAGAGGCGAGTTGCGACTGGTGATTCGCTAGAGTAGACGGAGGCATACGGAGGCGGCACCAGAGGCTTGCTGTCGCTGGGACTTGGAAGGAAGGGAAGAAGGGAAATCGCGATTGAGATTTGCGTAATGTTTGAACTCTGGACTTAATATACAGGAACCGACTTGACCCGAACCGAACCGAACCGAACTTTTTGGTTCGGGTCTGTTTTAAGATATTCAGGTTCGGGTTCGGGTTCGGGTTCGGAAACCGGAACCCGAAACCGAAGAGGTCGGGTCAGTTCGGTCCAAAACTGAACCGAACCCGACTTTTGCCCAGCCCTACTCTTTAATCCCGCATCATTAGGTGTACACTATCTCTTTTTGAACTGGATTATCCCATCATTCGACATAGAGAATTCAAAAAAAATTTCAGCCTCTAGTTCACCTTTCACCTTGCAAATAAATACATCGCCTCATTGTTTATCCTTTATTTGCTCAAGTAAACTTGGTTAAATGGTCATAACAGACAATTTTTCCAATAATCCAAACGATACCACTTCGATACCAGAGTTTTGCATCTCTTTAATTAACTTTTCTGGAATTCACCGCAACGATGAAACTTGCAACGATGCTCTCCTACTTAATGCATCAGCGACAATATTAGCCTTGCCAGGATGGTAAATAATCTCGCAGTCATAGTCTTTTACCAGTTCTAACCATATGCGTTGCCTCATATTAAGATCCTTCTGAGTTAAAAAATATTTTAGACTTTTGTGATCCTTATAAATTTCGCACATTTCTTCATATAGATAATGCATCCAAATTTTTAATGCGTGAAATACTGCTGCAAGCGTTGGGTAATTCTTTTCGTGTTCCTTAAACTGTCTCGAGGCATAAGCTATCACTTTTCCTTTCTGCTTGAGAACACATCACAGTCCATACTTTGAATCATCACTATACACCATAAATTTTCCTAATCCAGATGGTATAGTATATATAGGTGCTGAAATTAATCTTTTCTTTAGCTCGTGAAAGCTTCGTTCGCACTCTTCAGTCCATAAATACTTGGCACATTTCTTGGTTAGCTTCGTAAGTGGGTTGGCTAAAGATGAAAATCCTTCTATGAATCTCCGATAATACTCCGCAAGACCAAGAAAACTTCTTATCTCAGCTGCGTTCTTTGGTTGAGGCCATTTACTAACAACTTCAATCTTCATTGGATCCATTGCTACACCATTCTTTGAAATAATGTGGTCAAAGAAATTCACCTTCTCCATCCAAAATTCACACTTGGAGAATTTAGCATATAACTTCTCACGTCTTAACGTTGATAAAATAATCCTCATGTAACACCCGAAATTTTTGTCATGTAATTATCCATTATGCCTTTTCATTTGTTTTAATTCGTTTTAGTAGTAGGAAGTGGTAATTGAAGTTGTAGGGATTAGATTGTGAAAAGAGAAGGTTAAAATGAGAAGTAGAAAAGGGAATTTTGAAAAGTCAACAAGTGCATGACCAATAGCAATTAATATTAAAAAGTAAGGAGAGTGAAGAACCAATAGGAAGTGACATAGGAAAGAAAGTGAGAATGGAAGTGAAGAAAAGTGGTGGATTGGTTTGGTTGAAAAGTCAAAAAGCATATGTTGAAATTCAAATGTTTGAAAAGTAAAAAGGGGCTTAAGAACCAATAGGAAGTGGTTTGAAAATTCAAAAGGGGCAATGCATGTGGTGCCTCCACGTTGAATAATAAGGAGAAAAAGAAATTGTAACGCCCCCGAACCAACCCTGGCTCGGTGCGCTACTTGGCTCACTCTAACCCCGATGAAAACGACGTTTAAAACTAATTTTGTTATAAACCCCAAAACATAAAAATTATTGACACAGCGGAATTTAAAACTAAGTCTCCCAAAGCTCTCTTATGTCATACCTAGCTGCCTAGACTCACTAATTGCTCTTAATCCTAACTGTTAAGCACCACGGCGTCCTCCCCAAAAATTTCGACAAAGTAACGCCTGAAAATGGCGCCTCCAAAATGCTAGGTATCCTGCAAACGAATCAATCCTCAACCAGATCCAGAATGATCCAGAAGACACTTACTCAACTATCTACTCACTCAACTATCCAGCATACGAAATCTCCAAATAGCAGTAAAGAGAGAAACTATACCAACATCCCTAAATGAAGAAAGTCCACAGTATAGGGCGACATATCACCCTTAACTTAACTATAACTTTCCAAACATCCACCTTTAAAAGGTTATGAATTCCAATCATTTCCATAAACAAAAATCTACAATAACTACCAAAATACAAAGCCACACATCCCCCGAAGACCATGGTCGAGGCGCCCCGACAACTGCCCGCACTGGCATGCCCCGTGTGCCACCGACTGCCGCCTAATCCTGGTTCCATCGTCTAGCTCACCTGTAACACGTCACCACCTATACCATAGAACACAAAAGTAAGCCTAATGCTTAGTAAGTAGGGAAATAATGCACAACACATCAACACATGCTCAACTCAACCCTAACATGCAGTTTCTACACACTCTGTTGTTTTCTTTTCATTCAGGTTGCATTTATCTTTCACTTTCATGTGAATCAAGTAGGCACACGCCACAACACAGTCCAGGACGGCCACGCCTTGACCCACGAAGCAAGACCGGAGGCACACGTCCTAACACAGTCCGGGACGACCAACCGAATCTCCCCCAATCGATCGTAGAATCTTCATTGTGCCTTCAAGCATGAACAGGTCGAGGCATTCATACTCACGACACATTACGTACATTAGCATAGCATCTCGAGTAAAATCCCTCACGGGGTGCTCAACAAGCCACTTGCCTGACGAGGCTATTCTACCCGAGATCAAGTTGCATATCAATTCTTATCTTGCATTTCATCCTCACCCCTCAAACATGCAAAACACGTGGTTTCGTAGTTTAGAAAACAATGATGCATGACACACGATGCATGACACGAATTTAAAACATAGCAAACAAACAAACAATCCCTACCGTTCTATGGTGTAGGCCCGAAGGCAACAAAACACGCATCCACTACTTACCTGGCGTCCTAGCTCGCTGAGGAGACTCGGTTCCCTGCCCATCTACAGCTCAACCTACGACAAATATTCAAACTTCATTAAATCACACTTACATTTACCAATTTACTCTCAAACTACTATTTCTAGCCTAATCCAACTAAAACCTAACTAAACGGGGCACTAATTTGGGTTTGGCAAAAACCGACCCAAAACTTCGAACGCGAGTAACTTTTGCGTCGATTATCGGAATCGCACAATTCTAACGGCCACGTACTCAATCCAAACGGCATGACTCGAAATTCATAATGGCCATATCCTGTGCAAAACGTCATTTTTAATACATCAGCTTCATTAATTCTTAGTTGATGATAGCCGGATCTGAGATCTATCTTTGAGAAAACATACGCTTCCTTTAATTGATCGAATAAATTGTCAATTCTTGGCAATGGATACTTTTTCTTAACAGTGACTTTGTTGAGCTCTCGATAGTCTATGCACATCCACATTGATCGGTCTTTTTTCTTCACAAATAGCACTAGTGCTCCCCAGAGTGAGAAACTCGGTTGAATAAATCCTTTGTCCATTAAATCATCAAGTTGAGTTTTTAACTTCTTTAATTCGCTTTGGCGCCATTCTATAAGGAGCTTTAGAGATCGGCACCGTTCCAGGTAGCAGATCAATGCAGAATTCTGCATCCCTTGCAGGTGGTAAGTTCGTAGGTCATGAGAAAAAACATCCAAAAATTCACCAACTATTGGGACTTTATCCAATGTTATGACTCATTCGGGTTCAGAACATATAGCACTGGCCAGAATTCTAATTCATGCAGAATTTGATAATCTTCGAGCTCGCATAACTGAAATTACTGGAACTCTTGAACCTTTAGAATCTCCATAGAAAGAAAATGGCTCTTTTCCAGGCAATTGGAAATTTACCATCTTTTTGCGACAATCAATAGTCGCAAAATGTTTGGGAAGCCAATACATTCCAAGGATAACGTCGTAATTGTACATTGTCAAAATAATTAAATAAACCTCCAGTTGATTTTCCTCAATACACACTTCGCACCTTCTAATAATAGAGTCAGCAATCATAACTTTGCCCGAAGGTGTGGCTACTCTCAATTTATACTCTAGGGATTCTACTTTGATTTCTAACTTTTTAGCATGTTCAAGGGATATAAAAGAGTATGTAGCTCCAAAATCAATTAAAATCCTAGAAGATATGCTAGAAATAAAGATCGAATCTATCACAACAGATGTATTTCTTTCAGCTTCATCATTAATCACGGCGAAAACTCTAGCAGTCGTCTTGGTTTGCTCACCGACATTCTTTGGACAGTTATTAATATAATGTCCAGGTTTTCCACATTTAAAACAAGTGTTATCCTGAATACGACCCTCCCCAAAATGTGGTTACTTGCATGAGGGATATAAGGACACATTCGTCATCATGAGTTCCCTCTTAACAAACTTAGAAGGTTCTCCAGCAGGTCCATTATTCATGGGTCGCTTAAATCCAACCGATTGTTGTTGTGGGACTTTATTTCGTGCAGCTTGAGTTGCTTGGCTATATCTTCTTCGCAACTTCTGGGCTTTCATGACGTCTTTCTCACCTTGCTATGTAGACAGTGCTTTCTCCACCACAAATGCAAATGAGGAGTTCTTGGAGGTAATGAGACAAATGTCCTTGAGTATTTTCGTCCTTAATCATTGGATGAATCTTTTCACTTTCATAGCCTCGTTACAAGCAATATGAGGGACATAACAAGATAATTGCTCAAATTTATGCAGATAATCCATCACGCTTCCAGTCTGCTTAAGAGCCATAAATTCTTCAGCCTACGCATCCATCATTGAGTCTGTAAAGTACTTCTCGTTGAATAACTCCTGAAATTTCTCCCAGGTTATGGTAGTGACTGAATGCATCACCTTTACAGAATCCCACCAATAACGTGCTTCCATTCGAAACATAGAATATGCACAATGTACTTTCTCTTCTTCGAAAATCTTGAAATGCTAAAAAATCTCTGTGATAGTCCTTATCCAATTATCTGCGGCTGCCATATCCGCCAAATTTTCATTAAAAATTTGGTGATCCAATCTTCAAAATCTGTCAAAGTCAATGTCAGCATTTTGGGGCCTAATAGGAAAATGGGTGTAACGCCCAGGATTTTTAAGAGAAAATAAAATGATAGGTAATTGTTTAATAAATAATTGTTTTAAGTAATTTAAAAGAAAAGTGAATAAAGTTGGTTAACATAATTGGTTAATTAATTTAGATTCGGGTATTTCCAGGTATTTCCAGTGAAATTAAGTCGTGGGTCAATTAAGAACGAGATTTAACGAAATTTACGGAAAAGCAAAACGATAAGTGAGGATTTGATTAATGGTTAGTTTATTATTATTATTATTATTATTATTAATTAAATAAAAAATAAAACAACACAAAATGGTTTTGGAAACCATTTTGTGTTCGAGCTCCCCGTGAACGAAGACAGGGCAGCGACGAGGGAGGCGACGATCGACGAATGCCGGCGACTTCCGACCCTCTCCGGCCAGACGACGGCGGCGCAGCTTGGGCTGCCATTTTCGGCCCGTCTCTGCGCGCAACCCGGCCGGTAAGCTCGTTTTTCCTCCTGTTTTGGTTCGGTTTGTGGTCGAGGGTGGCGAGCTCGATTGAGCTCCGATCACCGGCCATTTTCGGTCACCACCGGCTTGGGTTTGCCAACCCTTGGTCCGGCTTCGGTCGCCTGGCAGTGGTAAGCCCGGTTTGGGCGAAATTCCAGTGAAGCCCGATTAGGGCAATTCGGGTTTATGAATTGGAACTTCGATTTTAGGTTAGTTTATGTTAATTAGATGTTAAAAGGATAGATTAGTGAAGAAATTGATGGGATTTGATGAAAAATCGAAAAAGTGGAATTTTCCGAAAAAGGGCAGTTTCGGGTTTTTGACAAATTGACCTAGCTCCGGTCGTTTGTTTTAAAATTCCTTTTGTCAGATTAAAATAGGTTATTAGAGGAGTACGTGGCCACTGGAATCGTTCGATTCCGATAACCGACGCAAAAGTTACGCGCGTTCGAAGTTTTAGGTCGGTTTTTACCGAACCCAAATTAGAGTCCGAAATTAATAGGTTTATAGTAATTAACGATATAAAGGACGTATTGAATGTTATTGGACGGAATTAGAGTGAATTGTGAGAAATGTTAAAATTGGAGAATTTTCGGGTTTTTAGGAAAACTCGTTAATTGTGATTTTAAACTATCGAGCGTTAATCGTTGTTTAAATACTTCGATTAGTTAGGGGAAGATTTTAGGAAATTCATTAGTTAAGGTTTTTGTTAAATTTGGACATATTATTGTTTAAGCTCGTATTAATGACAAATTGATAACAATTGCGTAGGTGAACCACGCTCGTGGACGGAGCTAGCCTTGCAACGGACGTCAGGTAAGTTCTCGTGATTCTTCTCTGGCCGATTGGCCTACACCGTACGTCGTGGTCTCGAGGAGTTTTGGAGATGCCCTTAGTTAGTTTTGCTCGGTTTGGGTAGCTAGGTCTTAGGAGTTTATAGTTTATGCTTTTACAGTTTTGATGGTACCTGTTATTGCTTGTTTACTTTCTGATAGAGAACTGTTCACGCATTCACTTGATTTTAAAGAAAAGCATGAAAATGAATTTCCGCACAGAGTTTTCAAAGATAACGTAAAGCATAGCATGCCGAAAGGCACAGAGGCCGAAAGGCACATAGGCCGAAAGGCGCAGAGGCCGAAAGGCACGTAGGCCGAAAGGCGCAGAGGCCGAAAGGCACATAGGTCACGCGAGGTGGGGCTCAGGCACGGCTGTACGTGTTGTAAGCGTGCACCCCCCGCCTCTAGCTGGAAAGAGTAGTCCGCCCGCTGGATGAACTCTCTCTGGTTAGAGGGATAGGATCTCGGTGGCACCCACAGAGCATTGCATAGAAAGATAAAATAAAGCATGATTTAATGAATTCATAGCACAGCATGCATAGCATTTACGTAGAGCTTACTGGGATTTTATCTCATAGTGTATATGTATGGTGTAGGTGACATAGACTTCGAGGTACCAGGTGAGGACGATGTCCCTCCACCTGAGGCATAGTCCAGTTGACGGAGGATGGCTGTGGTGGTGTGCTGGCGCAGTCGATGCTTACCTGACCCGTGGGGAAGTATGTATAGATGTTTTGAGGGTTTTGGGATGTTTTGAGCTAATAGTAAACTGTATAGAAATTTATAGGATGTTTGGAATCTGGTTAGTGGATAGGTTTACATTTAAATGATGGTTGTATAGGAATTATAGGATGTTTGGAATCTGGTTAGTGGATAGGTTTACATTTAAATGATGGTTGTATAGAAATTATAGGATGTTTGGAATCTGGTTAGTAGATAGGTTTACATTTGATATTTTAATGTTCTGAACGTTTTGGAAACCTGTCGTTATAAACTATTTTGGTGATTTTGAAACAGGAGGATATGTTAAACTTTTAAACGGAACCACGCAGTTTATTTTCTTGAAAACGTGTTTGTTTAAGTAATTGTTTTGTATTTGTTTTTAAATGTTTTATTCAATTGATTTTAAATTGTTTTCAAATTGTTTTCCACATAAATGCTAAGGATGAAGAAAAATGAAAAATTTGTACGGTAAAATAAGGGAAAATAAGGGTACAGTTTTAGGGTCGTTACAATGGGCTTGCGCATTAATTGCTTGGGTCGCTACAGTAGCTGCCTAGTCTACTGCATTAGCTGCTTGAGCCAACTGTTCCATCATCTCCATCATTCGAACCATCATCTCCGTAATTAGATCAAGTATAACATCCCTACCATTTCTATTTCCATTTCTATTTTCATTTCCTCTATGACATGGTCTACATCACCAGGACTATAATTTAAGAAACCTATCTTTATAGACTACTTTGAAATGTATTATGAAATTATCTAACACACTGTTATCAAAATATAATTTGTAATACAAACTTACTTGCTGATCGACAATCTTCCAGGTGCACGTGAGCATACAGATAAGTATACATAACCGTTTTAAAAACCTAGTGCTTTGATACCAAACTGCAACGCTCAAAATTTAGAATCCTCAATTTGATTTTCCCAATTTGAAAACTCTAAAAAATTTTCCCAAATCGTTTTCAAATTAAATTCGAGCGTTAAAACCCTAATTCCAAAATATTTAAAAATTCTCTTTAAATAATTACTAAACATTAAATTTGAGCATTAAAACCCTAATTCCATAATATTTTAAAATTATCTTTAAATAGTTACTAAACATTAAATACGCGGAAGCTTGGTCATCATTGAAATAAAAATAGAATTAAAAATTCATAAAAATTTATTAAGTAATAAAATCCAACAAAACTTATTCAAAGTTTTCGACAATAAAACGTAAAATATCATTGAAAATTTAAACATACTAATTTACATCATTTCTTTAAAAATATTTCATTCTTCTGTACACTCATTTGCCTCTGGGAGGTTCTCAATCACAGCTAGTTCTTCCTTAGTTAAAAATTCACCTACATAACAATTTACAAAACGGTGAGAAAAACTCAGTAAGTGAGAATAGGTGTAGTTGCAATCTACTTTTACCGAATTCTGTTAACTATTACATACTGGTTGAAAGTCAACATTCTTTTAAGACTTGGCCATCTCTTGGTTTCGTCATATTTTATTTCTACTTTTACTTTTACTTTTAACTTTTAAGCTCTTGCTATCATGTAATTACCGTCAATTCTATCATTTTTGTAACGACCCGTGACTCGGCCGTCACTGTAACACCCGGCATTTTTGCCATGTAATAGTTTTTCCCGGATCGTTTAAACGGGATTAATATTATATTAATACAATGAATATTTTGGTTAAAATGATGGAATGTTTGAGGGAAAACCAAACTAAGTGTAATCAAAACAAGCCAATTAGGTTAAAAGCTAATGGAAGGGTAAATGTGGAAGTGATTGTGGTAGGTGGAAGCAAACCAATGGATGAGTGCCAAGTGGCAACTTGTTGAAGAAGATATGTCTTCTCTTCCTCCTACGTGAAGCTCACTTCTACCTCCCATTTCTGTTTTCTCTCTTCCAGGCGATTGAAACAAAACTTCCACACTTTGTCTCTCCAGCATTTCTCCGTTTTTTTTTCAGCAAAGGTGAGCGTCTTTTAACGCTAACAAGTTTGGACAAGTTTAAAGTGAGTTTTTACCGAAGTTTAGGGTTTCAGTTTTGGGTGAAAACTCACTGTTTTGGATGAAAACACGTTGGTGTGTTTTCTAAAGTGTTTTAAGTGTGTTTGCTGCGTTTCCTACGTGATATTAGTTAGCATTTGTAGCGTTTAAATTCTGTACATTCATGTTACAGATCCGAACTCTCCAGGGACGTTCGAGTACACTGCATTGCCGCAAACAGGTAAGTTCATAACCGTAGGTTGGCCCTTAAGGCCCTACATCATGGAGGTACTAGATATTTCAGTTCTGTCGGGTTGTTTTGGGTAGAAAGGTTATAGTTTATGTTTCTGAGTTGTCTGTATTCTTCTTCATGGTATGTTCTGTTATTTCTGTTGTCTGCCAGTTTAAGTTCAGGCACCGTTCATGCATACACGATTTTCTCTGAAAGCTCATGCAAAACTGTTTTCTGTACACTGTTTGAAATTAAACAAGATAAAATCTGACTGTCTGTAATGTACTGGTTAAGTGCGGGACGGGGACTGGCCCTCTGGTTTTATCCCTCCCTGGGAATCTGAAAATAAATTGTCTCTAGCAAGGACCCTCTGGTTTTATCCCTCCCTGGGAGTCTGAAAATCTGTTGTGCCTGATAGTGCACCATCTGTTTGCCAGTTCCCCTATAAGCCCCACTTATACCCCTCTGCCACTGAAATGTAAAGTTCTGTTCTGTCACTGTATTCTGAAAACTGCATGCATAGCATTTTGCATCACTGCATCTGTATTATGTTCTTACTGAGTTTTAGACTCATAGGTGAACTCTCTGATGTAGGTACTGAACCCGAAACTGAGGACCTTGTTCCTCAAAATGACGATCTGATGTAGCTGGTGGTTTGAGCTCTCGGGGTGGTTGCTGCAGTCAGACATAGCTTTCTGTCTTGAGGTTTAAGTCTTTAAAGTAAAGGTCATAGTTGTAAACTCTTCTGGAAATTCTGCTGTGTTTGTTTTAAAAACTCTGTTAAGGCTCTGTGATTCGTTTTAAAAACCTGTAGGAAATTCTGGTGGATGTATATATATATTGTATAAGTTCTGATGGTCAAGATTTTGATCTCTGTCGACAGTTGATAGATGTCTCCTGAAATATTCTGTATTAATGTCTTGAAATGTTTTGAAAACATTCTGTAATTGCTTGAGTTCTCCCTTTTCAGGTCATGCATGGATGGTCTCGAATTTTAGAGCTATCCATGCAGTTTGTTTTCTTGAAATCTGTCATTTGTAATGAAGGTCTGAAACCTGTATGCCTTCTGTTGTGCTCGAGAACCATGTTTTGATGTGGTTTGAGAATCTGAGACGTTTAAGTCTTCTGTTTTTATGCCCTCTGTCTGTATGCTTTCCTGTCAAAAGTTGTAAATTCTGTCTTTAAAACTATGTCTTCTGATTACATCTACCGGTAGGAATCTTGCCTGCATCTACCGCCAAACAGTGTTTCTGCCTTAGGTTTTCATCTTCCGATTTAAATTGCTATCTTCATCTTCCGATGACGTCAGAACATCTTCCGGCTGACGTCATCACCTTCTGCCGATTACGTTCACTACCTGTATCTGCCGATGACGTCATCACATCTTCCGATGACGTCATCACACATCCCGATTTCACCTGCCTGCCTTCATCTTCCGATGACGTCAGAACATCTTCCGGCTGACGTCATCACCTTCTGCCGATTACGTTCACTACCTGTATCTGCCGATGACATCATCACATCTTCCGATGACGTCATCACACATCCCGATTTCACCTGCCTGCCTTCATCTTCCGATGACGTCAGAACATCTTCCGACTGACGTCATACGATGATTTCTGCCTATATCTTCCGCTCAATTTTACTCGTCTTCAGTTTCTTTTCTTCTGACGATTACGTTTAATGCTTGTATCTTCCGGCTGACGTCATCTCCTCTTCCGGCTGACGTCACCCACTGTTTACTTCTTCCGATTTCAGAGCATCATTTTGGTTTAATTTCATCTACAGCCCAATAGTATTCTGCCTCTTTGAAAAACTAAGTCTTCCGCCAAATTTCTGCCTATGCCTTCCGACTTCATTCCCTATTTTCTGCTGCTATTTATACTCTGTTACTCACTGTAGTTTCTTCTCCTGTGTAAAGTTATGCTCTTTTAGGGTTTGCATTGACAGTGCATGTTTTCTGTCATTCGGTTCTGTTTTCTGTTAAAGTTTTAAAAGTTCAGTTGGCTTTCATAAGTTGTTCCAGTAACGCTGTCTGTTCTGTTTATGTTAAAAAAAATAGTCACTGTTTTCTGCAAATGACCCAGAGTGACGGCTTGGTTCTCGGGTTCCGATCGGGATCCGGTTTCGGGCTGTCACAGTCACTAACTTGAATTAATCTCGAAACTTTCTAAGAAATTCTAAGAAAATATAAAACATATGTAAATTCTCCAAACCGCATGAAATCCTATTAGAAAACATCGCAAAAACTGTGTGAAATTTTTTTTTTCCTTTTTTTTCATTTTTTTTTCTCTCACGTGAACAGTAACTGTGAACAGTACTCGTGAACAATACCCGTGAACAGTGCGTGAACAGTGTTTAACGATCAATCCGTTACCTTGCTGCCAAAACCACAAAAAACATCAATTTGGTCGATCGATCGTCCAAAACCAGCGACCGATCGGTGCTAGTTCTGGTTTTTCCTTCCAAATGCACCCAGCTCGTACCCTTTCTTCTTCATCCTATCATTTATAAACTTCATCAAACCTCTTTCAACTTATAAACATTATCAAGATCTTAAAATCATACCTCAAATCATCCATTCAACCGTTGTAACACCCGGAAATTTCGTTTAGGGAATTTCGAGCCATAAGCTAAGAATTTCGATATTTTGGGAGTTTAGAGTAATAATTTGTAGAAATATTAAATTAAGTCCAAATGACCAACGGGAAGTTTCGTTAGAGCCCTAAGAATAAATAGGAGTATTTGGAGGAGTAAGGAAAATTTTGGAGAAGTTAAACCGATAGAAGAGATAGTGAGTTAAGTGTGAAATTAAATTGAGGGCAAAAAGGTAAATTAGAAAGTTAAGATTTTTAATAAAACCTATAGCTTTTCTCTCTCCCTCCCCCTCACTTTTCCTCCAACGCACGAAACCTCTCCCTTTTCTCTCATTTTGGCGATTTTTCCTCCTCCCCTTCATCGCCATTTCCATTGATCGATCCTTTCTCCCTTTTGGCGATTCTTCTTGCAAGTTTCTTCCCCAAATCGATCTCTTAGGTAAGCTCTACGCTTTAGATAAATTATTTGTGGTTTTAGGGTTTGTTTTGAGTTAGGGTTTGTGTAGAAAGTTAGGGTTTTTGTTAGAAATCTTTAGGGTGGTTTATTAATTACTTATTGATGATGTTTAATGTAAAATCTAGGTTGTTGGAGTAGATTAATGGTGTTGGATGATATTAATGTCAAGTTAAGGTTGTTGGAAAAGTAGTTTGACACCATTAATGGAGTTTTGAAGTTGTGAGCACCAAGTGCTCGATAAAATGTCTAAATGAAGTGATCTAGAGTTTTTAGAAGAATTTGTCCTAGCTCGAGAAGACAAATTGTTTGATTTGCGGTTCGTGAGTCGATATTAATGGTTTGTTGTTAAATGCCCTAGGTGACTCAAGCTCAAAGGACGGTGCTCGGCATATTTAGGACGCCAGGTAAGTGAGCGTTAGGCTTTCCGGCCACTAAGGCCCTACGTCGTACAATGTTGAAAATGTTGATTGTTATGAAGAAAGTGGTCATACGGGTAGCTAAGGAACGACGGGTAGTTAAGTAGTGCCTTAGCGATTTAGGTAGCGTTCATTCGATAGGTTTTCCTTACGTGTATGTCTCCTCATGTATCATGTTTTAGTAAAATGCATATGAACTGTTTACGAACATGATTTTATGAAAAGATTAAATGAAAGAACGATGAATGTTTCTCACGGGATTAAATGTATGTTTCTCACGGGAGTAAATGAATGGTTCTCACGGGAGTAAATGAATGTTCTCACGGATGAATGTTCTCACGGGAGTAAATGAATGTTCTCACGGGAGTAAATGAATGTTCTCACGGGAGTAAATGAATGTTCTCACGGGAGTAAATGAATGTTCTCACGGGAGTAAATGAATGTTCTCACGGGAGTAAATGAATGTTCTCACGGGAGTAAATGAATGTTCTCACGGGAGTAAATGAATGTTCTCACGGGAGTAAATGAATGTTCTCACGGGAGTAAATGAATGTTCTCACGGGAGTAAATGAATGTTCTCACGGGAGTAAATGAATGTTCTCACGGGAGTAAATGAATGTTCTCACGGGAGTAAATGAATGTTCTCACGGGAGTAAATGAATGTTCTCACGGGAGTAAATGAATGTTCTCACGGGAGTAAATGAATGTTCTCACGGGAGTAAATGAATGTTCTCACGGGAGTAAATGAATGTTCTCACGGGAGTAAATGAATGTTCTCACGGGAGTAAATGAATGTTCTCACGGGAGTAAATGAATGTTCTCACGGGAGTAAATGAATGTTTCTCACGGGACTAAATGAATGTTTCTCAGGGTATTCCGGGACAAGAAAAAGGTTTTACAAAACGAAACGAAACGGTTTTACAAATGTCATGCATATATGTGATGTTATGTCTAGTACGCTCCTTACTAAGCATTAGGCTTAATGTAGTTATTGTATGATGTAGGTGACGAGAATGAAGGTGAGGAACCTCCTTTCGACGATCAAGTGTAGCGGTCGATGGGTGGAGCTCATGGCGGCGGCTTGTGTTTTGGTTAGGTTGGTGACTCACGGTTAGAAGTTTTGAGAGTCTTTTTGATGTTCAGGGATTAATGGTGAAAAGTATGAATTTTGGTATGTTTAGATACATTTTTAGGGTGCTTGGTGATGGTATAGATAATGTACAGTGTTTTGAAATGTTTTGACGTTATTCTAACAGGAGGAAAATGTTAAACTTTTAAACGGAACCACGCGGTTCGTTTTATGAAATTCGATTATGTTTAACGTAAATGGTGTTGTTTTGAGCATTTGAGTAACTGTTATGTTTAGAGAGTATTTTATGAGGTATGTAAGATTTTGGGAGTAAAGGGAAAGGAGTGGTAGTGTTTTGTGCGTTGTATGTGTTGGGTTGTGTTTTGTGTGGGTTAAGTGGATGAAAGTGGTGAGCAGGGCGACAGATCGCAGAAGGATAGGAGTTGGAACGCAGAACTCTCGGGTTTTCCAGAGAGTTTGGCGACTGTGCGCGGGTAGAGTGGCGTTCGGTCGGTTTGGGAGTCGGATTTCACGTTCTGGAAACAGAACGTGAACCGACCGAACGCTTGAGGTTAAGCGTTCGGGCGGCAGTGCAAGGGGTGCCCGATCGCATAACATCAAGCGTTCGGTCGCCCCCTTTTTAAAAAAAAAAAGAGTTTTATTAAATGATTTTTCTTTTATTAATTAATTGTTATTGTTTAAAGTTTATTGTTATAGTAATTGTTTAAATGAGTTATTAAACGAACTTCGATTTTAATTCCGATTTCCATTTCGATTAAGGTTTCCGCTTAAGTACAGTTCGAGAGAAAGTTTTTTTTTTTAAAAAAAAAAATGTATGATATCACGGGTAAGGGTCGTGACAAGGAAGGGTCGTGACAGCTATGGTATCAGAGAGATAGAGTTTTAAAAGCAGTTTTGTGATATGCCTGCCAAACACACCGCCGTACGAGGACTCGCCATCGACTGTAAGTATTTAAGTTTAAGTATGATTCCTAGATGTTTATTGTTTTATGTTGTCTAATATATGAAGGAATGAGAAAATGCCGAGAGCACCTAGAACACCTCCAGAAAACCCTATGGACCAATTCATAAACATATTGCAGCAACAGTCAGGTCAGATCGGACTTTTGCTAAATAGAGAGGGAAATGGAAATGGACAAGGAAGTAATTCACAAGATCAAGGTGTAGCGGGGTTTAGACGGCTTAGGCCCCCTACCTTCGATGGTCAGTCTCCGGATCCCACAAGTGCTGAACAGTGGATTCGTAAGATAGAGAGAATGTTTGCCTATGCAAAGGTGGAGGAGGCCGACAAAGTGACATGTGCGTCGTTTAATTTAGAGAAGGATGCGATGTTTTGGTGGGATACGATCAAAGCGACTACCGATGTGGGAGTTATGCGATGGGAAAGGTTTAAAACTGTGTTCTACAACAAGTATTTCAGTCGCACTCTTCGAGCTGGTAAAAAGGTAGAGTTCATGCAGCTACGCCAAACAGGGTCGGTGGCTGAATATGTACGGAGGTTCGATTCATTATCTCGATATGCTGGGTATATGATTTATGAGGAGGAGGATAAGATTCACCAGTTCGTGCAAGGTTTGAAATTAGAAATCCAGAAAGGGGTGATGACTGTGGATGATGAAGACGTGCCTTATCATAAAATAGTGGAAAGAGCCCTTGGACTGGATGATATAGAGATGAGGCTTCAACGACAAAGAGAAGCATCGAGGAGGTTTAGAGATGGACGACCGCAACAACAGAATCAGGGATGGCAGCCACAAGCACAACGTGGTGTCAAACGAGCCAATGAGACGCCGAGACTTCAAGATAAGGGTAAACGTCCACAAGGGGCATCGCAAGCTCCTACATGCCCTATTTGTTCAAAGAACCATTACGGGGAGTGCAAACTTCGTAGTGGACGATGTTTTCGGTGTGACCAAGTGGGCCACAAGGCTGCCGATTGTCTGGAGCCGAATAGGAAGCCACCGGGTGGTCCCTCCCGGATCTTTTCTCTGATTGAGGCCGAGGAAGCTGCTCAGCCTTCAGTTGTTACAGGTACTATTCTAGTTTGTGGAAACACGGCTCATGTTCTGATTGACACTGGGGCAACCCATTCCTTCATAGCACAGAATTATGCAGTTAAGTGTAAGTTAAATGTCATCCCAGCTGATCATAGATATAGTGTAATGTTGCCTTCCGGAGAGTATCTACACTCAGATCGAGTGATTGAGGGTGAAATCATATCTGTTGGTGGTAGGCAGTTGTACGCAAACCTGATTGTCCTATGTATGAAGGGGTATGATGTAATTCTGGGCATGGATTGGTTGTTCAGGCACTACGCCACAATCAATTGCAGGTCGGGAATAGTAGGTTTTAGACCTCCGAGTGGGGAAAGTTATGATTTTCCAGCGACTCTCAGATCAGGTGATATGCCTCTGGTTTTGTCGATGAGTGCGCGGTACTCCACAAAGCCTCAATGTTTTAATTTTGTGGCGAGTATCGTGGATGTAAGGAAACGAGAAGAACTAAGGTTGAATAACATGGTGGTGGAGGAAGATATTACCAAAGTATTCCTCGACGAGCTACCCAGCTTGCCTGTAAGTGCTTTGAACTCAATGAAGCATGGATGCTTTGGGTTTATAGCGAACGTTGAAGAAGTAAGCATGCAAGAGAAGTTAAAGTTGTGTGACATTCCAGTTGTTAAAGACTTTGCGGAGGTATTCCTGGACGAATTGCCTAGCTTGCCTCCGGATCGAGAAATAGAGTTTACAATTGAGATTATTCCTGGTTCGGCGCCAGTGTCCAAGAATCCGTACAGGATGGCGCCAGTTGAACTGAGGGAATTACAAATCCAGCTGAAAAAGCTAACAGATAAGGGCTTTGTCCGACCGAGCGCTTTCTCCATGGGGCGCTCCGGTTTTATTCGTGAAAAAGAAAGATGGCTCTTTGCGAATGTGTGTGGATTATCGCGAGTTGAATAAGCTGACTATAAAGAACAGATATCCGTTACCAAGGATAGACGATCTGTTTGACCAGTTGCAAGGGGCCACGGTATTCTCAAAGATTGATTTACGTTCTGGGTACTATCAGTTGAAGATTAGAGCTGAGGATGTACCAAAGACTGCTTTCAGAACGCGCTATGGGCACTATGAGTTTATGGTGATGTCCTTCAGTTTGACCAATGCCCCGGCCGCGTGTATGGACCTCATGAACAGGGTATTCCGGGAATTCTTGGATAAGTTCGTGATAGTATTCATAGATGACATCTTAGTATATTCCCGAAACGACGAAGAGCATGCAGAGCACTTAAAAGCAGTTATGACTACTTTGAAGCGACACCAGTTGTATGCTAAGCTTTCTAAGTGTGAATTCTGGTTGAGTCAAGTGAATTTCTTAGGCCACGTGATTTCAAGAGAAGGCGTTTCTGTGGACCCGGCCAAGATTCAAGTAGTAAGGGAATGGCCTCGACCGAGTGATGTTCGGAGTTTCGTTGGCCTAGCAGGGTATTATCGGAAATTTATTCAAGGGTTTTCGGTAATTGCTAAGCCTTTGACGAACTTGACAAAGAAAGAAGTAAAATATGAGTGGACTAACGCGTGTGAGGAAAGCTTTCAGACCTTGAAGCGAAAGTTGACTACAGCGCCTTTGCTGACTCTGCCAGTGGAGAATGGGGTGTACTGTATTTATTGTGACGCGTCCAAAGTCGGTTTGGGATGCGTATTGATGCAAGAAGGAAAAGTCATTGCCTATGCCTCGAGGCAATTGAAAGGTTATGAAGAAAATTACCCAACGCATGATTTAGAACTGGCAGCGGTGGTATTTGCATTAAAGATATGGAGACACTACCTCTATGGGCAGAAATGTGAAGTGTTTTCAGATCACAAAAGTTTAAAATATCTGTTTACACAAAAAGACTTGAATATGAGACAGAGGAGATGGCTCGAATTTGTGAAAGACTATGACTTCGAAATCAAGTATCACCCTGGAAGAGCAAATACAGTGGCAGATGCGTTGAGCAGGATGCCTAGAATAGAGGAGTCAGTTGCTTTTAGTATGTCAGCTTCATTGAGAAAGGAGATGCAAGGGTTTGAACTTGAGATAGTTTCAGAAATTTCAGCCCTACTTGCCGACTTAACAATACGGCCTACGCTGTTGGACAAGATAAAGGAGGCCCAACAGTTAGATACAAAAGAAAAGGTGGCTATTGTAGCGAAGTTATCAGTTGTGCCTTCAGATTTCAGTTACTCAATGGATGGCCTTCTGAGATTTCGAGATCGATTGTACGTCCCGAAAGACAAAGAGTTGAGAAAGTTGGTTATGTCAGAGGCACATTCATCGATGTCCTCAGTGCATCCAGGTAACACTAAGATGTACCGAGACCTGAAAGTGCACTATTGGTGGCCGAATATGAAGCGTGATGTGGCCAATTATGTACAGTCTTGCCTAGTGTGCCAACAGGTGAAAGCAGAGCACCAAAGACCAGGTGGGATGTTGCAACCACTGCCGATTCCCGATTGAAAGTGGGATCAAATTGCGATGGATTTCGTGGTTGGATTACCAAGGACAGTAAAGGGGCACGACAGTATATGGGTCGTAGTGGATAGATTGACGAAAGCGGCTCATTTCTTGCCTGTAAAAATGACCTACACGATGAATCAATTTGCAGAACTCTATATCCAGGAGATTATTCGATTGCACAGGGTCCCTATGTCGATTGTTTCAGATCGGGATCCCAGGTTTACTTCGAGATTTGGAAAGCTTGCAAAGTGCTATGGGTACCAAGTTGACTTTCAGCACGGCATTCCACCCACAGACCGACGGACAGTCTGAAAGGATGATTCAGATACTCGAGGATATGCTGAGAGCCTGCGTGTTAGAGTTTCAGTCGTCATGGAGCCGGTATTTTCCATTGATTGAATTTGCTTATAATAACAGTTATCAGTCTACGATTGGTATGGCTCCATACGAAGCGCTTTATGGCAGAAAATGTAGGTCGCCGCTGTATTGGGATGAAGTGGGCGAAGCTAGATTGATCAGCCCTGAGATTTTGCAACAATTGTCCGAGAAGGTTTCGTTGATTAGACAAAGAATGGAGACCGCACAGAGTCGCCAAAAGAGCTACGCTGATCGAAGAAGACGAGATTTAGAGTTTGCGATTGGTGACGAAGTGTTTTTAAAGGTTTCACCATTCAAAGGCGTGGTTCGATTTGGTAAAAGAGGGAAGTTAAGCCCACGGTTTGTTGGACCGTTTCGGATTACAGAAAGAATTGGAGCTACAGCGTATAGGCTTCAACTGCCATTGTCTATGGAATGCGTACATAATATGTTCCACGTGTCGATGTTGAGGAAGTGCATACGGGACCCTACGCACGTGGTAGAACCAGTGATCTTGAGATACAGCCAACTTTGACCTATGAAGAAAAGCCGGTACAGATTTTGGAGTCTTCAATTAAAGTCCTGCGTAATAAGTCGATTCCTCTTGTTAAAGTATTATGGAGAAATCAGAACGTAGAGGAAGCAACATGGGAGCGACAACAGGACATGATGGACAGATATCCAGATTTGTTCAGGTACGAAATGTTGGGGACAAAATTTTAAATAAGGAGGGTAGGATGTAACACCCGAAAATTTCGTTTAGGGAATTTCGAGCCATAAGCTAAGAATTTCGATATTTTGGGAGTTTGGAGTAATAATTCGTAGAAATATTAAATTAAGTCCAAATGACCAACGGGAAGTTTGGTTAGAGCCCTAAGAATAAATAGGAGTATTTGGAGGAGTAAGGAAAATTTTGGAGAAGTTAAACCGATAGAAGAGATAGTGAGTTAAGTGTGAAATTAAATTGAGGGCAAAAAGGTAAATTAGAAAGTTAAGATTTTTAATAAAACCTATAGCTTTTCTCTCTCCCTCCCCCTCACTTTTCCTCCAACGCACGAAACCTCTCCCTTTTCTCTCATTTTGGCGATTTTTCCTCCTCCCCTTCATCGCCATTTCCATTGATCGATCCTTTCTCCCTTTTGGCGATTCTTCTTGCAAGTTTCTTCCCCAAATCGATCTCTTAGGTAAGCTCTACGCTTTAGATAAATTATTTGTGGTTTTAGGGTTTGTTTTGAGTTAGGGTTTGTGTAAAAAGTTAGGGTTTTTGTTAGAAATCTTTAGGGTGGTTTATTGATTACTTATTGATGATGTTTAATGTAAAATCTAGGTTGTTGGAGTAGATTAATGGTGTTAGATGATATTAATGTCAAGTTAAGGTTGTTGGAAAAGTAGTTTGACACCATTAATGGAGTTTTGAAGTTGTGAGCACCAAGTGCTCGATAAAATGTCTAAATGAAGTGATCTAGAGTTTTTAGAAGAATTTGTCCTAGCTCGAGAAGACAAATTGTTTGATTTGCGGTTCGTGAGTCAGATATTAATGGTTTGTTGTTAAATGCCCTAGGTGACTCAAGCTCAAAGGACGGTGCTCGGCATATTTAGGACGCCAGGTAAGTGAGCGTTAGGCTTTCCGGCCACTAAGGCCCCTACTTCGTACAATGTTGAAAATGTTGATTGTTATGAAGAAAGTGGTCATACGGTAGCTAAGGAACGACGGGTAGTTAAGTAGTGCCTTAGCGATTTAGGTAGCGTCATTCGATAAGTTTTCCTTACGTGTATGTCTCCTCATGCATCATGTTTTAGTAAAATGCATATGAACTGTTTACGAACATGATTTATGAAAAGATTAAATGAAAGAACGATGAATGTTTCTTCACGGGATTAAATGTATGTTCTCCAAGGGAGTAAATGAATGGTTCTCCGGGAGTAAATGATTTCTCACGGACTAAATGTATGTTCTCACGGAGTAAATGATGTTTCAGGGAGTAAATGAATGTTTCTCACGGGACTAAATGAATGTTTCTCAAGGGAGTAAATGAATGTTTTCACGGGACAAGAAAAAGGTTTTACAAAACGAAACGAACGGTTTTACAAATGTCATGCATATATGTGATGTTATGTCTAGTACGCTCCTTACTAAGCATTAGGCTTAATGTAGTTATTGTATGATGTAGGTGACGAGAATGAAGGTGAGGAACCTCCTTTCGACGATCAAGTTGTAGCGGTCGATGGGTGGAGCTCGTGGCGGCGGCTTGTGTTTTGGTAGGTTGGTGACTCACGGTTAGAAGTTTTGAGAGTCTTTTGATGTTCAGGGATTAATGGGTGAAAAGTAGAATTTTGGTATGTTTAGATACATTTTTAGGGTGCTTGGTGATGGTATAGATAATGTACAGTGTTTTGAAATGTTTTGACGTTATTTCTAACAGGAGGAAAATGTTAAACTTTTAAACGGAACCACGCGGTTCGTTTATGAATTCGATTATGTTTAACGTACATGGTGTTGTTTTGAGCATTTGAGTAACTGTTATGTTTAGAGAGTATTTTATGAGGTATGTAAGATTTTGGGAGTAAAGGGAAAGGAGTGGTAGTGTTTGTGCGTTGTATGTGTTGGGTTGTGTTTTGTGTGGGTTTAAGTGGATGAAAGTGGTGAGCAGGGTGACGATCGCAGAAGGATAGGAGTTGGAACGCAGAACTCTCGGGTTTTCCAGAGAGTTTGGCGACTGTGCGCGGGTAGAGTGGCGTTCGGTCGGTTTGGGAGTCGGATTTCACGTTCTGGAAACAGAACGTGAACCGACCGAACGCTTGAGGTTAAGCGTTCGGGCGGCAGTGCAAGGGGTGCCCGATCGCATAACATCAAAGCGTTCGGTCGCCCCCTTTTAAAAAAAAAAAAAAGAGTTTATTAAATGATTTTCTTTTATTAATTAATTGTTATTGTTTAAAGTTTATTGTTATAGTAATTGTTTAAATGAGTTATTAAACGAACTTCGATTTAATTCCGATTTCCATTTCGATTAAGGTTTCCGCTTAAGTACAGTTCGAGAGAAAGTTTTTTTTTTTTAAAAAAAAAATGTATGATATCACGGGTAAGGGTCGTGACAAGGAAGGGTCGTGACAGCTATGGTATCAGAGAGATAGAGTTTTAAAAGCAGTTTTGTGATATGCCTGCCAAACACACCGCCGTACGAGGACTCGCCATCGACTGTAAGTATTAAGTTAAGTATGATTCCTAGATGTTTATTGTTTTATGTTGTCTAATATATGAAGGAACGAGAAAATGCCGAGAGCACCTAGAACACCTCCAGAAAACCCTATGGACCAATTCATAAAATATTGCAGCAACAGTCAGGTCAGATCGGACTTTTGCTAAATAGAGAGGGAAATGGAAATGGACAAGGAAGTAATTCACAAGATCAAGGTGTAGCGGGGTTTAGACGGCTTAGGCCCCCTACCTTCGATGGTCAGTCTCCGGATCCCACAAGTGCTGAACAGTGGATTCGTAAGATAGAGAGAATGTTTGCCTATGCAAAGGTGGAGGAGGCCGACAAAGTGACATGTGCGTCGTTTAATTTAGAGAAGGATGCGATGTTTTGGTGGGATACGATCAAAGCGACTACCGATGTGGGAGTTATGCGATGGGAAAGGTTTAAAACTGTGTTCTACAACAAGTATTTCAGTCGCACTCTTCGAGTGGTAAAAAGGTAGAGTTCATGCAGCTACGCCAAACAGGGTCGGTGGCTGAATATGTACGGAGGTTCGATTCATTATCTCGATATGCTGGGTATATGATTTATGAGGAGGAGGATAAGATTCACCAGTTCGTGCAAGGTTTGAAATTAGAAATCCAGAAAGGGGTGATGACTGTGGATGATGAAGACGTGCCTTATCATAAATAGTGGAAAGAGCCCTTGGACTGGATGATATAGAGATGAGGCTTCAACGACAAAGAGAAGCATCGAGGAGGTTTAGAGATGGACGACCGCAACAACAGAATCAGGGATGGCAGCCACAAGCACAACGTGGTGTCAAACGAGCCAATGAGACGCCGAGACTTCAAGATAAGGGTAACGTCCACAAGGGGCATCGCAAGCTCCTACATGCCCTATTTGTTCAAAGAACCATTACGGGGAGTGCAAACTTCGTAGTGGACGATGTTTTCGGTGTGACCAAGTGGGCCACAAGGCTGCCGATTGTCTGGAGCCGAATAGGAAGCCACGGGTGGTCCCTCCCGGATCTTTTCTCTGATGAGGCCGAGGAAGCTGCTCAGCCTTCAGTTGTTACAGGTACTATTCTAGTTTGTGGAAACACGGCTCATGTTCTGATTGACACTGGGGCAACCCATTCCTTCATAGCACAGAATTATGCAGTTAAGTGTAAGTTAAATGTCATCCCAGCTGATCATAGATATAGTGTAATGTTGCCTTCCGGAGAGTATCTACACTCAGATCGAGTGATTGAGGGTGAAATCATATCTGTTGGTGGTAGGCAGTTGTACGCAAACCTGATTGTCCTATGTATGAAGGGGTATGATGTAATTCTGGGCATGGATTGGTTGTTCAGGCACTACGCCACAATCAATTGCAGGTCGGGAATAGTAGGTTTTAGACCTCCGAGTGGGGAAAGTTATGATTTTCCAGCGACTCTCAGATCAGGTGATATGCCTCTGGTTTTGTCGATGAGTGCGCGGTACTCCACAAAGCCTCAATGTTTTAATTTTGTGGCGAGTATCGTGATGTAAGGAAACGAGAAGAACTAAGGTTGAATAACATGGTGGTGGAGGAAGATATTACCAAAGTATTCCTCGACGAGCTACCCAGCTTGCCTGTAAGTGCTTTGAACTCAATGAAGCATGGATGCTTTGGGTTTATAGCGAACGTTGAAGAAGTAAGCATGCAAGAGAAGTTAAAGTTGTGTGACATTCCAGTTGTTAAAGACTTTGCGGAGGTATTCCTGGACGAATTGCCTAGCTTGCCTCCGGATCGAGAAATGGAGTTTACAATTGAGATTATTCCTGGTTCGGCGCCAGTGTCAAGAATCCGTACAGGATGGCGCCAGTTGAACTGAGGGAATTACAAATCCAGCTGAAAAGCTAACAGATAAGGGCTTTGTCCGACCGAGCGCTTCTCCATGGGGCGCTCCGGTTTTATTCGTGAAAAAGAAAGATGGCTCTTGCGAATGTGTGTGGATTATCGCGAGTTGAATAAGCTGACTATAAAGAACAGATATCCGTTACCAAGGATAGACGATCTGTTTGACCAGTTGCAAGGGGCCACGGTATTCTCAAAGATTGATTTACGTTCTGGGTACTATCAGTTGAAGATTAGAGCTGAGGATGTACCAAAGACTGCTTTCAGAACGCGCTATGGGCACTATGAGTTTATGGTGATGTCCTTCAGTTTGACCAATGCCCCGGCCGCGTGTATGGACCTCATGAACAGGGTATTCCGGGAATTCTTGGATAAGTTCGTGATAGTATTCATAGATGACATCTTAGTATATTCCCGAAACGACGAAGAGCATGCAGAGCACTTAAAAGCAGTTATGACTACTTTGAAGCGACACCAGTTGTATGCTAAGCTTTCTAAGTGTGAATTCTGGTTGAGTCAAGTGAATTTCTTAGGCCACGTGATTTCAAGAGAAGGCGTTTCTGTGGACCCGGCCAAGATTCAAGTAGTAAGGGAATGGCCTCGACCGAGTGATGTTCGGAGTTTCGTTGGCCTAGCAGGGTATTATCGGAAATTTATTCAAGGGTTTCGGTAATTGCTAAGCCTTTGACGAACTTGACAAAGAAAGAAGTAAAATATGAGTGGACTAACGCGTGTGAGGAAAGCTTTCAGACCTTGAAGCGAAAGTTGACTACAGCGCCTTTGCTGACTCTGCCAGTGGAGAATGGGGTGTACTGTATTATTGTGACGCGTCCAAAGTCGGTTTGGGATGCGTATTGATGCAAGAAGGAAAAGTCATTGCCTATGCCTCGAGGCAATTGAAAGGTTATGAAGAAAATTACCCAACGCATGATTTAGAACTGGCAGCGGTGGTATTTGCATTAAAGATATGGAGACACTACCTCTATGGGCAGAAATGTGAAGTGTTTTCAGATCACAAAAGTTTAAAATATCTGTTTACACAAAAGACTTGAATATGAGACAGAGGAGATGGCTCGAATTTGTGAAAGACTATGACTTCGAAATCAAGTATCACCCTGGAAGAGCAAATACAGTGGCAGATGCGTTGAGCAGGATGCCTAGAATAGAGGAGTCAGTTGCTTTTAGTATGTCAGCTTCATTGAGAAAGGAGATGCAAGGGTTTGAACTTGAGATAGTTTCAGAAATTTCAGCCCTACTTGCCGACTTAACAATACGGCCTACGCTGTTGGACAAGATAAAGGAGGCCCAACAGTTAGATACAAAAGAAAAGGTGGCTATTGTAGCGAAGTTATCAGTTGTGCCTTCAGATTTCAGTTACTCAATGGATGGCCTTCTGAGATTTCGAGATCGATTGTACGTCCGAAAGACAAAGAGTTGAGAAAGTTGGTTATGTCAGAGGCACATTCATCGATGTCCTCAGTGCATCCAGGTAACACTAAGATGTACCGAGACCTGAAAGTGCACTATTGGTGGCCGAATATGAAGCGTGATGTGGCCAATTATGTACAGTCTTGCCTAGTGTGCCAACAGGTGAAAGCAGAGCACCAAAGACCAGGTGGGATGTTGCAACCACTGCCGATTCCGATTGAAAGTGGGATCAAATTGCGATGGATTTCGTGGTTGGATTACCAAGGACAGTAAAGGGGCACGATAGTATATGGGTCGTAGTGGATAGATTGACGAAAGCAGCTCATTTCTTGCCTGTAAAAATGACCTACACGATGAATCAATTTGCAGAACTCTATATCCAGGAGATTATTCGATTGCACAGGGTCCCTATGTCGATTGTTTCAGATCGGGATCCCAGGTTTACTTCGAGATTTTGGAAAAGCTTGCAAAGTGCTATGGGTACCAAGTTGACTTTCAGCACGGCATTCCACCCACAGACCGACGGACAGTCTGAAAGGATGATTCAGATACTCGAGGATATGCTGAGAGCCTGCGTGTTAGAGTTTCAGTCGTCATGGAGCCGGTATTTTCCATTGATTGAATTTGCTTATAATAACAGTTATCAGTCTACGATTGGTATGGCTCCATACGAAGCGCTTTATGGCAGAAAATGTAGGTCGCCGCTGTATTGGGATGAAGTGGGCGAAGCTAGATTGATCAGCCCTGAGATTTTGCAACAATTGTCCGAGAAGGTTTCGTTGATTAGACAAAGAATGGAGACCGCACAGAGTCGCCAAAAGAGCTACGCTGATCGAAGAAGACGAGATTTAGAGTTTGCGATTGGTGACGAAGTGTTTTTAAAGGTTTCACCATTCAAAGGCGTGGTTCGATTTGGTAAAAGAGGGAAGTTAAGCCCACGGTTTGTTGGACCGTTTCGGATTACAGAAAGAATTGGAGCTACAACGTATAGGCTTCAACTGCCATTGTCTATGGAATGCGTACATAATATGTTCCACGTGTCGATGTTGAGGAAGTGCATACGGGACCCTACGCACGTGGTAGAACCAGTGAATCTTGAGATACAGCCAACTTTGACCTATGAAGAAAAGCCGGTACAGATTTTGGAGTCTTCAATTAAAGTCCTGCGTAATAAGTCGATTCCTCTTGTTAAAGTATTATGGAGAAATCAGAACGTAGAGGAAGCAACATGGGAGCGACAACAGGACATGATGGACAGATATCCAGATTTGTTCAGGTACGAAATTTTGGGGACAAAATTTTAAATAAGGAGGGTAGGATGTAACACCCGAAAATTTCGTTTAGGGAATTTCGAGCCATAAGCTAAGAATTTCGATATTTTGGGAGTTTGGAGTAATAATTCGTAGAAATATTAAATTAAGTCCAAATGACCAACGGGAAGTTTGGTTAGAGCCCTAAGAATAAATAGGAGTATTTGGAGGAGTAAGGAAAATTTTGGAGAAGTTAAACCGATAGAAGAGATAGTGAGTTAAGTGTGAAATTAAATTGAGGGCAAAAAGGTAAATTAGAAAGTTAAGATTTTTAATAAAACCTATAGCTTTTCTCTCTCCCTCCCCCTCACTTTTCCTCCAACGCACGAAACCTCTCCCTTTCTCTCATTTTGGCGATTTTTTCCTCCTCCCCTTCATCGCCATTTCCATTGATCGATCCTTTCTCCTTTTGGCGATTCTTCTTGCAAGTTTCTTCCCCAAATCGATCTCTTAGGTAAGCTCTACGCTTTAGATAAATTATTTGTGGTTTTAGGGTTTGTTTTGAGTTAGGGTTTGTGTAAAAAGTTAGGGTTTTTGTTAGAAATCTTTAGGGTGGTTTATTGATTACTTATTGATGATGTTTAATGTAAAATCTAGGTTGTTGGAGTAGATTAATGGTGTTAGATGATATTAATGTCAAGTTAAGGTTGTTGGAAAAGTAGTTGACACCATTAATGGAGTTTTGAAGTTGTGAGCACCAAGTGCTCGATAAAATGTCTAAATGAAGTGATCTAGAGTTTTTAGAAGAATTTGTCCTAGCTCGAGAAGACAAATTGTTTGATTTGCGGTTCGTGAGTCGATATTAATGGTTTGTTGTTAAATGCCCTAGGTGACTCAAGCTCAAAGGACGGTGCTCGGCATATTTAGGACGCCAGGTAAGTGAGCGTTAGGCTTTCCGGCCACTAAGGCCCTACGTCGTACAATGTTGAAAATGTTGATTGTTATGAAGAAAGTGGTCATACGGGTAGCTAAGGAACGACGGGTAGTTAAGTAGTGCCTTAGCGATTTAGGTAGCGTTCATTCGATAAGTTTTCCTTACGTGTATGTCTCCTCATGCATCATGTTTTAGTAAAATGCATATGAACTGTTTACGAACATGATTTTATGAAAAGATTAAATGAAAGAACGATGAATGTTTCTCACGGGATTAAATGTATGTTTCTCACGGGAGTAAATGAATGGTTCTCACGGGAGTAAATGAATGTTTCTCACGGGACTAAATGTATGTTTCTCACGGGAGTAAATGAATGGTTCTCACGGGAGTAAATGAATGTTTCTCACGGGACTAAATGAATGTTTCTCACGGGAGTAAATGAATGTTTCTCACGGGAGTAAATGAATGTTTCTCACGGGAGTAAATGAATGGTTCTCACGGGAGTAAATGAATGTTTCTCACGGGAGTAAATGAATGTTTCTCACGGGAGTAAATGAATGTTTCTCACGGGAGTAAATGAATGGTTCTCACGGGAGTAAATGAATGTTTCTCACGGGAGTAAATGAATGTTTCTCACGGGAGTAAATGAATGTTTCTCACGGGAGTAAATGAATGTTTCTCACGGGAGTAAATGAATGGTTCTCACGGGAGTAAATGAATGTTTCTCACGGGAGTAAATGAATGTTTCTCACGGGAGTAAATGAATGGTTCTCACGGGAGTAAATGAATGTTTCTCACGGGAGTAAATGAATGGTTCTCACGGGAGTAAATGAATGTTTCTCACGGGAGTAAATGAATGTTTCTCACGGGAGTAAATGAATGTTTCTCACGGGAGTAAATGAATGGTTCTCACGGGAGTAAATGAATGTTTCTCACGGGAGTAAATGAATGTTTCTCACGGGAGTAAATGAATGTTTCTCACGGGAGTAAATGAATGTTTCTCACGGGAGTAAATGAATGTTTCTCACGGGAGTAAATGAATGTTTCTCACGGGAGTAAATGAATGTTTCTCACGGGAGTAAATGAATGTTTCTCACGGGAGTAAATGAATGTTTCTCACGGGAGTAAATGAATGTTTCTCACGGGAGTAAATGAATGTTTCTCACGGGAGTAAATGAATGTTTCTCACGGGAGTAAATGAATGTTTCTCACGGGAGTAAATGAATGTTTCTCACGGGAGTAAATGAATGTTTCTCACGGGAGTAAATGAATGTTTCTCACGGGAGTAAATGAATGTTTCTCACGGGAGTAAATGAATGTTTCTCACGGGAGTAAATGAATGTTTCTCACGGGAGTAAATGAATGTTTCTCACGGGAGTAAATGAATGTTTCTCACGGGAGTAAATGAATGTTTCTCACGGGAGTAAATGAATGGTTCTCACGGGAGTAAATGAATGGTTCTCACGGGAGTAAATGAATGTTTCTCACGGGAGTAAATGAATGTTTCTCACGGGAGTAAATGAATGTTTCTCACGGGAGTAAATGAATGTTTCTCACGGGAGTAAATGAATGTTTCTCACGGGAGTAAATGAATGGTTCTCACGGGAGTAAATGAATGTTTCTCACGGGAGTAAATGAATGTTTCTCACGGGAGTAAATGAATGTTTCTCACGGGAGTAAATGAATGTTTCTCACGGGAGTAAATGAATGGTTCTCACGGGAGTAAATGAATGTTTCTCACGGGAGTAAATGAATGTTTCTCACGGGAGTAAATGAATGTTTCTCACGGGAGTAAATGAATGTTTCTCACGGGAGTAAATTTTTTCACGGGACAAGAAAAAGGTTTTACAAAACGAAACGAAACGGTTTTACAAATGTCATGCATATATGTGATGTTCTGTCTAGTACGCTCCTTACTAAGCATTAGGCTTAATGTAGTTATTGTATGATGTAGGTGACGAGAATGAAGGTGAGGAACCTCTTTCAACGATCAAGTGTAGCGGTCGATGGGTGGAGCTCGTGGCGGCGGCTTGTGTTTTGGTTAGGTTGGTGACTCCCGGTTAGAAGTTTTGAGAGTCTTTTTGATGTTCAGGGATTAATTGAAGTATGAATTTTGGTATGTTTAGATACATTTTTAGGGTGCTTGGTGATGGTATAGATAATGTACAGTGTTTTGAAATGTTTTGACGTTATTCTAACAGGAGGAAAATGTTAAACTTTTAAACGGAACCACGCGGTTCGTTTTATGAAATTCGATTATGTTTAACGTAAATGGTGTTGTTTTGAGCATTTGAGTAACTGTTATGTTTAGAGAGTATTTTATGAGGTATGTAAGATTTTGGGAGTAAAGGGAAAGGAGTGGTAGTGTTTTGTGCGTTGTATGTGTTGGGTTGTGTTTTGTGTGGGTTAAGTGGATGAAAGTGGTGAGCAGGGTGACGGATCGCAGAAGGATAGGAGTTGGAACGCAGAACTCTCGGGTTTTCCAGAGAGTTTGGCGACTGTGCGCGGGTAGAGTGGCGTTCGGTCGGTTTGGGAGTCGGATTTCACGTTCTGGAAACAGAACGTGAACCGACCGAACGCTTGAGGTTAAGCGTTCGGGCGGCAGTGCAAGGGGTGCCCGATCGCATAACATCAAGCGTTCGGTCGCCCCCTTTTAAAAAAAAAAAAAGAGTTTTATTAAATGATTTTTCTTTTATTAATTAATTGTTATTGTTTAAAGTTTATTGTTTTAGTAATTGTTTAAATGAGTTATTAAACGAACTTCGATTTTAATTCCGATTTCCATTTCGATTAAGGTTTCCGCTTAAGTACAGTTCGAGAGAAAGTTAAAAAAAAAAAAAAAATGTATGATATCACGGGTAAGGGTCGTGACAAGGAAGGGTCGTGACAACCGTAAAGCAACCTAATTCACAGTTTATCTCAATAAATCACAACGTCATTTCCTTAAACAACCCAAAACAACAAAAATCCTGGTTATGTTGACAAAACGTAGCGAAAAGTCTATAAGACCATCACCTAACTAAAATTTAAAACATCTGTCTATATACATTTACCAAAATACCTACAACTGGCCCACAGGTCAAAATCGCCCTAACAGCTTCGAGCACACCCCATGGACGTCCTCCACCAGTTGCTCTAGTACTCGTCTTGAGGATTAACGTCCTCACCTGTATCAATATCACCTACACCACAAAGTAAACTGACAAGCCCAATGCTCAGTAAGTGATGTACGGAAAGAAGAATGCATGCATCCTCATGAATATGCTGTGTTGTTTATAAAACATGCACTGGATCTGTTCATTATTTTGTTGCATGACATGAGTCATTGGAGTCCTAATTCTAGAGGAGAGATGACCTTACTAAATGACCACCTAGCGGGACGACCAACTCGCTCTAGGGGAAGTGGAATGACACACTTGACAGTCATTCTGACGGAACGGCCAAACTCAGTTCCCTACCCACAATGACTATTTACGTATTTTACTGTACTGTGTTCTTTTGCTCTTGTTTACATGAAAACATATGCATAAAACCGTTGTCAATGCTTTGAAAAAAACATGATACATGGATGCATGTCACATACATATATCTTCAAATGCTGTAAGCGTATAATAAACTAGTTAACAAATCATCAATTAAATAAGCAACTAGCATGGATAAACTCACTCACAACCTAAAATTTCTACCCGAACCAAAACTCTCAAACTAACATCTCCAAAATCCACATTCTAGTCATCAACCTCCTAACACTTTGTGGTGTAGGCCAATCGGCCAAGCACATGCAAACATGCACTTACCTCGTGTCCTGTGTTCAGTCTGGGCAATGTACTCAATTTCCTTTTTGACTTGTAAACCTGAAGCATAGAAAATCAACCCATTACTTATACAAATTTTTGGAATTTCCAAACCGAAGTGACAAAATTTCAAAATTTCATATCTTTTGCTATACATATCCAAATTTGGTATATCCAATGGCTAAGGACTCCTTAAAGAGTCTACTTTAAATACTCAAATCAATACTTAAAGAAAACCCAATTAGTCCCACCGAAATTACAGAACCCTACTGCCCTGTAATTCCCACCATTTTAACTATTCATGCTTAAATTTTATAACATCTATCCACTTCCTTCCCTAGAGATCCATTATATCTATTTTAGCATCAAAATAACCAAGGAATGGAGAAAAGAAAACCAAATCTCGTGCATCTCCATTAGGGTTTAACAAATCTCCATGAAACCCAACAAAACTCCAATTTTATCAACCTATTACTAGCATCTTGCATATACATAACTTAACTTCTAACTTACCCTGAGAATTTAGAGAGCTTGGAGAGGAGAGGGAGGTTTCGTGGAAGGGTTTTCAGCAAATGAGGAAAAGTGGTGTGGAGGAGAAGCTTAACCAACATAAAATCTCTTCACTTGACACATTAAAGGTAAAAGGATAGGTGTTATACACCTACCACCAAAGAATTCCTAATTTACCCTTCATCATGAAATTTTCCAACGTGAAGGTTTTTTGGTTTGCTAAAGTTTGATTTCTTCAAACTTCAATTTACTTTTTGTTAGTTTAACTTTTCATGTCTTCATCCCCTTTCATTCTTTTCTTCTTTTTAAATTCCATCCATAAGCCCATAGCAATTATATGCTCTGATAGTCAGTCCCTCCACTATTAAATCATAAAATCCAATAAAGTAGCATAATGTATTAGATGCTGAAATTAACGTATACGATAAATTATCGGGTGTTACAATTTTCATACACATGCAAATGCCCTATAAATTTTATCTTTTAAAATATTTTATATCAATGCCTAAAGATAAGTGCTCATATATCAAATCGTGTAATAAAACAATTATAGGAAAATAACATAAATTTCTTGTGATTTAGGGCCGTAGCCAAAACGTTAGAAAATTTGTATTTTCACTTACCTGGAGTCCGAGTGAGAGGGAAATAGGTATCGTTCCAAAATTTTCAAATAATATCCTGCCTAAATTATTGGGTATTAAACTCATATCTAAATAAATCTAAATTTCAGAATAATTTGGGCAGAATTCCCTTACGGGTCTTAGGTCAAATCAGATCTAATTAAATCGATTCTAGCAACTTTCAAAAATTTTCTACCTAAATAAAATATCTAATATAAATTTCTCACTTTAATAAATTAATTTCACAAGAATTCAGGTAGAAATTTCTTAACGGTAAAATCTTAAATCGGTTCAGGTCAAAATTTGAGTCTGGTCAAAATTCAGGTCGGTTCGGGTTTGGGTCGGTTTGGATGAATAGTGTCTGTTGAGTGAACAGTGCCGGTTTGGTTCGGTTTGACTGTTCTGGTCCAGTTCAGTTTAGGTTTAATGAACCGGTTCAGTTTTAAAATTAAAACTGAACCTTTACCTTTCTTCTTCCTTTTCTTCTTCGTGAGGGAGGGCAGAGAACAGAGAGAGAGAGAGAGAGATATTGAGAGGAGTAGTTATCGGTCGAGGGAGCGCCGAACACCGAGTGAGGCATGAAGGGCGTTCGGCTGAGGAGGTTCTTCGCTAGAGGGTGTTTGGCCGTGCAAGATTTCACCGGAGGGGAGTTCGGCCTAGAGAGATTTTTCGTCGGATGTTCGGCGTGGCGATTCTAGCAAGGTAAGAACTCCGATTTTTGGTGTGTCATTTCCCTTCCTCGAGCTCTTGTATTTATAGGGAAGGATTCAGTCGATTTCATCAAAATCATCAGCTGAGAGGAAGATTTTTGTCAATTTTGTTCGGCTGGAAGAAAATTTTCCTTTCTTTTTGTCAAAAATGTCTGCTGCACGTTTTTGATGTGTTACAGTTTACCACCTTTACGTGGGATCGAACATTAAATAGACTCACACCCCGAAGCGGTGTTACCAAATAGACTAGCTTATCGGATGAACCCCGCAGAGACAAAAGAATTACCAACTCAAGTTAATGAGTTATTAGAAAAAGGGCTATATAAGAGAGTCCATGAGACCATGTGTTGTGCCCACTTTATTAGTTCCAAAAAAGGATGGCATGATGAGAATGTGCGTAGACAGTCGCGCCATTAATCAAATCACTGTGAAATATAGGTTTCCAATCCCGCGTCTTGAAGATATGCTGGATGAGCTAAGTGGTGCAACCATATTTTCGAAGGTGGATTTTAAAAGTGAATACCACCAAATTAGGATGAATGAGGGCGATGAATGGAAAACTGCTTTTAAAACGAAATGTGGATTGTTTGAGTGGATGGTGATGGCATTCGGACTAATGAATGCTCTGAGTACCTTTATGAGGTTAATGCATCAAATGCTTAAGGAGTTTTTGGGAAAGTTTATTGTCGTTTACTTCGATGATATTCTTATCTATAGTTCGGACTTAACCACCTTAGAATTCTTTTCATCACTCTACGTGATGCCAAGTTACTTGGAAATTTCCAAAAATGTTCATTCGCCCAAGATAAAGTGTACTTTCTTGGATTCATAATTTCCAATAACGGAATGGAAGCAGATGTGGCCAAAATTGAAACCATCAAAGACTGGCCCACCCTGACTAGTATAACTGAAGTCCAAAGTTTTCATGGATTAGCCTCGTTCTACCGGATGTTTATTAAAGATTTCAATGTTATTACCGCCCCCATAACCGACTATACCAACGTTCGATCAAATGCCGTAAACCACCTCATACGTGATATACGACATTTGATCGAACGTTGTTTTGTGTGCAAAAGAGCTAAGAGCAAAGTCCTTCCCCAAGGATTATATTTACCTCTCCCAGTCCCAACTCATCCATGCATTGATCTTAGCTTTGATTTTATCCTTGGTCTCCCGCGAACTATGTGATCCAAAGACTCAATTATGGTGGTGGTATACAGGTTCAGTAAAATGGCACATTTCATCGCTTATGCCAAAACTAATGATTCTAATGACATTGCCGAGCTATTTTTCAAGGAGATAGTTAGACTTCATGGAGTCCCCCACACTATGGTATCTGATAGGAACACTAAGTTCCTTGGTGCATTTTGGAAAACATTATGGGCAAAAATTGGTACAAAACTGTTGTTCAGCACTTCCTTCCACCCACAAACGGATGGTCAGAACGAGGTGGTCAAGAGTACTCTTGGTACTCTCCTTAGAGGTGCATTAGGAAAGAAACTTGGAGAATGAGATATCAAACTTCCACATTTGGAGTTTGCCTACAATAGAAGTGTTCATTCCACCACTCAAAGGACGCCTTTTGAGGTGGTTTACGATTTCAACCCTATCACTCCTCTAGATCTTTTACCACTTCCTATGAAGTCCCTTGCCAATCATGTTGGAGCTGATAAAGCCAACCAAGTCAAACAAATGCACGAACAAATCCAGAATGCCATCCAAAAGGAAAATGAGTCATTCACTAAAAGAGCCAACAAAGGACAAAATGAGATAATATTTGATGAAGGTGACTTAGTGTGGTTGCACTTGAGAAAATAACGTTTCCTTGAGAAAAGGAAATCAAAACTCCTTCCGAGAGCAGATGGTCCTTTCAAGGTTCTGGAGTGCATTAACAACAATGCATACAAGTTGGAGCTACCCGAAGTGTAACAACCAGCACCGGTCAGGTATTTATCCCATGTTTTATTATGGAATGATTTATGGAATAAGTTGATTTAAAAAAAACGTAGGTTTAGTGGCAAGATTGTAATTAATATTGTTTTGAATCGTTATAAATAGAAAGAGGAAATTCTAAAACCTCACTTTAGCCGACTTTCCTCTTCGGGCGAATCTCCTCCAAAGCCTTCTATCCGGTAGCAGACACCGATTTCCTCCACCATTGTTCAGCTCTTCCTCCACTCTTTTCGAAATCTTAAGCTCCAGGTAATGGTTTAGGTGATTCGCTCATTAAATCTTCGATTTAATGATGGTTATTGATTGATGTTTGAAGATTTAGAATTAGACAATGTTAGAATAACGATAGTATTTTCGAGTTTCTGATTTATGGCATTGGTGATAGAGTTCTAGGTGTTGTTAATATTAGGGTTAAGAATCTGACATTGGTATGAATCTGGTAGTTTTAGTACACTAATGCCATCAATGCCAGTGAGGATTAAGCCACGCACACTAGGTGCTTGACTATAAGACTCAGAGGCTTGAACTAGTTTCCAGGAATGATTTCTTTAGTTAAGATTTTACCAGCTTTGAGATTAGATTATTCATGATACATTTAACATTGAAATATGAAATGTCTAGGAGGAGAAGGATTCAAGTGAAGGCACGACATTGCTAAGGGGACTAGGTAAGTGAGTGTATTAGGATTCCGGCCATTAGGGCCCTACATCACGAGGACGTTAGGAAGATTTTTAAGGATAATGTCTTGATGTTCATGATCTGTACCATGATATATGCTGAATGTCTAAGTTTTCTCTGGTGTGAAGTTCTTTTATGCATACATAACCCATGCATCATGATTTATCTTCCAAGTATACAAAAATGTCTTATGTGCATGTTTCTTTTATGAATAAGATAAGAATATGAAATGTATGCAAGTATGATTAAGTGAGGGTTGGGGCAGTTTGGCCAAGTCACTATCCAAAAATGGACCAAGATTTCTGCCTGAAGGGCCAAGTACACGTACTCTGCCTACCCTCCAGCACGACCCCCTCCTTAATCCATGTTATGTAAACAATGAACAAGAATATGATTCCCACGAAATGATCAAAAATATGAACATGAATATGATTTCCAGGATTTGAATAAAGAACTTGAACACGATTTTATTGAGTATGCAGTCATGACTATTTATGTATATGTTGGACCCCTTACTAAGCATTAGACTTATAGTTTGAACCTTATGATGTAGGTGACGAATTAAAAGGTGAGGATTTCAATCCAAGTGATAACATCTAAGAAGGTTGCTGGATGGTACTCGTGAAGGAATTTGTGGATGGGAAGCGATTTGACCCAAGGTGCTCTTAGTCTGTCATGTTATAAGACAATGAAATGAAAGTTTAAGTAGAAAAGAATTTTAATGTTTATGAGCTATAAGAGATTTTAGGATTTAAGGATTTTTATCTGTTTTTCTTTAAGTCTTCCGCTATGCATGTTTAAGTTTTATGTTAAAGGAATGATTTCTGTGAATTGAGATGTGAGGTTACTTGTACAGTTAGTTCTAGAGAGCTAGCCGAACGTTCGCCAGGGGAGGCGATCGATCGGTCGTCTATGTGTTCTGTTTTGCAAGTAAAAATAGTCGTCCAGAGTTGTAAGTAAATCGTTGACCAGAATTGCATGGACGAATACGTCGTCCAGAGTAAGTGAATGAGTCATCGTCCAAAGTTAGGGGCGAGTCTAAGTCCAGAGAACGTTGTTGAGTTTTCGTCCAAAGTAAGTAGTCACGTGACTGTGGACGACAAATCACGTGGTCCGTAGACGATAAACTTAAGTAAGTCCATGGACGATAGTCTGTGGACGATGAGTTTATATAGCCCGTGGACAATGAAGTCACGTGGACCGTGGACGATAAAGTCACGTGGTCTGTGGACAAAAAGTCTAAGTAAGTCTGTGGACGATAAAATTTAGTTAAGCATCCTGGCAGAGAAAGTCAGTCGTCCACACTGCCTTCTGTTTTCAAACGTCCACACTGCCTTATGTTTTCAGTCATCCACGCTGTCTTCTATTTCTGTTATCCATTCCTGTCTGATATAACGTCTACCCCTACTGTTTAAATTGATGAAACTCGATACGAAAGAGTCGAGTTATGAGAATTTATGGTTTTTAATTTGTTATTCTTTTAAATGTCCACGAGTTATTTTAAAGAAAATTACCAGTAGTTGTTCTAAGATTTAAATGACTAAGTTTAAGTTAAGAATATGCCGCGATCTATTGGGGTCGTTACACGGAGAGTATGGTGTCTTAGCGATATTTAATGTTCAAGACCTCTCCCCCATTTAGAGGTGATGAAGACGAAATTAATAAAGAGGAACCTCTTGACTTGAGGACAAATCCTTTTTCACTTGGAGATGATGTGTAACACCTGGTTCTTTAGAACCAAGTCTAATTTCTTCCTAAATTAATGACACTTTATAAGGTGATAATAAATGTAGGATTAATGGATGACTAGACAAGGGCATAAGGGTAATTAGAAATTTTAAAGTGGATAACGTATTTAAGGAATAGGTTTTTGGATTTAATGCATTGTAGCCGCCACTGTTTTCCAATTCTTTTCGACTCTCAGCTCCTCAGCTCAGTAGAGTGCTCTAGGAGGCCCTCCCTTCGATTTCTCCAGCGATTTCTCCGACTTAGGTGAGTCCCCTCATTTTTCCTTATGACTTGACGGTTAGATAGCAGAGGGAGTACAATGTATGTGTTTTGGGAGTGTTGTGAATGAGTGTAGTTTCGGACTTAGTGCAGAATCGGGAATGCTCGAAGATCTGAGCTTCCAAAACTAATTTCCTTAGACTCCTGGATAGTTTAGAATGAAGTTCAACTAATACACTGTCTACGGTTTTAGGTTTGAGCAAGACCCGAAGTGGTTAGCAACCAAACAATTCCCAGGGATCCAGGTAAGTAAAGTACGCATGTGCCTTCGAGCCTACATCACAAAACAGTAGGGTTATGTATTGTGTGAATGATTTTGTATGTCATGCATCATGTTTTTGAAAGATTGCGAAAATGAATTTTCATGTAAGGATGGTAAGGCATGAACTGAATGTGACAGACAAACTATTAAGGGAACTAATCCACCCCTTAACTTATGAAGAGATTTATAACATTGGGAGGATTGATCCTACTCCCAAGGGAACAGAGGGATCAGATCAGCTATTAAGGAAATTCATCCGCCCCTTAATCGAGTAGAGGATGTATAACATTGGGAAAATTGATCCACTTCGAAAGGGAATCGAGGGATCAGATCAGCTTATGAATGAATGTGAATGCAACTGAAATGAGAAAGTAGAAATTGCATGTTTAGGAATTTATGTTTCAGTATTTCATTTCATTACTGCTTTACTTACTTAGCATTAGGCTAATAGATGAGTTTTGTGATGTAGGTGTTGAGGATACTGCAGGTGATTTTCCTGAATGCACAGATGATTAGCCATGGTTGGAGGAGTACATCCATGTTTCGGCCTGGTAAACTGATGAGGTGGATTAACTGATGTCAGTAGTTGGAATGGTTTAGTTGACAGTGTTTCAATCTGCGTATGTTAGGTTTTCATGACAGTAATGGTTTTTAATATTTTGAATACATTTTGAGATTTTCTGATAATAGTATTCGGTGGAGTTTTAAATGTTGGTTCTTACTGGATTTGAGTAATACAATAATTTGAATTGTTTCTAAATGGTTTCAGTAAAGTGAGTAAATTCTTTTCTGTAGTTAGAGTTGTGTTGTATAGCAAGAAGTTGTTGGTATGTCGCTCTGCTTTCTATCGGTAGATGATGTCTATCGGTAGATGTTGAGTTATAGTTATGTTGTCTATCGGAAGATGTGAGTAGAAAATTTGTCGTTTGGTCATCGGTACATGAAGTTTATTCAACCGGATGATGTAGGTTTAATTCTATCGGAAGATGTAGGTTTTGCACTATCGGTATGAGTGGGTATTATGCCTTGTCGTTTAGTGATCAGTGTATGCAGTTTATTCTATCGGAAGAAGGGAATGAGGGATTTTGTCGTTTTTCCATCGGTAGATGCGAGTCGCAAAACTTGTCGTTTTGCGATCGGATTGATGTTGGATAATTGATTTATCCAGCTGACGTCATCGGTAGGAGCCTCCTATTTTCTGTTTCTGCTTCTTCCATTGACTTTATTCATCGGCAGATGCGTTTGACTTCTGCGACTCCTCAAGTATTCCACGGTTTAAACTTTATTTCCTATTTGCCGATTGTTTCTTAACATTTCAAACAATGTTTCATAGTTTTGTTTAACTCGATTGTTGTTTAAATGATTTCCGCTGCAAGTTTTTAAACATTTTGAAGTTTTAGAAAAATGTCAAATTCAGACTTTCGAGTGAAATTTTAAATTTAGTCCAAAGTCTCTTAGTTATGTTCGAGCTATGTGTAACAAATCGGGTTTAGATAATTCGGGGCGTTACATGATGATATGTCCAGGAAGCCCGTGACACGTTCCCAAGATAATCCACATAACCTCATTAATCTTTATGCTAATGATTTTTCTATTCTTGCAGGTGGAGGCCCATTGAATTGCTCAAAGTGGAATACGTATGAAGCAATGTTCAAAGACTTATCGTGGGAGCCCAAATCTCAAGACATGGACCAGCCCAAGCACTTACTCATTTGGGAGACTAAAGGAGGTGGACTTAAGGCTAAAAGGGGAATTTGTCTTCCCAGAGACATCTAATGTAAACCTTTTATTTTATTGTATTTTTTTTGGGCAAACTTTAGCCATTGTACTTTAGCAAACTTTTGCTAGTGTTTTATTGCTAGATGAAGCCCGAGCCCATGAAGGAGGATAGCACGCATTCTTTTAATTTTGAATTAGGACAACTCATGATGTCCCTAGATGGCTGAAGACAACTTACCAAGAAAGGACTCCATCTCCATGGCCCAAAGGTAAGTGGAGCGTTCCATGTGCGGTCAAGATCAAATCAAAGGTATCTTCCTCAAATTTGTAATGACCGACCCCCCAAACCACCCTAGGCTTACATAGCATCGTGATTAGTGTTTGTTCATTCAGTTTTGACATATCAATATACACCGGTCCGTTCTCCTAAGGGTCAAGAGTCGCGGCTCAAGATAAGTCCTTGATTGATCATCAATCAAGTGGAGTGTGTCTCCAAAATTGTTCTCCAAGTCCATGGTTGTTTGGAGACTCTTATCATCACCTTCTTTTCATCTTTCTAAGACCTTAGAAAAGATAGAAAATGTGTGATGACCCGAATGAACACATATGAGGAGGAACCACTCAGTGCTCCGCGAATCTCGAGTGGGACTTGGGCCGGAGGGTGACGTACTGGGTTAAAACTCTGCGGATCCAGTGTTGAACTTGGGCTGGAGGGTTCGACGTTGAAAGGGGGGTCGTCACAATCCCACATCGCTTGGGGAAGTATGTGGAAATGAAACATATGTAAGTAAACCCTCCCAAGATAGTAAGACACGTTTTGGAGCACAATTGGCAACGGATCCCATAAGAACTCCGAAGTTAAAAGTGCTTCGGCGAGAGTAGTACCAGATTGGGTGATCGACTGAGAAGTCCTCGCCAAACAAAGTTGTGAGGGGAGGATATTAGGCTACGGCGCAATCCCCAGAGCGGACGATATCTTACTGGGATAAGGGGTCGTTACAAAAGGTTACCATACCAGCCTAGTGCCGTTGTGATCGTCTTACAAAGGCTACATTGTAACACCCCCGAACCCGTCCCGGCTCGGTGCGCTACTTTGCTAACTCAAACCGCGTTTAAAACGACGTTTAAAATATTTTTTGATAAATTTTTGACTCGGGTTTCAGGTTTTTCGAACCCTCAAAAAATATTGAAAAACGTGCCAAAAATACGTTTAAAATATGCTGAAAAATGTCGGGTTAAAATATTATGGAAATAGGAAAAAAATAAAAAAAAAACAAAAGTGGGTGCGCGCTAGACGCCGTGCGCGCTGCGCGCCTAGCCCGATCGATTGGTGCCCCAGCCCGATCGATCGGGCCCTCTCGGCTTTCTTCGGCCAAAAATGCCCCTTTTTCGACCTTTTTTTTCACTTTTCTCCATTTTTTTCTTCGAGCCAAACACCTCCAAATCACTTGAAAATTTAATCATACATTCCCGACACTTCCGACTCCGTGTCCCGTAAAAATTACAAAAAACCGACTTAAAACAGTTAACGAAAAAAAATAGAGAAAATAAACCCGATATTATTTGTTTGAAAACCAAAACGAGCGGCATAACACCTATAATTTTCAAAACCCAAAAACCTGAAAATACCCTTATAAACCATCTAAACCAAGTCCACAAATGTGCCAAAACCACAATTATTTTCACCAAACCAAAATCTAACAACATCAACCCAAAATATTCAAACCATACGCTACCACGCATCCCCGAAGATCATGGTCGAGACGCCCCCGACAATTGCCTGCACCGGCATACCGCGTACATCAACGACTGCGTCCCCAACCCTAGCTTTCCTTAAAGCCCTCACCTGTACTCCTGTCGACACCTACACCACAGAACACAAAAGGTAAGCCTAATGCTTAGTAAGTAGCGAATAATGCATATCAAAAACATAATGCAACACAACCCCTAACACATGAAGTTTCTACTCCCTCAGTTGCTCTTGTTTCGTGTGCGTTTCTTTGCTCATTTACAGAACGGAACTCATCGCAAGTGCTAAACTGCAATCCTGGTAGTCCCTCGCAGGTACCACTTTAACGCGATTGGGAAACTCTACTAGAGTTCCTCACAGGTGCTACCCTAACGCGACTGGGTGACTCCAACTCTGCTAGTCCTTTGCAGGTACCACTTTAACATGACTGGAAAACTCTACTAGAGTTCCTCGCAGGTGCTGCCCTAACGCGATTGGGTGACTCCAACTTTGCTAGTCTCTCGCAGGTACCACCTTAACGCGACTGGGAAACTCTACTAGAGTTCCTCGCAGGTGTTACCCTAACGCGGCTGGGTGACTCCAACACAACCACATTATTACGTTTCAATCTCACCATTCAAAACCATGCTCAAAACTCGTTCGTTTCGTAGTTTGAAAACAATGATGCATGTCCAGGCAATACTCAAACACCAAATGAAATAAACAACCAAACAAAACAAACAAACATTTCCTACCGTTCCGTGGTGTAGGCCCGAAGGCAAAACAAAATCAATCCACTACTTACCTGAACTCCTGCACCGCACTTACTCACTTCGGCTACGTAAATTTCCCGACTCGGTAACCTATCATAATCACAAAACTCACTTAAGCATCACAATTCACTTTTAAAGAATACTTAATCTAGAATACTTAATCTAACTCTAACTACAACTAACTAACTTTAATACAACTCACTTGCTCGATAACCTAGCACGTTAATGGGAAAAATCACTTAATATCACCAAAATATAATTTAAAGAAAACTTACTCCATTTCTAACACAAACCAACTAACTCCTCAACATAAAAACCCAAAACCCAATTTTTCCCTCATTTTCCGTATCCAAAGTTCAATCGGCCATAATTTCTTCGTTTTTCAACGGATTTCGACGCACCACCCCAATCCGTAAACCTCTACACGTCTACTATCTATTGAAACACTTAAATCAACCAACCAAACACACTGACCCAATAGGAAATGCAGAAACAGAATCGGCCCTTATAGGTTTAAAAACCTGTTTTTCAACGAATTCCACCAATTCTTTAATCTAACCACTTAAACTGTAACGCCCTGAGTTTTCTGAACCCAGTTCGCTACTCAATGCTTGAACATGACTAAGAAATTTTTTGATTAATTTAAATCTTCACTCGACAGTCAAAATTTGATATTTTTCTAAAAACTCAAAACATTTAAAAATTTGCAGCGGAAATCATTTGAACAACAATGGAGTTAAACAAAACTGTGAAATAAACATTGTTGAAATAATCGTTGGGAATGTTAAGAAACAGTAGGCAAATGGGAGATAAAAATTTAAACCGTGGAATACTTGAGGGGTCGCAGAAGTCAAACGCATCTGCCGATGGACAAAGTCAACAGAAGAAGCAGAAACAGGAAGTAGGAGGCTTCTACCGATGACGTCAGCTGGATAATTCAGTTATCCAACATCTACCGTTCACAAAACGACAAGTCTTGCGCCTCGGATCTACCGATACGTGCTTCTCACTTGGTCATTTAAAACATCTACCGATAGAGAATATCTACCGGTGGACACGTGCACCTCACATGACTCCTTAAAACATCTACCGATAGAGAATGTCTACCGGTGGACACGTGCACCTCACATGACTCCTTAAAACATCTACCGATAGAGAATATCTACCGGTGGACACGTGGACCTCACAGACTCCTTAAAACATCTACGATAGAATATCTACCGGACTCCTTAAAACATCTACCGATAGAGAATATCTACCGGTGGACACGTGCACCTCACATGACTCCTTAAAACATCTACCGATAGAGAATGTCTACCGGTGGACACGTGCACCTCACATGACTCCTTAAAACATCTACCGATAGAGAATATCTACCGGTGGACACGTGCACCTCACATGACTCCTTAAAACATCTACCGATAGAGAATATCTACCGGTGGACACGTGCACCTCACATGACTCCTTAAAACATCTACCGATAGAGAATATCTACCGGTGGACACGTGCACCTCACATGACTCCTTAAAACATCTACCGATAGAGAATATCTACCGGTGGACACGTGCACCTCACATGACTCCTTAAAACATCTACCGATAGAGAATATCTACCGGTGGACACGTGCACCTCACATGACTCCTTAAAACATCTACCGATAGAGAATATCTACCGGTGGACACGTGCACCTCACATGACTCCTTAAAACATCTACCGATAGAGAATATCTACCGGTGGACACGTGCACCTCACATGACTCCTTAAAACATCTACCGATAGAGAATATCTACCGGTGGACACGTGCACCTCACATGACTCCTTAAAACATCTACCGATAGAGAATATCTACCGGTGGACACGTGCACCTCACATGACTCCTTAAAACATCTACCGATAGAGAATATCTACCGGTGGACACGTGCACCTCACATGACTCCTTAAAACATCTACCGATAGAGAATATCTACCGGTGGACACGTGCACCTCACATGACTCCTTAAAACATCTACCGATAGAGAATATCTACCGGTGGACACGTGCACCTCACATGACTCCTTAAAACATCTACCGATAGAGAATATCTACCGGTGGACACGTGCACCTCACATGACTCCTTAAAACATCTACCGATAGAGAATATCTACCGGTGGACACGTGCACCTCACATGACTCCTTAAAACATCTACCGATAGAGAATATCTACCGGTGGACACGTGCACCTCACATGACTCCTTAAAACATCTACCGATAGAGAATATCTACCGGTGGACACGTGCACCTCACATGACTCCTTAAAACATCTACCGATAGAGAATATCTACCGGTGGACACGTGCACCTCACATGACTCCTTAAAACATCTACCGATAGAGAATATCTACCGGTGGACACGTGCACCTCACATGACTCCTTAAAACATCTACCGATAGAGAATATCTACCGGTGGACACGTGCACCTCACATGACTCCTTAAAACATCTACCGATAGAGAATATCTACCGGTGGACACGTGCACCTCACATGACTCCTTAAAACATCTACCGATAGAGAATATCTACCGGTGGACACGTGCACCTCACATGACTCCTTAAAACATCTACCGATAGAGAATATCTACCGGTGGACACGTGCACCTCACATGACTCCTTAAAACATCTACCGATAGAGAATATCTACCGGTGGACACGTGCACCTCACATGACTCCTTAAAACATCTACCGATAGATACTGTAGCTTAAGAGCTCTACATTATCCGATAGGTAAATTACTCGACTCCTGCGATGGACCTAAACAACATGGCAGTAAACTTTACTGTAAACCGAAGAAAGTTCCGACTATCGGAAGGACTTAAGCATTTTACCCAAAAACCATCAGAGACCAATTTTAAATCATTGCATTACTCAAATTTCAGTAAAAACAACATTTTTAAAATCCAACAGAACACTAATGTCAGGAATTCTCAAAACTAATTCAAAAGGTTGCAACCACTACTGTCATGAAAACTCAATGTACTCAGATTGAATCATTATCAACTAGACCTTCATAACTGCTGACATCAGTTAACCCGCCTCATCAGTTTACTAGACCGAAGCATGAATATACCCCTCCAACCACATCTACTCATCTGTGCACACAGGAAATTCACCTGCAGTAACCTCTTCACCTACATCACAAAACTCATTTATTAGCCTAATGCTAAGTAAGCAAAGTAAGGAATGAAATATGTACTGAAATGTAAATCCTAAATATGCAGTTTCTACTTTCATTCCTCAGTTATGTTGCATTCGTTCACTGGTCTGATGATCCCTGATACAATGGGAGATGGATCAGTTTTCCCAAGGTATGTATCCATATATTCAATTAAGGGGCGGATTAGTTCCCTTAACAGCTGATTTGATCCCTGATACAATGGGAGATGAATCAATTTTCCCAAGGTATGTATCCATATGTTCGATTAAGGGGCAGATTAATTCCCTTAAAAGTATACTGTTGCAATCTGTTCACGTCTCACCATGATACTTCATGTAAATTCATTTTCGTTTTCCTTCAAAATATGATGCATGGCGACTGAAAAGAAACATACATTCATGCATACACAAATCCTACTGTTTTGTGATGTAGGCTCGAAGGCACATGCAAACTCTACTTACCTGGTCTCCTGGAAAAATTTGGTTGCAAGCTACTTCGGGTATTACTCGAACCTAAAACCATAGACAGAGCATACATTAAATTTCCTCTAATCTGCATTCTAAACCACTAGAAATCTAAGGGAAACTGTTTTGGAAACTCTAGTCATTGTGCATTCCCGATTTCAGCTTAAACCGAAACCACCACTCGCTTACCGCCTTTTCAAAACCTCATTTATCATCCCTCCTACCAACGATAGATACAATGTAGCAAGAAATAGAAGCAAAACTCACCAAGTTCGGAGAAAATCGCTGGAGAAAGTCGAAGGGGGTCTCCTATCGCGTTCTGCTAAGCTGAGGAGCTGAGAATGGAGAGGAAATGAAATAAAACAGTGGTGGCTACTTCAATAACATTTCCCCTTAAATGCGTTAACCTTTATTACTATCAGATTATCATACTGCCCTCCCTTAGTCATACATTAACCTAGTCATTAATCTTCCATAAAAATAATGTCTCACGATTTGATTAAATAATTAGATTGTGATTAAACCGGGTGCTACATAAACATCCCAAACTAACCTATCAAATGTTTAAACCATGAAAATAAGAAGAAACTCATCAAAGAATATGAAAATTCGGACCTCCCCTTTAGAGTTTTCCAAACCCTAACTAAACCCACTCAAAATACACCTAAAACACTAAAAAACTTCACCTATATGTATAAAAACCAAAACTCATTCATTCTTACCTTGAAACACCTTGCTAAAATTGAAGAGAAGGAGAGGAAGAATCAGCTATGGAGGATGAGAAGAGAACCGAAGAAGAATGAGGGAGAAAGAAGAACCAAATTGCTTTTTAATCTAAATATTTTTCCACTTTTTATTTTTACCACACACTTTTCTAATTTATAAAATTGTCTCTCCCTCTTTTGTTTATCAATCTCCAACGTGAAATGCCTTCTTTCTCTTCACTTTTCATTAAATTTTCCTTGACTTTTCTTTAGCTTAAATTCCCACTTAAATAGATTTCTATTGGTTACCATTTCCTTTGACTTTTCCAACCATAACTTTTTACTAAAAACCTTATCACTTTCTCCTCTTTATTCCAACGCCAATCTCCCTTCTAAATCCCTTCTATTTCATTTACATTCAATTAATTCCTATTGGTTCTTTTATATTTTGACTTTTCAACCCTTACATGCCTTATCTCCTTCACTTTTCTTCTATAAGGTTTGACTTAATCAAACCTCACTTTTTGTTTCTCTTCACCTTCAACGTGGAAGCTATCCCTTCTCTTCCTCTTTCTCATCAAACAATAATTTTCCCATTTATTTCAACCACTAATAATTCTAACAACTCTAATTTAGTATTTTTCTCATACATTTTCCAAAATTCTCATTCTCCAACTCCAACTCTTATAACCCTAAGGTTAAGATTAAACTCTCACAACATAACCTAATCTAAGGGCCACTCACGTATAGAAAATTTCTGAGTGTTACATACATTCTCCTGAGGGTGCCTTAGTTGCCCTTTGGGCCGGTTACGAGATTCTCTATTTATTTTCTTTAATTTTTTATCTTTTTTAGAATAGTTTACAGGGATCTGTCCTACACTTATAGTACATCATTTTCTCTTCAATCATCGTTTTATTTTGATCACTATTTCGTGAACTAATATATCTTGGAAATTAAGGTATTTTTCAGATTTAGTCTATGAAACCTTTGTGTGGTTTTTATTTCGTATAACCTTGAATCTTTGCAGATCCGAAGGTTATCATTAAGGATAGATGAATGCATAGGTTGTTGGTTTTGAGTTGAAAACTAATGGGCTTAACCATTGAGGAGGCAGCAAAGAAAGGAATTAGGCCCATGCATTAGAAGAGGGGCGGATTGCCATCTCCACCGTCGGATCTAGGGCGCGGGCGCGAACAAGGCTTGGCTGCCTAAGTGGCTGCTCATCTTGGCATGCCCATTTTCATCCTTCATCAACAGCTCTTTTTCATCCTTCCATCCAAACCCTAGCCTCCACCATTAGGGGTTATTTATAGGCATTGCTTAATTGCATTGGAAAATTTTTTTTGCCAATTTCTCAATACATGAGTCACTTTTGTCTTCCAAAGAGAGAAGCATTGTTACTTTCAATGGAGGTAAGCCACAGATTTTTCAATCAGAAAAAGAAGTAGGTCTTCCTTGCTTACTAGCTCAAGGTTGCTAGAGTAAGCTCGTATTGCCCTTACTCATCATTCTTCTTTAAGTTTGATCTACGAGGGGGCCAAACCGGTGCCCGATAGTGGTTGTTTTTCTACAGAAAAACATGCACCCGTGAGTATAACATAAGATAGCTCTCAGGTCCGCTTAGGGTTTTCATTTTTTTTATTTTTATCTTTATTTTATTATTCTGTTCTTCATATTACACACACTACCACTCTTCATCTTTTGTTGGGTTTAACACGGGTCCTTTCTAGGTCCAGACCGTGTCATAATCCCGTTACAAAATCCATCATTATATATTCTCATTTCCATTCAGCTATCGGTAATGGAATGAGTAATCCTGATGGTTTCTTATACCCAGCTTTAATCCTTTGACAAGCCATGCATTTGGAAACAAACTTGGCTATTTCAACTTTCATTCCCTTCCACCTATATTGTTTCCTCATGTTTTGGTACATCTTGTTATTTTTGGGGTGAATGGCAAATTTTTAGCAATGGTTTTCCTTTAAAATTTCATATTTCAATTCTTGGTTATCGGGAAATCACTAAACGACCTTGATATCTTACTCCCGAATTAATATCCATGGAAAAAAATTCAATTTCCTTTGCTTCAATCATAGTTTTCAATTCAGCTATTTCAACACTATTGTTTTGTGCCTCCATAATCCTTTGCACCAAATTAGATCTCACATTCACATTTTGAAGGTATACTTGTTCATTGTCTTCTCTTACTTGCAAACTAAATTTATCAATCTCAGATCACATTTCATAATCTTTAATACCAATATTAGCTGCCATCAATCTTAATTTTCTGCTCAAAATATCTGCCACCACATTTGCTTTACCCGGGTTGTATTAGAGTGTATAATCATAATCTTCCAAGAATTCCATCCAATGCCTTTGTCTTTGATTCAACTCTTTTTAAGTAAATAAATACTTTAAACTTTTGTGATCTGAAAACACTTCAAATGTCTCTCCACATAAATAATATCTCAAAAGCTTTAAAGCAAAAACCACTGCATCAAGTTCCAAATCGTGAACCGGATAATTCCTTTCAAGTGATTTCAATTGCCTCGAAGCATATGCAACTACTTGATCGTTTTGCATCAAGACACATCCTAATCCATCTAAAGATGCATCACAATATTCCACATAACTTTTTCCTCTTTTTGAAATTATAAGAATCAGTGGAGACACTAATTTTCTTTTTAACAACTAAAAAGCTACCTCACATTTGTCATCTCATTCGTATTTCACACACTTTTTGGTTAATCAGTTCAATGACATTGAAATTTTAGAAAAGCCTTCAACAAATCTTCTATAGTATCCGGCTAATCCCAGAAAATTTCTTATTTCCAAAAATGATTTAAGTTGTTCCCAATTCTGTACTGCTTCGGTCTTTAAATAATCAACCGCAATACCATTCTTAGAAATCGCATGTCTCAAAAATTTGACTTCCGCCAACCAAAATTTACATTTACTTAATTTGACATATAATTGGTGTTGTCTCAACAGGTCCAAAATACAATGCAAGTGTTTCTCATGGTCTTGTCTTGAAGAGGAATATATCAAAATATCATCTAGAAATACAATCACAAAACTATCAAGATACGGTCTAAACACTCTGTTCATTAAGTCCATAAACGCTGCAGGTGCATTCATCAAACCGAAGTGCATAACCAAATACTCGTAATAACCATAACGAGTTCTAAAAGCAGTTTTATGAATATCTTCTTCCCAAATTTTTAGTTGATAGTATCCGGACATTAAATCAATTTTCGAGAACCAACATGAACCTCTCAACTGATCAAATAGATCATCAATCTGAGGAAGTGGATACTTGTTCTTTACTGTTACTCTATTCAATTGTTGATAGTCAATGCACATTTTCAATGTACCATCTTTCTTTTTAACAAACAACGCTGGAGCACCCCATGGAGATGTGCTAGGCCTTATAAATCCTTTGTCCATTAATTCCTCTAATTGTACTTTCAATTCCTTTAATTCAATCGGTGTCATATGATGAGGAACAATGAAAATTGAATTTGTACTTGGATACACTTCTATTACAAACTCTATCTCTCTTCTTGGAAGCAATCTGGGTAGTTCTTCTGGAAAAACATCCATATATTCATTTACCACTTCAATAGATTTAACCTTTTTATCATTATTTGGCTCAATCAAAATGTTAGCTATCCATCCTTTAAACTCAAAAGAAGTTCGAGGGAAATGACATCTAATTGTATTTCCCTCACCATAAAATGAAAATATTTCTCCTTGTGGAAAACATACCGTTATTTTCTTTCGGTAACAATCCATAATTGCTTTGTACTTGGATAACAAATTCATCCCAAAAATAACATCAAACCAATCAAGTTCTACAAATATAAGGTCTACCACTAACTCATAGTCTTTAATTTACATTACACAATATTTATATATTTTATTTACAGCAACATTTCCACCAAATGGTGATTCCACACCCAAAGCATATGGTAATAACACTATTTTCAATCCTAACGCATACGCAACAGAGGCGGGCACAAATGAAGGTGTTGTAGGGGTGGGCAGGACCGGATCGTGTCTTGAGAACCAGATCAGACTGATGATTTTGGTCCCAACTCGCTGGACCACGATCCGGTCCTCGTTCTAAAGTTTAAAATCCCACCGATTTCGGTCCGGTCCTCAGTTCAGAGCTAAAAATCCAGAAAAATTGGGACCGGACCAAAGGTTAAAAAAAAGTTAAAAACTGCCTACTGGGGCTTCAGTCTTCACTGCTTCACAGGCCACAGCCTTCACTGAGTTCACTCTTCACTTCAGTTCCAGAAGGTAGAACCGCATAATTCCTCTTGAGTCCCGACTCTCGTTCTTTTGCTCAGCTGAACACTCGACTCTGACTCCTGACTCCCGAGTTTTGTTCTCCGTGCTCCCTGCTCCCTGCTTCGATTTGCCTCGCCTCGCGCTCCCCTCTATCCTCGGCTGATCGGCTCAGTTCACCTCGTCTTGCCTCTCCTCAGTCTTCTGTCTTCGCCTGTCTTCGGCTCGCCTCGCCTGATGCCTCACCTCGCCTTGCCTGACTCCTTGCCTCGCTTGACTCCTCGCCTCACCTGTCTTTGGCCAGTCCCTCACTATAAGTGTAATTTTTGTAATAGAAATGTGTAATTTCAAGTTGTATTTTTTATGCTCATTGGAATGTTTGTTGATTGTGTTGATTTTGACGTTGAATTTAAAAATTGGATAGTTGAATTTGGGTTGAATTTATTTTTGGATGTTGATTTAAAAAATTTTAATGTTTTACAAAAAAAAAAGGATAGGAGGAACCGAGACCGAACCAAGACTGGATCAAAATTTTGGGTCTGGTCCCAGTTTGGTCCTGGTCCTGCCCAGGGCCGATTTCGGAAAAAATTTCCCAAAACCTCAGTCCGGTTTTGATCTGGGCTCAGGACCGAAGTGAACTAAACCGTGCCCACCCCTAATGTGTTGCTCTGGAATCAAACAAAATTCATACTTTGAAATTGTAAAGTAAGAAAGTACCTTCGATTACGGCATTATCAGTTTGTTTACCAAAAGCACCAAAGACATGCATTTTTTTGTTGTGAACTAGTAGCGTGTGAGATATTTCCTCAAAATTGTCTAGGTACTTGCTGATTTTGTCTTATATATGAAGGAGGACTCATGGCAAAAAATTGAGTTTCTTGACCCCTTGTTGAGTATAAGGATTTTCAGCCTTCCATTTCTTACAATTTCTTTTTATATGGCTCGCTTTACCACAATAATAACACGTTTTATTCCATGTATCATTTGCTTGTGAATTGTCACCCTCACTTTTAGTTGGTTTACTTTGATATGAGGTTTGAGTTTGAGATTGAAGTGGAGTAAATCTTGACTGTTTGAACTTTTGATCTTCTCCATTTACTATTTCTTGATTATTTCCCTTTGTTTTTCTTCTTGATTCTCATTCATCCTTGCTCACCCCAAGTTTTTGCTTAATTAGCATGGCTTTTTCTACCATATCTAAATATGACTCAAGTTTTAAAGCTACGAGTCTATTAGAAATACCTGATCTAAGCCCTTGCTCGAACCTTTGGGCTTTAGCAACTTCATTGGGAATAACTGCCCTGTATACTTTGATAACTCTTCAAACTTGGTTTGATAGTCTAAATGTCTTTTTGAACCAGCTCCAAGAATTCTTTAGCTTTTGCTTGTTAAATATAATTGGGAAAGAATCTCTCCAATAAGATATTTTCAAATTGTTCCCAACCAAATTGGCCACCTAGGGATACCTTAGTCTGATCCCACCACTTATCTGCCTTATCATCAAGTTGATTTACGACAAACTTGACTTTGAATTCATTTGGAATTCCCACCATTCAAACTTCTTTTTCATTTGTCTCGGCCACTCCTCAGCTTTGGCTAGATTACTTTCTTCTTTAAACACTGGAGGTTTAGCTTTTCAAAACCTCTCCAACCATTTAATTTCCATTGAATCCTGACTTTCAACTCTCTCATTGGTCTGTTAAGCAACATTTTTATCCACAATATTGGCTAAAGCTATGATAATTCTGCGCATTTCAACTATCTCATCAACTTGGTTATCATCTTTACGAGTAGATTCTCCTCTCACCATCTACAACAAATCATATATTAATCAGAAAAACATTCACCATTAAGGCAATATAAGAGGCATTCTAAATATAGTTACTAACCCTCATAACCAGTTAGAACTATTATGTATAGCTCTGATACCAAATCTGTCAAAATCCGATTCCACCAACCGGACTCTGACAGCTATAGGATTCTCAAAGTGGGAATGAGTCGAATATAAAAGAGATGCTCTTATTGGCACTCACCTCTCACATGCATAGATCGTTATGAATTAATGGAACATACTTCTTTAATTTGGTATCCTAAATTAGGATGCTCCGTTTAAAATTATTTTTTTTTAATAAAAGTATTTAAAACATAAAACATATAAAATGTGTACTATTGCATAAAGAAAATCAACATACATTTTATTCATTGAAAATTTATATGAAAATCAGAGTACTAACATGGAAGCTACTACAAAAGTAGATCACTACATGTGACCTTTCAAAAAGATATATACAAATGAAAACCAAGCATTCCACTTAAACAAAAAGACCACATACATTGATGGTTCACTTATGTCTCTTTGCAAACTTTATATTGCCTTATGTTTTTCCCTCTCGGTGAAAGTTCTCGATATATGAAAAATATAAATTATCCACATAATGAGTTTTTAACCCAATAAATAAATCTAACACATAGAATAACTAATATAAACTCTATTAACACCATATAGGATCAATCACTACCTTCCACTACAATGATTATTTGAAAATCATATAAATCATGTTCTTTTGAAAGTCATGCAATTGCTATAAAAATATGCATGCTCAAAATCAATATTTTGAAATCACTCAACTATTGTTTGAAATCATTTTCATCAAATAAATCCAATGCAAATATAATGAACTTTGCATGATTAAAACTATCTTTTTTAAGAAAACTCCAATGCATCTTTTAACAACCAAATGTTTATGCTAAAAAAGTAATACACTCTAATTCCAACATGTATAACCATCACACAATCCTATACGTTTCTAGGCTTTCTCGGGCAGGGCTGTAGGACAATATGCATTGCTTTCTCTCAAGGTTTAGGGATTTTTAACTCAATGAGAACATTAAGTTGATCTTCTTCTCATTTCCATAGTCATACATGTCGCATAAGAAGAGGCAATTCCAATCATTGGGTTCATGTGTTACCAAGATTGCCAACTTCCTTTTTTTCTCAAATGCATATTTTAGCACATTTTATAAATTCAGTGTCATGTACTTTTAAAACCATGCAACTTACCCATGTAAATCATTTTGAAAACCAACATATCACATTGATTTAAAACAATGTTTTCAAAACATTCATTTTTAACATCATAATACAATTTGAAAATATAATTTTTTTTTTAAAACACCATTCATTTCACATCAAAATAATATCAATTTAATCACTTCAATCCACAATCAAAATTCTAAGTCTAACCAAAACCAATGACATAATTTAAATCCATCACATCTAAACAATGCAATAAAGGTTAAATTAACTATTCTAAATGTAGGATTTACTTACCTATTGAAGGTTCCTCCTCTCCCATGAAATTTCCACTTAATGAACTGATTTTTAGTCCTATAGAGTCGCCTCTCCAAGCTGAGTAATTTTCCTTTGAGAAGCAACTCCAAAATCCCACTTTTTCGCTTTTCTTTCTCTTTTTTCTCTCTTCTCAATATGAATTCCACAACAATGGTTGTCTCTTCAGCCTTTGTCCCTCATTTCTAAATGGTTCTTTGATAAACTTCTCTTTTTAACCCAACCACTTCATGTCTTTGTATAAAATTGTCATTCATTCTATGGATATTCTAAAAAATACCATGATTATTTATGTTTAAGTATACTTAGATAAAACTAATTAATTTTGATTAGTTTTAATTTAATCAATATGATTAACATAACAATCATAATTAATTAACCTTAACCATACTTAATTAACTTAATTAATTACTTAAACAAACAGTTTACTCAACATATATTGATTGTCACGTGTCCTAACTCCATTGGTTGTCCAAAGCTATTGTATGGATACATGACACCAAGTGTTGAAAACATTTTTTCTTCTTTAACTTTCTCCAAATTCCAACTCTAAGATCTAGTTTAAAACAATTTACCAAAACAATGCAGTTTAAAATGTAAACGGTATTCATCATATTAAAAAGTAAATAAATTTTGCTACATACATCCAACTTCTTTCATTCCAAAGCCATTATTTTTCTCTACATGTCTAGTTGAAGACTATTAAATTTCATAGAAATTCAATTATCACAGCAAAAGTTATTACACTTACTATCAAGTCTTTTCCTACAAAACAGTTTTATTTTTGGCATTCACAATGACTTTGTATCATTTATTCAATACAACTTCCATAACTTATATTCATATATCATCCATAATAAATATCTATAATACATTATTGACAATAGAATATTGAAGGTTCAAACCATTACACCCTCGTTCCCCACCACCCTCTAAATAGGGAGGCAGCAAATGGGAGGCCGTTTCAGGGCAGGGACTCCCCGTTCCCAAGAACCCCTGAAACGAGAGAGACAGGGAACGGAGGGCCGTTCAGGGGAGGGGACCCCTTGTTCTTGAGCACCCCTAAAATTAGGGTGCAAGGAACGGGGGACCGTTCACGGGCGGGGACCTCCCGTTCTCAAATCACGTGCGGTGCACGTTGAACGGGAGGTCTCCACTCCCATACCGACCTCCCGACCTAATATGTCTAGTGCCACATAAGCACTGAACATAACCGGGGGTAATCGACCCTCCATTCTTGGCGTAAATTTAGAACGGGGGTCATCGGCCCCTGTTGGTGTTTTATTTGTTACATTTTAGATAATTTGATAATTTAATATTTTAGTTGTTAGGGTTTTTAGTTTAGAAATGTTTTAAATTACCTTCATACTTTAGGTTCAAATTGGTAACTACCCATTATTAAATTAATTTGTAAATTTTTATATATTAGATATTTAGATGCAAAAACAAAAATCTAAAGCCAGTCAAATTATCCAAAACTCCAATGTTATCTAGAAAATAAATATAAAAAGATGAAAAATAATCACCAAGAGTTGACCAATGGCTTCTCCAACAAAGCAGAAATGTACATCTCCTTCCGCTCCGGCCCACGATCCAGCTTCCGGCCAATCTCCCACTTCACCTTCCTAAATCCGACGCTCTCGATGACCGGAGCATACACCTTCTCTAACTCTTCACCCACGCAGACCTCAAAATCCTGTAAATGTCAAAAATCATGAAGTGCAACAATGGCGTCAGAATCCAGTTGCTCAAAACGTGCATCGAGTGCACTGTGCGGTCCCTCCTTAATGATGAGGGGCCTACATCATCTAATAAAGAAGACAATTTCAATTTTACTTCTGCACGTCACTAATGAAATACAGAAGAAAAATTGAAACTTTCTTCTCCGTGATGTGTGATGTTTTGTCCTCTTATGAGAAATTTTCTCTATAAATAGAGAGTTTCTGATGAAAGAAAAATCATCCGAAGCAAGAAGAAAAACAAACTTCAGTGAAGAGGGAGAGAGAAAAGAGTGAGGATTTTTGGAGGGAGAGAAAAGAAAGGTGTGAGAGAAAAATAAGTGTGGTGCTTTTGTGCACAGTGAGAATTCTAAGAGTAGGGATTTCTCTTAGTGAATATTTTCTAGGATATTTCATATCTAGAAAAATATTGTAAATCCTATTTTGCATAGTGAGATCTTTCTGGACTCAGTCCCCGTGGTTTTTTCCCGATTTGGATTTCCACGTAAAATTCTCGGTGTTCATTATTTGCTATTATTTCTCTTACTTCTTGGCCGTTATAATTTTACGGCAGTGGGAAAATATTCCTGGTATTTTTTTTTTATTGCATCTGGTATCGTTTCTCATACCGCTTATTTAAGTGGGGTTCCCGTCAGATTTCGTTGTTATTTATTTTTCCTAACAAGTGGTATCAAAGCCTGGTGATTTCTTTAAATCTAGTATGCTCTGTGGTTGCGGTTTTTAATTGATCTTTCACATCAGAAAAATTTTTAGAAGTTATTATGGCGGGAAAGATTGAAATCGAAAAATTCAACGGAAATAATTTCTCTCTGTGGAAATTAAAAATGAAGGCGCTATTGCAGAGAGATAGTTGTGCTATGGCCATCGGCGACAGGCCTACGAACGTTGAAGATGAGAAATGGAATAAAGCTGATGAGGATGCAATGGCCATTTTGCATCTCACTCTAGCAAATGGAATTTTGTCAAGTATCTCAGAAATGGTAACGGCAAAACAGATCTGGAATACGCTGACAAAGTTGTACGAGAAAAAGTCGTGGTATAATAAAATTTTCTTGAAAAGAAAATTATATACCCTTCGGATGTCAGAATCTACAACAGTGACAGACCACATCAATACTCTGAATACATTATTTTCTCAACTTACTAGCAATGGAGCACAAAATCGACGAAAATGAAAGAGTTGAACTTTTACTTCAAAGTTTGCCAGATTCATATGATCACCTTTTCGTAAATCTACTCAATGGTAGTACCAAAACTACATTGATGTTCAATGATATTGCAGCTGCCGTTCTTGACAAAGAAAGTAGGTGGAAAAATAAGGAGCAATCCTCTGTGGAGGCTTTATCAGTAACGAGAGGGAGATCAATGGAACGTGGGGCCTCCGGAGCCAGCACGTCAAGAAGATCTAAATCGAGAAGTAAAAGGGGCGTCAAATGCTATCACTGTGGCAAGACGTGCCACATGAAATAGGATTGCTGGAAATTGAAGAAAGAACAAGGCACAGGAGGTTCTAAAAAAGAAATAAAGAGTACGACTGCACCTGTCTCTAAGGGTGAAGATGTGATTGTATGCGAAGATGTTGTCAACCTTACGATGAATGAATCATGTTGGGTGTGTGACTCTGGAGCATCTTACCATGTTACTTCAAAAGTTGAGTATTTTTCATCTTACACCGGCGGTGATTTTGGCGTTGTCAAAATGGGGAACAGTGTCACGACCCAAACCCAACGGGACGCGACTTACATAAACTTGTTCATAACCATATTCATGACTCACACACACTTTTTTTTTTCATACAAAAATCTACTTGGAAGAAACATGTTTAGAATTCATTTGAAGCTTTTTGAAAATAAGTAAAACATTAATAGAATTAAAGAAGAAATAAGGAGAAGAATATACACGGTCTTAGAGGAAAAGTAGAGGGCAGAATCAGAAAATCGTAAAGCGCCGAACGATCGCTCACTTTAGGCGATCGATCACCCTCCCAAAAACAACACAGCCGATCGATCGCTCAACCATTGAGCGATCGATCGCTCCTCAAAAATTCTTGCAGCCGATCGATCGCTCATATGTTGAGCGATCGATCGCCCTTCCAAATACAAATAGCCGAATGATCGCGATCTCCGCCGATCATTCTCCACCTCCTCTGGAATCTTAAATTTAACCAACCAAACTACCGAACGATCGCGGCCCTCTGCCGATCGAACGGCACCCCCTCTATCCTGAATTTTTCAAACAACAACATTTCCCTTTCCTCGCCCATAAATCACACCAAATATCATACAAATAGCTCATCTCAATTCTTCAAAGATATTCATCAATCAAACCAAATTTAAATCATTCAAACGAGAAGCTTAAATTCTTCAAATCACCCGTCATTAAAAATCATTTGATAACAAAGCGTTTAGACCATAGCGGAAGACAAAATGAGTATAAATCCCTTAGTCATAAATTCATCCTAAATAAAAGAAACCAACAATCATTCTTTTACTTACTATCATACGAAAGTCCCTATAGAAATCCCTTCCTACTTATAATCTATAACATGACATTACCAAGACTTGCTAGGAGCACCACCCTTGGGTCAAATCGCCGCCCAGCCACAAAACACCGCCACAAGCCCATTCCAGCAACCCCTCTTAGACATGATCATTTGGGATGAGATCCTCACCTTCCAATTCGTCACCTACATCATAAGGTTCAAACTATAAGCCTAATGCTTAGTAAGGAATGCAACGCAAATATGTAATACTCATGAATGCATGCTTCACTTAATCGTGTTTGTGTTCATGGACATATTCTTCTTCTTTACTTGCTTGGCTCGATTTAAGGGAGGACACGGAGAAAAAGGGCGAGAGAAACATAATCGTGGTCCAAACGGACAATAACAGTAATGACTAGTTCGGCCCCCACCAACGAGAGGATTCACGAACTAATCGTGCAGCATCAACCTGGCCCCCACCAGCGGGAGGATCCGCAAGTCTTCCTGCCAGTCCGGCCCCTATCAACGAGGGAATCCGCAAACCGTACAAAGTCTTGCAAACATAAACATGGCCAATTCTCCCCGTTCCACACTTAATCATGCTTACATATATATTTCATATTTTTAACTTAATCATATAAAACGTGCACATGATGCATGGACATGGATTGACATAGAGATAATATACCATGAGAACAGGCATTACATCATATATTAAAATATCACTCTACTCAAATCTATCACAACATAGCATACGACAAGTCATATTCATTAATAATCATCCAAACAAACCTCCCTAGTGTCCTTGTGATGTGGGGCCCTAATGGCCGGAAAATCCTAATACACTCACTTACCTGGCGTCCTTAGCAATGTCGTGTCTTCTCTTTAAGCTCTTTCACCTAAGACATTTCCATAATTCGATGTTAACAATCAATCCTAAATAATCTAAATTCAAAACTAGCAAAACCCTAGCTAAGGAAGTTTCCTAGAAATCTAACTTATTCTATTCGGGTATTTTATCTAACACATGGCGTGCATCAAATTTCTAGCCTAACATTAATGGCATTTAAACCTATCAACCACCAAAGATCAACCAACAACCAATAAATCTCATCCTATTATCAGCCATAGTCTTAAATCCTCCATAAATGCACATCAATAAATAAGACCTAACGATTCCAACGTTACTCCATAAATTTAGAAATCCAAACATAATAACTCTATTCGTTATGTAACGCCCCCGAATCCACCCTGGCTCGGTGCGCTACTTTGCTAACCAAACCCACGTTGAAACATAATTTAAACTAGGCCTAGACTCGCTAATTACCCTTACTCCTAACCGCTAAGCACCACGGCGTTTTCCCCGAAAATTTCGGCAGAGTAACGCCTGAAAATGGCGCCTCCAAAAATGCTAAGTACCTGCACACAAACCAATTCCCAACCAGATCCAGAATATTCTTACTCAGCTAATCACTCACTATCCAGCATACAAAATCTCCAATAATAGAAAAATGGGAAACTAAAATACTAACATCCCTAAATGCAGAAAATCCACAGGTTAGGGCGACTTATCACCCTTAACTTAACTATATACAACAATAAACATTTACAATAACCACCAAAATATTAAACCCCACATCTCCGAAGACCATGGTCGAGACGCCCCGACAACTGCCCGCATCGGCATACCGCGTACATCAACGACTGCGTCCCAATCCTAGCTTTCCTCGAAGCTTTAACCTGTACTTCTGTCGTCACCTACACCACGGAACACACACACACACGTAAGCTTACGCTTAGCAAGTAGGGGATAATAAATATAAACAAATGCAATCCACAATTAACCCTCACACAACCCTAACACAACCACACACACACGCTCAACACGACAACGCAACGCAACAACACAACTTCCCAATGCAACTCAACAACATCACAATGCAATCAACCTAACACAATGCAGTTTCTAACTCTCAGTTGTGTTCGTTTGCTGATCGTTGCTTTAATCACGACATTTACGTATTTTAGTCAATCATCCTTCATAGAGGTCCCCTCGGGGTGCTACTACTAGCAACCTCAGCCCGACAAGGCACTCTAATCAGGATCTCGTGTTTTAGCCAGTCATCTCTCATAGAGTTCCCCTCGGGGTGCTACACACCAGCACCTCAGCCCGACAAGTCACCCTATTCGAGATGCATTTTACATTTACGTATCTTAGCCAGTCATCCTTCACAGAGGTCCCCTCGGGGTGCTACTACCAGCAACCTCAGCCCGACAAGGCCTACTATTCAGAATTTCGTATTTTAACCAATCATCATTCATAGAGGTCCCCTCGGGGTGCTACTACCAGCAACCTAAGCCCGACAAGGTACACTAATCAGGATCTCGTGTTTTAGCTGGTCATCTCTCATAGAGTTTCCCTCGGGGTGCTACTACCAGCAACCTCAGCCCGACAAGTCACCCTATTCGAGATGCATTTTACATTTTACTTTATCTGATTACATTCATGATCACAATGCCAAACAATGCCACTAATCATTTCTAACGTGCTATACCATGATGCATGCTTCAAATATGCAATACCACACGAAACCATCAACACAACAACACAAGTCAACAATACAACACCAAACAAACAAACATCCCCCGAGGCTATAAACTACGATGCATTTCACACTATGATGCAAGTCGCACAAATACTTAACCAGACCAGACCAAAACAAAGCAAAGCAATCAACCAACAATGCTCAACCAACAAAGAAGACAATCAAACAACAAACAACAAACCTACCGTTCCGTGGTGTAGGCCCGAAGGCAAAACACAAACGTCCTCTACTTACCTGAACTCTTGCACCGCACTTACTCACTTTAGCTACGTAAATTTCCCCACTCGGTAACCTAACACATTCACAAAAGTCACTTAAGCATCACAATTCACTTCTAAAGAATATTTAAGCTAACTCTAACTACAATTATTCAAACTTCATTCAAATTAAGCCTACATTCACCAATTACTCTCAAACTACTATTTCTAGCCTAATCCAACAAAAACCTAACGAAACGGGCCACCAATTTAGGTTTGGTAAAAACCGACCCGAAACCTCAAACGTGCATAACTTTTGCGTCGGTTATCGGAATCGAATGATTCCAGCGGCCACGTACTTCTCTAATAATCTATTTTAACCTGTTAAAAGAAATTTGAAAACAAACGACTCTAGCTAGGTCAAATTGACAAAAACCCGATTCTGCCCTTTACCGGAAAATCTCCCTTTTTTGGTTTTTCATCAAATATTCTCTGATTCCCCACCAATCAACCACCCTCATACCTAATTAACATAATCTAACAAAACCCTACTGTTTTAAACCAGAAAATCGAAGCCCCCAATTTGAAGCCCCTCTATTTTTTGCCCAATCCGAGCTCACCCTTGCTCGGCAACCCTCGCCGGCGTTAGGCTCGGCCATTCGACGACAAGAACGACCAAAAGCCGCCAGCAATCAGAGCTCAAACGAGCTCGCCCCTCTCAGCCTTAAACCGAACCAAAATAGGGGAAAATTGGGCCTTACCGGTCGGCTCGTGCACGGAGGCCGCCAGAATCACCTCGTCGCCGGCGTCTGGTCGGAAGTTGCCGGTGATCATCGCGCTCCGTCGATCGTCGCCCTCCCTCTTCTCCCCTGTTCGCTCTCGGCCACGAAGAACTGAATGGCGTTGATCGCCATTCAGTTGTTTTAAATTAAAATTAATAATAATAATAATTATTATTATTATTATAATTATAATTATAATTATAACAATTTCTATTAAAACTAATAACATGACATTTACCGTTTTGCCCTTCCGCAACTTCCGTTAAATCCCGTTCTTAATTATAAATTTTCGTAAATTGACCCTCATCCCGTACCCAGCTTAAGTTCTCCATTTAGAATATCCGACCACTAAGTAATTAATCAATTAGTTTAACCAAATTTATTCACTCTTCTTTTAAATTAATTAAAACCGCTATTTATTAAACAATTACCTTATCATTTTATTTTCCCTCAAATTCCTCTTCCACATTTTCATTCTAATTTACTACTTAACATAACCTATCTAAGGCTACGCGCGTTGTAAGAATTTCCCGGGTGTTACACGTTAACAAGCCCTAAATTGAGAACTCGACGAATACAATAATTAGAACTTACCTAAGCTTCGAATCCTTGAAGAAAATTGTGGAAGAAATTGGCTAAGAGGAGAAACTTGGCTTGTGGGAGGAGAAGAAATCGTGGGAGGGAGGGAGGGAGCCGCCAAGGAAGAGGGAGCCGAGAGAAGAATGAGAGGAAAATGGAGAAATTTAGGTTTTTAATAAATTTTGTTTGCAAATTATCACTATACCCCTCCCTTTAATCATTCACTTAATTCCAATAATTAGCCTATAATCCGATTTTCATCAAAATAATCATAACCCACTAAAATTCCTCATAATTCTTCGGGGCTCCAATAAAACATCCCGTGCACAAAACGGACTCAACTAACTATTTATACGAACTAAAACACTATACGGAAAAATTAGAGGTCTATAAATATAAACCAAAGTCCCAAAAATTTGGGTGTTACAAACAGTCACGTTTCCAAAATAATTGGAAAAGGAGACATCTGTATCCATACCAACACAATATGTGAGTTGGTGCTTATAGATATCAGACATGTTCCAGATATTAGACTGAATTTAATATCAGTCGGTGCTCTTGATGAGGCTGGTTTCAAGAGAAAGTTTGCTGGTGGTAAATGGGAGCTCAGCAAAGTTTCTCTCATCATAGCGAAAGGGATCAAAGAGTCTAGCTTGTATGTGACGCAAGTGACTGTGAAGGAAACATTAGTAAATGCTGCACAAGATGACTCATCCATTGAGTTATGGCACAAACGACTTGGTCACATGAGTGAAAAGAGACTTCAATTGCTTGGCAAAAGAGGTTGTTTGTCACATCTCAGAAATGAATTTCTGTCAAGCTGTGTGCATTGTTTGGCGGGAAAACAACACAGAGTTTCCTTTCAGAAGAATTCTGCATCAAGGAAGCCAGACGTGTTGGAAGTTGTCTACTCAGATGTCTGCGGTTCCATGTCCACGAAAACGTTAGGTGGTGCCCAATATATGGTCACATTTATTGTTGATCACTCAAGGAAGGTTTGGGCTTATGCACTCAAGACCAAAGATGAGGTGTTTAACATTTTTAAACAGTTTCATGCTTCCACATAGTGAGAAACTGGAAAGAAGTTAAAATACATTCACACTGACAATGGTGGTGAATATATGGGATCATTTGACGATTACTGCAAATTGCACGGGATCCGGCACGAAAGATCTGTTTCAAAGACTCCTCAACAAAATGGCGTTGCGGAAAGAATGAACCGAACTATTGTGGAGAAGATAAGGTGCATGCTATCACATTCAAAGCTTCCTAAAACATTATGGGGAGAAGCAATGAATACTGCAGTAAATATCATCAACTTGTCTCCATCAACACCTCTGAGTGGAGAAGTGCCAAACAGACTATGGACTGGAAAAGACGTCTCTTATAAACATCTAAAGGTGTTTGGATGCAGAGCATTTGTCATATTCCTAAAGATGAGAGGTCAAAGCTAGACAGCAAAGCTAAGGAATGCATATTCCTCGGATACGAAAGTGATGCATTCGGATATAGCCTTTGGGATCCGATTGAAAAGAAGATTTTCAGACGACGAGATGTTGTCTTCTTTGAAGATCACACCATTGAAGACAAGAAGAAAGATTTGGAGATCGCTGAAGAGCATTCAGTAAGAGTTGGTCTGGAAAAATCAACTTTTGACGGGGGAGATGTTGGAGAATCCAGTGATCAAGCAGCAGATGATGTTGACCAAAGAGAAATAGAGATTTCTCCTGAATCAGTTGTAAAACTTGAGTTAAGAAGGTCAACAAGAGATCGTCAACCATCGAAGAAATACTCTGTGAACGAGTATGTGATGATAACTGACGGTGATGAACCTGAGTGCTATAAAGAAGCTATAGAGCATCAACAAAAGAAGAATTGGTTGGATGCGATGCAAGATGAGATGAGATCATTGCATGAGAACCATACTTATGAGTTGGTTCAGCTTCCAAAGGGGAGAAAGGCACTCAAGAACAAATGGGTATACAGACTCAAAGACGAAAATTCACAACCAAAGTATAAGGCACGACTGGTCGTAAAAGTCTTTGGACAGAAGAAGGGGATTTACTGTGAGGAAATTTTTTCACCGGTAGTGAAAATGTCATCCACACGAGCGGTACTTGGATTAGCCTCAAGTCTTGATTTGGAGATCGAGCAACTCGATGTGAAGACTGCCTTCTTGTATGGTGAATTAGAAGAAGAGATTTACATGGAACAGCCAGAAGGGTTCGTTGTCAAGGGAAAAGAACATCTGGTGTGTAAATTGAATAAGAGTATGTATGGATTAAAGCAAGCTCCAAGACAATGGTACAAGAAGTTCGATTTCTTTATGGGAAATCAAGGATACAAGAAAACTTCTTCAGACCATTGTGTGTTCGCGAAAATGTTCGCGGATTGTGCATTTATAATCCTCCTACTCTATGTCGACGACATGTTAATTGTGGGCCCAGATAGAGAAAAGATTGTTAAGTTGAAGAATGAACTTAACAAGTCTTTTGCCATGAAAGACTTAGGACCGACGAAACAGATGCTTGGGATGAGAATCACTCGTGATAGGAAGAATGGAAAATTATGACTATCACAGGAGAAATATATCCAGAAAGTTCTCAGCCGATTCAATATGGATAAGGCAAAGTCGGTCAGTACTCCTCTTGCTAAATATTTCAAACTTACTTCCAAACAAAGTCCTTCCACTGAAGAAGGAAAAACAGAAATGCAGAGAATTCCATATGCCTCAGCAGTCGGCAGCTTGATGTATGCCATGGTTTGTACGAGACCTAATATTTCACATTCTATTGGAGTAGTCAGCCAATTTCTAACAAATCCGGGCAGAGAGCATTGGAATGCAGTGAAGTGGATTCTTAGGTATCTTAAAGGTACTTCTGAATTCAGTTTGTGTTTTAGAAATGAGAAGCCTTCGTTGGTAGGCTATACTGATGCAGACATGGCTGGAGACATCGACTCCAGAAGATCAACATCAGGGTACTTGGTTACATTTGGAGGGTGAGCTGTGTCATGGCAGTCTAAGAGGCAAGGATCAGTTGCATTGTCGACGACGGAAGCTGAGTTTATGGCGGCTACAGAAGCTTGTAAAGAAATTTTGTGGATGCAAAAATTTCTGACATAATTGGGACATAAACAAGATAAGTATATCTTATATTGCGACAGTCAAAGTGCTATTCATTTGAGCAAGAACCCGAGCTTTCATTTGAAGTCGAAACACATAGATATCAGGTATCATTGGATACGAGAAGTGCTAGACACCAAGCAAATATATCTTGAGAAGATTCACACAGATGATAATGGATCAGACATGATGACAAAGATCTTGCAGAAAAACAAGCACGAATTCTGTATAGGCTCAGTAGGATTGCAGATACATCATCATAAGTCGGGAGGGGTAGTTTGTGGGGTCCCTCCTTAATGATGAGGGGCCTACATCATTTAATAAAGAAGACAATTTCAATTTTACTTCTGCACGTCATTAATGAAATGCAGAAGAAAAATTGAAACTTTCTTCTCCGTGATGTGTGATGTTTTGTCCTCTTATGAGAAATTTTCTCTATAAATAGAGAGTTTCTGATGAAAGAAAAATCATTCGAAGCAAGAAGAAAAACAAACTTCAGTGAAGAGGGAGAGAGAAAAGAGTGAGGATTTTTGGAGGGAGAGAAAAGAAAGGTGTGAGAGAAAAATAGGTGTGGTACTTTTGTACACAGTGAGAATTCTAAGAGTGGTGATTTCTCTTAGTGAATATTTTCTAGGATATTCGATATCTAGAAAAATATTGTAAATCCTATTTTTCATAGTGAGATCTTTCTGGACTCAGTCCCCGTGGTATTTTCCCAATTTGGGTTTCCACGTAAAATTCTCGGTGTTCATTATTTGCTATTATTTCTCTTACTTTTTGGCCGTTATAATTTTACGGCAGTGAAAAAATATTTCTGGTATTTTTTGGATCGCATCTGCTATCGTTTCTCATACCGCTTATTTAAGTGGGGTTCCGTCGAATTTCGTTGTTATTTTTTTTTCCCAACATGCACTATATCGAGCTTGTTGTCGAAGAAAGGAAGACGCTGGGAAATACTAATGTAGAGAGGAACAACTCCTCTCGAAGATATGAAGTTGTTGAAAGGTCCGTTTAGATTCATTGATGCGGTGATCTATTAAACTTCAAAGGCCCATAACTTTTACTATGAGCATCTGTTTTGGGCTGTTATAATATCAAATCGAAGTTCTCGCCAAGGCCCACACATTTGAAGATTTTATGAAGATTCAATGAGCCTTCAAATCAGCTTCCAAATCAGCATTAGATTTTATGAAGATTTTATGCATTATTTTATTTTATTTTAATTTCCTAAATTAGTTAACTATTTTATTTAAGGTTGTATTTCGAATTCGTAGTTATTCAATTATTATTCAAGATTCAGAAAACTAGGGTTTCTCTTGGTTCCTCTTGCGAGAGGGTTTTTCGTTCGTTCCCGCATCCCGCTGCTTCAGGTGGTATCAGAGCTGTTTTCAGTTTAGTCTGCGATGGCCAGTTCAGGAAGCAATCACGTCCCGAACGTCGTTCAGGAAGTGGGAGTCTTGCGAGCCGGATTAGAGGCTTAAGAGGCGGTATTCAAAAACTTGGAGGAAAACGTTGATCAACGATTCCGGCGTATCGAGCAGCGCTTTGAAGACGTGATTGGTCATTTTACCACCCTAGGGCTTGATGCCAACAGAAACAGAGATGGTGATTGGGTTCGACCAAGAGATGAGACTGCTCAAGGCGAACGCGATGAACTACCTGTTCCTGCAGATAATCTAAGACGATTGATACCTAATCATGAGATCGATTCAGAAGATAAAGAAGAAGTGGAAGCAACAGAAAATCGCTACGGTCGCTATGGTGGCGGAAATTATGGCGGCGGCTATGGCAACGGTTATGGCGGCGGTCATGGCAGATTTGGCGGTGGTCGTGGCAGATTCGGTGGCGGTCACGGCAGATTTAATAATAATGACTATCGTGCTGTCGAAAACGAGTTTAAACTGAAGGTGGACATCCCTAGCTTTAACGGAAATTTAAAAATCGAAGATTTCATCGATTGGGTTGTTGAGGTTGATCGATTCTTCGAATACATGGAGATTCCGTCAGAAAAAAGGGTGAAATTGGTGGCGTGCCGATTGAAAGGTGGAGCTTCTGCATGGTGGGAGAGGCTACAAAACAGGCACTACCGGGAAGGCAAACAACCTGTTAGAACCTGGACTCGGATGAAGCAATTATTACGGGCAGATTTCTTGCCCCCTGATTATGAACAAATTCTCTTCCAACAGTATCAGCGTTGCTATCAAGGTATGAGAACTGTGTATGATTATACAGCTGAATTTATGAGATTGGCAGAAAGGAATGACTTGCGAGAAAGTGAAGGGCAACAGGTAGCTCGATATTTGGATGGGTTGAAACCCTATATTCGAGATAAAATTGGGGTTCACGTTTTACGAAATCTGAATAAAGCGAAAAACATGGCGATAAAGGCTGAACTGATGATCCAAGAGAAACAGGATAACAATAGTAGCTTTGACTCGAGCAGGCGTACTTACGAGAATGAAGGGTTTCAGAAAAATAATACGGAGAAAGAAAAATCAGTTTCTAACATTCCAGCTCGCTCAGAACAGAGAGAAGATAAATCGGTTGGGAAGCGAGTGGTAACCGAAAATAAAGAAGCGCCAAAATCAACCAACCCCTATGCGAGGCCTATTCCTGGAAAGTGTTTCCGATGCAATCAGCCGGGTCATCGATCGAACGAGTGTCCAAATCGGAGAGCAGTAAACATCGTTGATAGGGATGAACATGAGCAAGAAATTTGTTGTGAACCCGATGGTGACGAGGATGCATTTGAAGAGGAGGACGAAGAGAGGGAAGATGAAGCGTTTGTGATTCGAAAATTAATGCTTACTCCTAAACATGAAGATTGCTCCCAGAGGCATCAATTGTTTCGTACCAAGTGCACTATCAACGGTCGACTCTTTGATTTGATCATCGACAGTGGTAGTTGCGAAAATATTATTGGCAAAGAGGCTGTAGAGACGTTACAATTACCGGTAGAGAAGCATCCTACCCCATACTCGATTGGATGGATCAAGGCAGCTGAGAAGATTCAAGTAAAAGAACGTTGCAAGGTACCATTTTCGATCGGTAAATATACGGATGAGGTATACTGTGATATTGTGGATATGGATGCATGTCACCTTCTGTTTGGTAGACCGTGGCAGTTTGACGTAGACGCTCAACATGCCGGCAGAGAAAACGTCTATAAATTGGAAAAGGATAAAATGAAGTTCACGTTACTCCCTCTAAAGGCAAAGCACCGTCCTAAAACTTCTAAAGTAGAGGGACGATCTTTCCTTACTATTACCCAGACGGATCATGAAATGGAGGAAGCAATTAAAGAATCTCGGGAAGCTTATGCGCTAGTTATGCGGCAAATTCTAGTAGTTGGTGAAAAAGAGCAGTCGTCGATCGAGCTACCCCGAGACGTCAGCCTGTTACTGGACGAGTTTGTTGACATCATTCCCGAGGAGCTGCCGAGTGATTTGCCACCTGTGAGGGACATTCAGCACCATATCTTTCCATTCTTTCCAGACGACAAATTAGTATATTCGAAAAACTCGAGGTCGAGTTTTTCTATGGTGGGAGAGAATGATGCGGTGATCTATTAAACTTCAAAGGCCCATAACTTTTACTATGAGCATCTGTTTTGGGCTGTTATAATATCAAATCGAAGTTCTCGCCAAGGCCCACACATTTGAAGATTTTATGAAGATTCAATGAGCCTTCAAATCAGCTTCCAAATCAGCATTAGATTTTATGAAGATTTTATGCATTATTTTATTTTATTTTAATTTCCTAAATTAGTTGACTATTTTATTTAAGGTTGTATTTCGAATTCGTAGTTATTCAATTATTATTCAAGATTCAGAAAACTAGGGTTTCTCTTGGTTCCTCTTGCGAGAGGGTTTTTCGTTCGTTCCCGCATCCCGCTGCGTCATTTATGGAGGTCGTAACAATGGTGATGTTTCTCTCTCTCATTTTCACTGCGAATGTTGCTACTCCTCCCCCGATGTCTAGCCAGATTCGGATCAAACCCGGTTTCTTCGTCGATAGGACTTCGTCGATGCTGAAATCAATACCGCCGTTGCTGTTTGGTGAGGCCCACCTGTTTTTTCCTCTTCCTCGGAGGTCGAAGCAGTCTTTGCAGTCATCGAAACCCTTTTGGTTTTTTCAGTTGATTAGACACTAATAGTTTTTACAAGAGTAGGCTGTCCAAACAGTTGAGTTTGGAGATGTGGATTGAGTTGCAGAAGGTGAAGAGGAAGAAGGATTGCAGAAGGTGAAGACGAAGTTAAACCGACGGCAATGAGAGAGAAGAAATCTTTATGTTCTGTGTATTGCTATAGAAAACCACACTCTACAAATATATCACGGTAGTCAAATGATGAACTATAATATTATGTTAACACAAACGACGGAGCAGTCGCGCAGGGTGGTCCATAAGCTTGCCGGAAGAAGGTCTCCTCGGCAACCGACGAGGAGGCAGGCCAGCACCTCCGACGAAAGAGTAGTGATCGAAAGTCTGAGGGTAGAATTCAGTCTAAAAACTAATTAAAAGTGATGAAATCTGATTGTCGATGTGGGAATGTCGACGTGGGACAACAAGTGGCTCGCAGCCTTTGAGGAGAAGTTTTTTGGGCTAAGACCTCATCGTCTGGGCAATAGTCGTTTATGTTGTAGGACATGAATTGCCGGAGCTCGCGGGGAAAACAGGTGCAAACTCTGCCTACGGGAGGGTAGATGGTGTCAGAGTCAAAGTTGGCATTGAATCCGAAGGGCAGGCGTTGGCCGAGGAGACAGCTAAGAATTCAGGGGGTAGGCTTGAGGCGGTTTCAGATGAATAATCGGTGAAGATAGTTTCTTCTGGAGCTTGAGGCTATGTAATGACGGTGGTGACAGGTAGACAGAAGGAGCAGGCGGAGAAGGAGGATGATAGAAAAAGAGTGAGAAGATTAGTGGATAAGAGAGGGAAAAGGAAGAAGAGATTGGTAGATAGAGAACGAGGTTGGGGAGAGGATTCCATGGAAATTAGGTAAAGAGATGAAGTAGAAAATGAAGAATGAGATCTGATGTTGATGAACTTGAAATTAGTGTACTTCTATCTTTGTCCAAACATAAAATAATGTAATCTCTCTTGATCCTAATATAAAGTTACAAATTTTAACTAGTTCTAGGCACATGTGTGGAGGTAATATTTGGAGATTAGATCCGAGAATACTCTTTTTGGGAAGTATTAGAAAATCAAATAATATCATACAAAGAAAAATACAAGAAACAAGACACCCATATCTATCGTGGAAAAATCATTGTGGAAAAAAATCACGGATAAAAAAAATCTATTATGAAAATCGAAATACAATCACGAATTTGAAACTTGTGTATACGTATATTTATAGAGTAAAACAAAGTCGTTAGAGAATTCATAATGCAAAATCATCTACCCGGCCCAGAAAAAATTTGGATAAGATATTTTTGTTGAAACATAAAGTCTTCTTCGCAAGCGTACTTTACATTATTCATGTCCTCAAAGTTACCATAATAGAGACCATTTGTATTCTAAATAACTTGTCATACAAAAAAATAGATCGAATGTCCAATGAATCTTATATCTATGGACTCAAAACGGTAAACACATATTAACTATTCATTTTTGGGTGATTCAAGGAGGAACAAGGAGATGCTTAATTAATTGATCAACATGCAAATCCATAATCCAAGGGTGTGATCGTGGGTTTTAATGTGCTTAGAGAAAGACCTAGATTTTCTAATCAAACCTTTTTTTATAGCAATTGTGACACAATTCTAGAATTGCATTTAATAAATATTTTACTTTGATTTTTAGATCTGAAAACGAAACTTCTATTTGATTACTTTGAATAATCTACATGACAATGTTTAATGTCAAAATTAAAGAATCGAGGTTACTAGAAATAACGAATAATGAGATAATAAGTAATTGATTTTATATGATGTAAGACTAAAAAAAAATTAATAAATTTTATTCACAGTCAACTAGTCTTTAATATCACAATTATATATTAAATATAATAAATAAATATTGATTTAGTATATTTTCTTGAAGTTTTGAACTAACCTACGTGTAAATAGATTTACAATTTTTATTATTTTAGGTCGGATTATGAGCTAACTTACAGATATGAACCAATTTTTTTTACAATTTTTACCCACGGTTTGGTTTGGTTTATACAATTTTTGACTTGCGAAATCATAAACCGAAATTGTGAACCGTGAGTCTTAAGAATTTGAAATCGGAACTGATTTCTTTGGTGGGCAAAATCAGACCAAACCACGGATCCAGTTCTAATCTCGATTCCAGTCCCGTTGTGCACTCTCCAGCTTCTAAATGCAAAGTTTATCATTTTGGACCATAAATCTCGAGATTGTTCAACAAGGTCGATGCCCACCTATGCATAAGGAAATTTTGAAATGAAAAGAAAATAAATAATTTTTATTCATACAATAAAACAAATGTCAATTAATATAATTTCTTTAAATAAAAATGCAGAGCTGGCACTTATCAATCATTGTGATGGTCAGCAAACTCAACTACAGTTAGTAGGGGAGTTTGTTTTTAGGGTGTCTCCCAACCACAGTTATTTCATGGTTTTGTCCAAGTGGCAAAATTTATGTCACTTGCTATCTATAGTTTGAAAAATATCAAGGTTTTTTTTTTTTCTTTTTGGAATAATATAAATTGTTTAATTAATCACACGTGAAATATAATAGGAATTAGTTGATCTCTAAATATTTAGGATAAAGTAAAAATTAACCCTTGAACTTAAGTATGAATAATAAAGAGATTGCTTAATTTTATTTTTAGATAAATAACTTTATGAACGTAAAGAGTTAACAATTAAGTTGTTGTCATTAAAAGTTTAATTAAAGAAATCATGTTTTTGTTACGTGATCTTAGATGTTGGCCAAATTACAAAGAGAAACTACTTCCGATAGAGCGGTTTTTGGGAATATTTATTATGGACATTGAGTTTTTCAATTTGTTTCTCTTAGTAAATCGTTAATATCACAAAAAAATGTAACGTCTTCTAGTGCTTTAAGTATAATATTATTCGTTTTGAGTTGAAACCCGTACAACTTTTTTTTTAAGTTAGACCAAAATACGTTATACTAGGTAGGGATGAAACACTACTTATAAAACCATACATTTTTCACTCTTCCAATTAATGTGAAAATGTGCATCTTCACTGATGTAGACTGTACCAAAACACTAGGTTATCTCTACCTTCACAAGATGAGCTGTCACAAAAACTATTATATCGAGAATTATTTATTTTTAAAAAATCTCTTAACAGAGAATATCACATGAAAATAAAAACATAATTTTTTTCAATGATATGCCTAATGATAGGTGCTTAATTGCTAAAATTTTTAAATTTAAGAAATTATTTGATTAAAATAAAAAATTTGAGAATTTACTTACTTTTCACCTTAAGTTTAAATAATAATTTGACCGTATCATATATTTTTATTAGCTGTATATCCAGGAAGATTACAAACAACCAAATCAATTAGGATATTTTGTAATTATCGTCAGGCTATTTTTGTATATATGCTTCCTTTTATGTATATTGCTTTATTGTAATTCAGTCTATATATATGACATCTCTTTAATGATATTTTAAGTTCAAACTATTTTCTTTCTTCCTGTATTCCAATTTTACATGGTATCAGAGTGCTATTTTTTTTTTTTTTCTCTCATGGCTGATACAGAAACAGATTCCATCACCTCTTCACCTATCAAAACAGATACCTATTCCTTTCATCACTCCAATAGCCTTTCCATTGTTTTGATTACTCCGCCACTGTCCGGAGATAATTATGGTTAATGGAGTCGAGCAGTGACAATGGCACTTCGTGCTAAAAAAAACTTGGTTTTGTCGATGGATCAATTCTGAAACCAAAAGAGAATGATGATATTCCTAATTGGGAACGCTGCAACGATCTCGTTGGGAGTTGGATTCTTAACTCTGTATCATCTGAAATTCGTCCAAGTGTTTTGTATGCTGAAACTGCAGCACAAATTTGAACTGATCCGAATGAATGTTTCTCTCAATCCAACGCTCCTAAACTCTATCAATTAAAGCAATCAATTTCTACTCTTAAACAAGAGGGTGTGTCAATTTTCTTGTATTTCACACAACTCAAATCTTTATGGGATGAACTCAATTCCATTGTCTCTTTCACTCCATGTATATGTGACAATTCAAAAATTATCATTGATCAACAAAATCAAGATCGTGCCTTGGAGTTCCTTCAAGGACTTCATGATCGTTATTCGGCTATTCGTAGCCAAATCCTTTCAATGGAATTGTTTCCCTCAACCCAGCGTATTTATAATCTCGTACGCCATAGAAGAGAAACAACAGGAAATCCATATTGTATCTATTCCAATTATTGATTCATCAGTACTTCAGGCATCTAAACCAACATTTCAGTCTTCGAAAAGCGTTAACGCCCCTTCTGTGACCACTGTAATAAGCATGGTCACACACGAGCCACATGCTTCAAAATTCATGGCTTCCCAGATCAATCGATCAAAAAATCAGGGGCCTCATTACATACTTCCGCTACTCTAGCTGCTCAATTTTCACCAGCCCAATACAATAGAATTCTGACACTTATAGCCAAAGATGAAGCTCATGGGCCATCCATTAATTTGACAGGTATTGCTTTAACTTGTTCTTCCTTTTGTTGGATTATTGACTCAGGTGCTTCTAATCATATATGCAATTCTCTTTCATTTTTTTCTTCATATTCTATTATTCTTAAACATACATATGTTCAATTGTCTGATGGTTCTCACGCGCCTGTGACACACATAGGAACTGTTCCATGCTCATCCTCTCTAACACTCACTAATGTTTTTCACATTCCTACTTTTAAATTCAATTTGATATTGGTTTCACAATTAACCAAATCAACTGATTGTGATGCATTTTTCTCTTCCTCTGAGTGTCTCTTTCAAGACCGAGTAATGAAGAAGACGATTGGTCGGGATAGTGCTCGGCATGGACTTTTTTATCTTAATGCACATTTAGTTTCAAATTCAGCTTTTCTTTCTAAGCAATGTAATAATTTTGACAAAGTTTGTTCTGATCAAATATCATGTTTTAATTCCAAGAATTGTAATAATTTTGACCTATGGCATTCACGCCTTGGCCATCCATCTAAATCCAAATTTGATTTTATTGTTCGCAATTCTTCTCTTATTAATGTCAATAAAGACTTTGTTTGTGATGTTTGTCCACGTGCAAAACAGTCACGACTTCCTTTTTCTCAAAGCACAACTTGTTCTACTATTTGTTTTGAATTAATCCATATCGATATTTGGGATCCTTTCTCTGTACTTTCCAAGAATGAATCACGCTACTTTCTAACCATTGTTGATAATTATTCAAAGTGTACTTGGATTTATTTGATGAAACACAAATCTGAAACTTTCACCATACTTGTCCATTTTTTTTATTTAATTAATCATCAATTTAATAAACAAATCTCTCATATTAAATCTGGTACTGGTGGCATTTTTCTCCCTCAACTTCAAACCATTCGATCTGATAATGGTTCTGAATTCATTTCACAAAAAATGTAAACATGGTTTCATGATAATGGAATTATCCACCAACGTAGTTGCGTTGCGACCCCCCAACAAAATGACGTTGTAGAACACAAGCACTGACATCTTCTTGATGTCGCACGAGTCCTACGATTTCAAGCGAATTTACCTTTGTTGTTTTGGGGTGAATGTATTCTCGCTACTGCATTTTTCATTAATAAACTTTCAACTCCTACTCTTAAATATTTGTCACCACATCAAGTTTTACTACAAACCAAACCATCATATTCATCTCTTCGAGTTTTTGGATGTTTATGTTTTGCCAAAAACATGAACATTAAACACAAATTTGATGATCGAGCCACACCTGGTATTTTTGTTGGTTATCCATATGGTCAAAAAGGATACCGAATCTATGATTTGAAAACTCGTCAAATCTTTGATTCTCGTGACGTCATATTCCACGAATCAATTTTTCTGTACCATGATCTCGCGTCATCACCGCTTAAAAATTTAATTAGCATAAATGCTCAAATAGATGATGAAGATTTAGTTGATTACTCTACTACACCTCTGCTTCCCCATCTTATTGATACTTCTAACAACGAAGTTGTGACGCACCCACATCCTCTCCACAACATGTTATTACTCCTTCATCTATCCCTGTCAGTACCGGTAAAACGGTCCCCATCCTTCGAGATCATCCTCATCGCACTCGTGGTCCTCCGCTACATCTCTCCGATTATATTTGTAATCATATTTCATCCTCGACGGATTTTCCATTGGCAAATTATTTTTCTATGTCCAATTTAAGTAATTCTCATAGAGCCTTTCCCACATCTGTCATTGACAATAAAGAACCGTGTTCTTATTCTCAGGCTATAAAGTCATATGAATGGTGTGATGCCATGGCCAAAGAAATTCAGGCCCTTGAATCAAACAACACTTGGTCTGTATGTTTACTTCTCGATGGCAAATCGGTGATAGGCTGTAAATGGGTTTACAAAATAAAATATCGTTCTGATGGCTCTATCGAGAGGCATAAAGCTCGATTAGTTGCCAAAAGTTATACTCAAATTGCAGGTACAGATTATCATGATACTTTTGCTCATGTGGCTAAATTAGTCACTGTCCGTCTTCTTCTATCCATTGCTGCTATTAAAAATTGGTCAATATACCAACTTGATGTCAATAATGTTTTCCTTCAAGGCAATCTTTTTGAAGAGGTGTATATGAAACTTCCCCTTGGATTCTCCCGTAAAGGGGAGACTTGTGTATGCAAATTAAATAAATCTATTTACGGTCTCAAATAAGCTTTTCGCCAATGGTTCTCTAAATTTTCTACAACTCCTATTCAAAAAGATTTTCACAAATCCACTTCTGATTATAGTCTTTTTACTTATTCTCAAAATCAAATGTTTATTTTTGTTCTCATTTATGTCGATGATATTATTATCACTGGTAACTTTGAGGATGCAATTTCTGACATCAAATTATATCTTGCTCAATCTTTATTAATAAAAGATCTAGGTCATCTTCGATATTTTTTAGGCATTGAAGTGTCTCGCTCAAAAAACGTCATATTTCTATGCCAACGAAAATATACTCTCGACATCTTAACTGACTCTGGTCTGACTGGTTGTCGACCATCAAATTTTCCTATGGAACAACTTCTTCACCTACGACCTAATGATGGTACTCCTCTCCCTGATCCAACAATCTATCATCACTTGGTTGGACGTCTCCTATATCTCATTGTAACAAGGCCTGATATTCAGTATGCTATAAACACTCTAAGTCAATTCATGCAATCTTCACATTCCTCTAATCTTGACGCAGCCACATGAGTTCTACGCTATCTTAAAGGAAGTGTTGGTAAAGAATTATTTCTTTCTGCATCTAGTTCTATCAATTTAATTGGCTATACTGGTTGTCCTACTACTCGTTGCTCTACCACTGATTATTTTACCATGCTAAGTTCGAGTCCTATTTCTTGGAAAACTAAGAAACAACTAACAGTTTCTCGTTCTTCTGCTGAAGCAAAGTATCGTTCACTTGTAGTTTTAAGCTCTGAATCACAATAGTTGAAATACCTTCTCTCTGATTTTAATTTTGATAATTCACAACCAATTCCGGTTTATTGTGACAGTTTGGCTGCAATTTATATTGCTGAAAATCCAGTGTTCCATGAACGCACAAAACATAGTGAAATTGATTGTCATTTTGTTCGTGATAAAATTAAAATAGGTCTTATCGTTCCTTCCTATCTACACTCTCATGACCAATTGACAGACATCTTCACCAAACCAATTGGAGGCGATGTTTATCAACGTTTTCTTTGCAAGTTGTGTGTTCTTGATATCTCAATCCTGACGCCAATATGAGGGGGAGTATTAGCTGTATTTTACACTTTTAAAATAATTGTACTTTTATTTTTTAATTCTACAGTATAATATAATTTTCTGTCTATCTTATTAATTGATAAAATTAATATATTTGTTCATAATTTATCTAATTTATTACAGCAATTAATAAGTGACTTGTAAACAACAAGTTATACCGTAATTTTAGAAATTGATTTTGACGTATAAAAGTTAGTTGAAAAAGGCAAAGTGGAAGAAGTATAGAAGCATATGTATTGAGAAATTGAGTGTATAAATTTTTTTTTTTTTTTGTACAAAAAATGCGACTGATCTATCATCTGTTTCAAAGTAAAAATGGATTCAAGCTGGGTGTTTCAAATACTTGAAATCCATGGAGGAATCGACGCAATCGATTCTCCCTTTGTACTGATTCAGCAGTTTCAACGTCTCCGTCACCTTCTCCTTCATCCTCTCCCCGCAACCCACCTGCAATATCACCAGAAGCTTCTGGAATGCCCCCAGTTGAAGAGCTTCCACCATCATCTCCTCCTCCTCCTCTTCCTTCCTTCCGTTTTTGCAGAGCTTCCACAGAATCGAGATTGATAACTCCGTCGCTGTTTCCGATATCCGCAGGATTTTCTTCATCAGTATTGGCATTGCTAGGGCGTTGTCGTACATTTGTGTTCTTCCTTGTTTGAAGTCGCACATTCGATCGATTACTGCTAGATATTGCTCGCAGAGGCTTTTTTCCGAATCGACGAGGAGCTCGAGGAGGAGAGAGATGAGACCTAGTTCGACGAACTTCTCTGCGATTTTCTCGCTTGATTCTGATTGGGAAATCAGGTGGTAAATTGCTGTCAAGGATGTTTTTGTGGCTGTGAGGTTGTGAGGATCTTTGAGTGTGCTCACTAACGATTCGATTAATCCTTCGATTTCTGCTAATTTGCGGCCATGGATTTGATCCCTAGAAAGAAGCTGTTTGAGTACCAAAACTACATTCTGCTTCGCCGAAAGATCTTTACCTTTCAGAAACGACGCTAGAGAATTCAAGGAAGACGAAGATCCGAGCATCTTTTGCGCTTCCGAACTGATCGGAAACGTCCAAGTCAAAACGCACAAAATTTCTTCGAGTAATTCGACGTCTCCTTCCATCGAAGCTCCTGAGAAATACTCGAAAGAGGCTGCTAAAACACTGCCGGTTCCATTGCCGGCAACACAGCGTTTATTTCTCTCGCTTTCTCTCCCCCAGCTCCAGATCTTCCTCACAAGCTCTTTGGTCCGATTTACGTCACCTCGCTGCGTCGCCGCCGTTATTCTCGAACAGATCTCGGAAACCTCATACGGCGTCACGGGAATCCGCGGCGTCGGGATTCGTTCGACACCGTGAGATCGGTGCTGAACGCACCAATCCTGAATCATTCTTCGAATCGCGTGGTTAGGAATCTGATCAAAGCTCGTCAAAATCCTATTCGTCACCGGACAAGAAAAATTCTCCGCCTCAATCCACCTTTCGATACTCTCTCTATCGTACGTAATCCCCGTACATAAAATCACAGGATCTTTCATCAATTCTAGCGATATCGGGCAACGAAAATGCGGAGGAATCGCGACGTCCATCTCCAACTCCGCAGCCCGACGCTGTTTCTTCAAGCCACCTGCCATGGCGGCCTTCCTTCTTCCCCAAGAAAAAACCATTCTCGATCAAAACGAAGTATTAACAGAGCGAGAATAAATTTCAGAATGAACAGAAAGGAGAAAAAAAGGGAAAGAATTTAAAGCCAGGATTACGCGGGTCAAAGAAAACGAAAAAGCCATGTATGAATACGAAAATCGAAGTCGCGAGAAGAAACTCTAAACCTTAACTAACGTCGTAGTATTTGAACGTTGACCGTTGAACATTTGAATTTACCAGGTGGACTTCTGTCGGCTCCGGTCAACAAATCAGTTTAAATTACTAAATCTTCAACCGGACCGGCCGAAAACCGGTGCCACTTTTTGACTAACTCGGAAGGCGGTGGTCGGTGGAGTCCACTCATTTGTAATTTTATTTACATTATTGATTAAATATAATAATTTATCTCAACAATACACGAGAAAAAAGAAAATAGACGTTACATGGAGTCCCATTGGATGCTTCGAGGATTTACTAATACTGCACCTAATCATATTTTGGAATAAATACAATTAAATTATTATGGTAATTAACAAAAAAAAAATTAAACAATAGTGTCATTAAAAAATTCGTTCTTAAACTATATTACTTACCAATAACATCATTAAATTATGGTCCATTAACAAAACAACTATTGTCATCTATATATCTGTTAAAATTTGTTCGTGTGAAAGTCTAGTCTTAGAAAGCGAGATTCCGCTAAGTGACTTTTTGTGTTGGAGTGAGATTCCGCTCTTCGTCAACGAGATCCTGCTCCTTCTTTTCTTTTGTAGCGTTAGTTACACTGTATTTAGGATCTCGATGGTGAAGTGCGAGATACCACTGCAGTCGAGATGAGTGATAAGTGTGTATTTTACACACTTATTTATACTTTTTACACTTGAGTGGTTAAGTTTTTCTCAAGTATATGAAGGAATTTGATGTATTTTGTAAGTGTGCAGACAAATCATCTAAAACAGGCTAGAAGAAAGAAAAGAGAAGCTAGGGAAGCAAAGAAAGAAGTGAAAATAGATAAAAAGAAAAGCAGAGAAGCAGAGAACACAAACGGCAAAAAAACAATGAAAAGTTGGCGAAAAATATACAGATAAGGTGCCGATCGATCGCTCATTCCAGGCGATCGATCAGCGGAAAGAAGAAATATTGAGAAGAATTCTGCAAGAAACAGAGTCGGTGCCGATCGATCGCTTATTACTGCGATCAATCGGCTGAAACGAATGAAAACTGAAGCAGAAAAACACCAGTATAAGAGGCGATCGATCGCCACAATATCCAGCGATCGATCGGCTTCAATTTGGAAAGTTTACTTCATTTAATCTCCGCCGTTTACCTGAGGACGGAATGAATCAAGCCGTTGATCTGAGGGAGAAAAGAAATAAAACCTAAAGGAGGAGAGCGCGGCAGAGAGCGATTTTCTGCGAGAAAAGAGGCCAGCAACAGGAGGCATTCTGAAAACCAACTTTTAGAGAGAGATTTCTATCATTGAAGGGCGCAGCAGAAAGGAAGATTATTTTACTCAATTTCTTTTCTCCTTTATTAAAAGAAAAAAAAAACATGTTTACTTTTATTATTATTATTTGTGTTTTTATTTATTTTAGCATGAACTAAACTTTTCATACTAAGGCTACGATGTAGCCAGACGATGTTTGTTTTATGTTCTTCGTTTAATTATATTTTATGAATATCTCTTCCAATATTGTTGACGCATTTAAATTCTGTTCTTAAAGCCTGTAAATTTCTGACCAATCTTTACTTAATTTTTGGGGTGTTTTGAGACCGAGAGGTGATAAATACCAGAGCACTGAAATTAATGTCATAAATATACGTAAGCTAGAGATAGTTACGGTATTGATGTGATCATTGTGATTTCTTGATTTATTTGTATTTGATTAATGTAGGATTCGAGACTGAGAAGTGATAACTCATTAATCATATAAACTACGCAATTCTCAAAAGAGATTGTACTAGAATTTAGTGAAATCGATCATCAACATAGGAAGATTATTTATGAAGATAATTGCGTAGAACTGAAAAACTTATTGTCTTGGTGAAATCGTAGTACCTAGGCTTTTATCAATTTGATTTAATCTCATTTTATTTGTTGCAATATTTTATCTTAGTTTATTTTAGTTATTTTAGTTTTTGTTATTTTAATTTTAATTCTTGAAAATCATACAACGTGTATTCAATTTAGAATTAAAATTAGTTATTTCGATTATTAATTACAAGTCCTCGTGGGTTCGACACTCTCTTTATCACTATATTACTTGTTGCGACTCATACACTTGCGAAATATTTTGCTGAACAGTGAGTAGTGAGTTTTCAAGTGGTTGGACAAAAAGGGTCAGTTTCGCAGTGGAGAAATATAGGAAATTGATTTGGCCGGAGATACTGTAACAAAAATTTCCGACCGAGTTGAACAGAATTCAAATTCGCGAAGTTGGGCATTTTATGTTCCACGACTACACAAAAGAAGATGGTTCGGAGAGAAGCAGACAAAAATAGAGTTAGGCAGGAAAATCTCTAGCTTGACGATAATGGCGGATTTAGTGGGGTCCTGTCCTTGTAAACTAGAGAATAGTTACAATATCCTAATCACCAATTCTTTCATCTCTTTATAGATCTATTACATGTCATGTAAACCTTAAAATAAAATATAAAGCTTAATTTATATCTTAACGTTGAGATCATTAGTTTATGTCATAAATTTTTATGACACATAAGAGTTTTTATCTTTTAAAGTATTAATAATTTAGATATTGTTATCAATTTATCTATTAAATAAGATATATATATTTTATATTTTTTATTTAATCAGATGTTTTAACTTGATTTTTAATACTTGGACAATTTCTAACCCGATCCAAACTCTCTCTCTACTTTACGAAGATTTCTAACAAAATATAAGTTTTCGAAATTTTTGGGGAGAATGTCGAAAAACTTTTAATTGAGTTAGAAATTGCTGGAACACTTAGAAATCAGATTAAATCACATGATTAAATGAAAAACGTATTGTACGTATGTTTTATTTAACGGATAAATGTACACAAAGTCTAAATTGTGATGGACGTTCGATTTGTAATAATAATTATTTCAAATCTTAAGATCTAAATTACATCTTACTCAATAAAAAATTTATTAGTATTAGAAATCGAACGATAACTAAAAAAAAATAGTATATGAAACACCAAATTTACATGGAAAAATCCTATAAAAAAAAATTAAATAACAGGCAAAAGATAATATTAGTATAAAGATCGAAATACAAACGTAAATTTTTGCGATTCTAAATTACTTTACCTGAAATAGAAAAAAAAAAAAAAAAAAAAAACTCTGATGAAATTTTTTTAATTTGGGTTTAATCAGCTTGGCTCAGATATAATTCAGATCACACGAGAATCTAACAAATAGTTTTTTAAGAAAATTATAAGCAATTAAATCACTTTCAATTTATCAAATTATTTTCAATATCGAAAGTTAAGTTTTTGAAATTAGTTGGAGAAAAAAATAGATAGATGGTTGATAAATTTCAAGCCTCGTCTGCTTCGTTCTTACTTGTTCAGAAGATTGAAAGCTGTGGAGACGAAGAAAGAACAATGGCTCTTGAGACCCGTGAAGCAGCGAATCCAAAATCCATCTCTTTCGTCTATAATTTATCCAAAAAACAACACCACTCTTTTCTTTTTTCCTGACCTTCTCAGACGCCCCCACACTGTCCCCCACTCCTACTCTCCAGTCTCTGTTAACCTTTGCTTTCCCATAATTAAACATCAGCCCCCACCTTCTCAGTTCTTGTTCTCTTCCCTCTTTTCTCTCTCTACTCATCCTAAAACTAAGAATACCCACTTCCCCTTTTCGTTTTGGAACGGCCATTGGTACGAGGGTAAGCTCAACAGACGCAGGTATCTCGGAAAATATTGTTTTTTTCCTTATGGTTGCTTCGCTAGTTTTGCTTATGGTTTTTTGGTTTTCTGAGGTTTTCGAGCTTTCTCTGGTTTTGAGGCAGAAACCCTTCGTTTCTGTGGGTTTTTGGGTTCTTATGAGTATCTTGTTTTCGGCCTTCTCTTTCATTAAAAACTGATGGATGAAGATGAAATGATTTTCTGGGGATCTTCCTCTTGAACTTTTTGTCTCTCATGGCGGTTCAGCTTTTCCTTTACCATCTCTTTTCGTGAATTTCCTTATCAAACTGGACTTCAATCATCTCTTGTTGCCAATGGCTTTTTTTCCCCCTAATTCGTGGAATCTATTCTCTGAATTATACTTACGAAATGTGTTGCTGCCCTTATTTTGGCTTTGACAAGACAAACTGTCTGCTTCAGCTAGTTACTCGGCTATTGGTCGCGATTCCCACAATTTTGTCTTCTAAAAATGTTATTTTTACAATTTCTTACGAGACCTCAGACGAACAATGATGTAGCCAACTATCTGTTGTTGGGAAAACAGAGATTCTGCTGCTTAAATCTTTTGGATGTGATGAATCAGAGAAATCCGATATGCAAATTTCAATCTCATTTTCCTTTTTTTCATATTGCTTAATATAAGAACTCATATTCGTCAATCTCCTATTTCTTGAGCTGGATTATGTTCTTGATCGTCTTTAGATTTGACGATTAAATTCGCAGAATCGGGTAGTGTTAATATATGTATTATATGCTTTTAATCCAATAGTTTTCATTGCTTGTCCAGGGACGAGGAAGCCAATCATGAAACCAGTTATAGATCTCGAAGTGAAGCCTTCTTCCGATGAAAATTCTTCCGGCATTAGCAGCGAAGTTGCTTCGAACGTAGCAGAGCCGGTGAAAGAAATCTCTGCCAACTGTTCTCTCCTCTCGCATCCCCAGCCAATATCTCTCGACCTATCTATCCGATTTTGCAACGATGAAAATGTAGCCGAGAAGAATTCAACAGCATTTTCCCTCTCGAGTACTAGCGAGAGCAGCAACCACCCTGCCTCCGGTCAAACCACAGCCGGCACTTCACCTCGAGTTTTCTTGTGTAACTACTGTCGCCGGAAATTCTTCAGCTCTCAGGCTCTTGGAGGACACCAAAATGCGCATAAGAGAGAACGGACTCTGGCAAAGCGTGCGATTCGGGTTGGAAATTTTACAAATCGTTTTGCTGGCTTAGCATCTCTGCCTGTAAGTGGACCTCCATTTAGGTCATTGGGGATCAAAGCTCATTCTTCGTTTCACCATGGATTTGTGCCTGGAGGGAGGCCTCTCGAGACTAAGAACAATGCACAATTCGAAACTGGGTTTTTAGGCCTTCCGATGGTTTTTTACGACGACAGTGAAGCTGAGGTTATGTGGCCGGGAAGTTTCCGTCAAGTGGATCAACCAGATTTTGTAATGACGGGAAGTTCAAGTGGGAGTTTGACAGAGATGGCAGAAAAATCTTCACCCGACCTTACGCTCAAGCTTTAAGAAGTTTTTTTTCGATATCGGCTCAGCAATTACGTTTTGTACAGAATAATATTGAAGAGCACCACTTCAAGCTTTAGCTCCTGTCTTACCTTCTTTAAAATTGTGTATTTTGAGCGGCCATGGATGATTAATTTTGAACTCTCAACACCATTTGTGCTTTGAACCTATTTTTGAGATGAGAGAATGATTAATCCTCATTTCGGTTTCGAAGAATTCATTTGTTCATGTCCCACAGGTTTGAGTCGTCTTTTTTTCTTGCGAAATCTGGAAAATTAGCGACGTAAAGCTTGAAGATTGTTAATTATGAATTTACAAGATCACAGTTCTGCAACCAAGATCAATGGATTTCTTCACAGCATCCATCACTAGTTGCGTCTTCCTACTGATCAAACCCCACTTCTCATCAGGATCGGATGCATGAATTCTGATGTTTTTGACCAACCTTGCCATCTCTTCCACCATCAAAGCCTCCTGCGGCAGCTCAGACGCAATTCCGATCACCTCCCGCTCCACATTCCACCCAGTAGAAAGCTCATTAAACTTCACACCCTTTGTGAACTGAAACGTCGCGTAATCCTCTTCAAACGGGATGATGAAATCCCCGGCGAAGAGGGACCCATTGGAGGCGGAGATCGCTAAGTCCATTGAGGAGTGGGAAAGGAAGGAGCAGTGGAGTGTGGCGGTGGTTGGTGGGGTTTGCCAGTGGAGAGAGGATGAGGAGGACAAGATGACTCCGGCGGAGTTGAGGGCGGGGCTCGGAAGGGCGGTGACTTGGGCCGGCAAGGTGTAGTCTTTTGCCCACAAAATGGCTCCTATGCAGTACCATGCTAGGTCCCCTAGCGCGCCTAGTCCGTCGAGCTCTCGTTTTACCCTAATGTTGCTCTCTAAAAACTCTACTCCGGCTGTAAGAGTCGACGTGCTGTGGACCTAAATCACGATCAAATGAAGAGAAATTAACGAAAAATTCGCCAAATTTAGAGGACTAGGGTTGATTAGACAGAGAAGCAGCAACTCACGAAATTCACATTTCCTAATCTCAGACGATCGGAGAGGAAATCCTTCATCTCGGCAGTTCTAGGGTGGTGAAGCCACATCGATCCATCCATGAACTGCACGCCGTTGGATCTACAAGCGTCGAGAATCTGATCAAGCTCGCCCACATGAAGAGCCGTCGGTTTCTTCCAAGAGCAAATGCTTCTTCTTCTTGGCTACGACGACCGCCCAATGTAGGTGAAGGCTAGTGGGAAGCGGCAGGTACACCACATCTACGGACGGATCGTCGAGCACCTCATCGTAGCTCCCGAAGATCTTGACGCTCGGCGGCAGCCCGTTTGCGACGGCGAAATTTCTGGCCTTTTCGATCGAACGGCTGCCGATTGCCGACAGTCTGGCATTGGGTGCTAAATCGATGGCTCTGGCGACTTTTCTGGCTATCTCAGCGCATCCTATGATGCCGAAACGTATTGGATTCTCCCCCATATCGGTGTTGCAGTGGCGGTTTGAGGGGAAAATGTGGTGAAAAGGGTGGAGAACAGCGATTCCATGAATGTTAACTCGGTCACTCTTTTGATAATTTAGTTGGGCCAACTCAGTGGACTGAATTAATGGCGGAGTTGATGTCCTTTCCTTTTATCCTGGTGTGAGAAGCTTCTCTCTCTTACTTGAAAGATAATTTTTTTTTTTAATTAAACTTTGATATTTTGAGGATAAAATTTTCATTATATTTCTATTCATGAGTTCTTCCATCACGGTGGTCAGTAAAAATATTTGTAACGTCACTATTTTAAAAATTCTCAATTTGAAATTTTAATTTTGAAAAATTCTAAAAAAATTTCAAATTGATTTAAAATCAAGCGCTAAATCATAATTTAAACATTAATTGAAAACTTTAATTTCGCGGAAACTTGTAATAAATTTATCAAAATCTTGAAACCATCGCATAATTAAAACAATTTATGAAACTTTATTTAATGATAAAAATTCAACATAATTATTCAAAATCTTAAATTGAAATAAAACCTTAAATATCGTTTAAAAATTTAAAGCATACTAAATTAAATCTTTTTCTTCGAACTTAATAATATCTTCTTCTTCTTCTGTATGCTCGCTTGTCACTGGAGGGTTCTCCATTGCAGCTAATTCTTCCTCAGATAAAAATTCACCTACATCACAAATTAAAAATTATGAGAAATCTCAGTAAGTGAAAATACGTGCAAGTTGCAAAACTTTTACTTTTATTGAAACTTATTAAACAGTTACATACTGGTTGAAACTCAACCTTCTTTTAAGACTTAGTCATCTCATGGCTTCGTCATCTTTTACTTTTACTTTTACTTTTACTTTTAACGATCAAGCTATTGCTATCACGTATTTGCTGTCAATTCCCTTTTACTTTTTCATACACATGAAAATGTTTCATTTATTTTATCTTTTAAATATTTCTAAGTCGATGCTCTAATATATGTGCTCAACCATCGAAAAATGTATGATAAATTAAAACAATAATAAAGAAAGTAATATCTATCATGTGATGTAAGGCCGTAGCCAAAATATTGTATTTACACTTACTTGAATTCCGAGCAATATGTTTATCGAGATATTCTAAAAATTCAAAAATAGTACCATGTTCAAATAAAATCTTTGGTATTAAAATCCTACTTAATAAATCCAATTTCAAAGTAATTTGAGTAGAAATTCCTTACGTTGTATTCTTAGGTCGGATCGGATCAGTTAGATCGATTTGAATTAAATCGGACAGTTCTAAAATTTTTCCTGCTTAATTCGAATATCAATATTAAAATTTCACTTAAATTATTCCAACTTTAGAAGAATTTGGTCAGAAATTTATTACTGGTTAAATCTTCGATCTGTCCGATTTAATTAGGGTGAAAATTTGGTTCGGGTCCGGTTCGGGTGAATAGTGCCTGTTCGGGTCGGGTCAGTGAACAGTACCAATTCGATTCGGTCCGGTAGAACTTAAGTGAGCTGGTTCGATTTTTGACTTGTTGGACCGGTTTAGGTTTAAAAGAAAAATCTGATTCTTCTTCTTCTTCCTTCCACGCGTTTTGTCGAGTTCTGAGGGGGAGAGAGAGAGCATATGTAACGACCCTATTTCCCAGCAAGATATTGTCCGCTCTGGGGATTGGGCCGTAACCCAATATCCTCCCCTCACGGCTTTGTTTGGCGAGAACTTCCCGGAAGGTCACCCAACATGGAATTGCTCTCGCCGAAGCACTTTTAACTTCGGAGTTTTTATGGGATCCGTTGCCAATTGTGCTTCAAAACGCGTCTTGCTATGTTGAAATGGTCTCTTTACATATGTTTCATTTCCACATACTTCCCCAAGCGATGTGGGATTGTGACGACCCCCCTTTTATGACCTGTCACCTTCCGGTTTCGCCCGCGCGGACGTACCGCCATCAGGGTTCTGGTTCGTGCAGCCATCGTCTCTCGCCGAAGCACTTTTAACTTCGGAGTTTTTATGGATCCGTTGCCAATTGTGCTTCAAAACGCGTCTTGCTAGTGTTGAAATGGTCTCTTTACATATGTTTCATTTCCACATACTTCCCCAAGCGATGTGGAGTTGTGACGACCCCCTTTTATGACCTGTCACCTCCGTTTCGCCCGCGCGGACGTACCGCCATCAGGGTTCTGGTTCGTGCAGCCATCGTACCCATACGTGCATATTCGGGTCATCACAATCACCCCCCCTCGGGGGCCCAACGTCCTCGTTGGCCACATTTCCGGTTGGATACAAGCTCTGATACCATTTGTAACGACCCCATTTCCCAGCAAGATATTGTCCGCTCTGCGGATTGGGCCGTAACCCAATATCCTCCCCTCACGGCTTTGTTTGGCGAGAACTTCCCGGAAGGTCACCCAACCTGGAATTGCTCTAGCTGAAGCACTTTTAACTTCGGAGTTCTTATGGGATCCATTGCCAATTGTGCTCCAAAACGCGTCTTGCTATGTTGGAAGGGTCTCTTTACATATGTTTCATTTCCACATACTTCCCCAAGCGATGTGGGATTGTGACGACCTCCTTTTTACGACCTGTCACCTTCCGGTTCGCCCGCGCGGACGTACTGCCATCCGGGTTCTGGTTCGTACAGCCATCGTACTCATATGTGCATATTCGGGTCATCACAGCATATCAGAGAGGGAGAGTGAGTATCAGAGCGAGAAGGAGGGTGCGACAAAGAGAAACGGAGTGAGAGATGACTCTTACTTCGAAGGGGGTCGTCGATGGAGGTCGAGTGGTGGTCGGAGCTTACAACCGAAGAGTTCCTTCTCGTCAGAGGCTGAGCGGTGATCGGAGCTCGCTGTTTCAGAAAACCGAGTAAGTCCTTCTTTTCTTTCTGAAGAACTCGAGAGGGAGAGGAGAGCTGTGGGGTGAATTCTTCCATCACCGGAGCTCTCTATTTATAGGAGAGATTTGCAACCACTTCTCTGAGAAATCCGAGTTTAGCTCGGATATTCAGAGGGCATAATTTTCAAATTGATTCTAAACACTTCACCTAGGAAGGTCTAGATTCATTCCTAATTTTCTGATTATTTGATTCAGCTATAATCAAATAAATTAGATTAATTGGTTGCTGATTAGGATTTATTATGCAGAATTGGGAACCCAAGGTTAGCTTGATTTGGGGAGATTGAATTAATTGACTGATAATTAGGGCTAAATTGTGGGAATTGAACCCTAATTTTAGATTGATTTTAGGGATATATTTTTAGATTGTTACAATATTGGTCTATGAAAAATGAGAATTTTATGAACTATCGATATTTGTTCAAAATAACGTTTGAATATGTTCATTATAACGCGAACGTACATTTCACGTATATTTAAGGGTAAATATCAAATTGTCCCTTAAAGTATGAGGATTTTAGCAACTGATACCTCGAATTTTGAATTTTGTCAATTGACATCGTATAATTTCACCCATTATCAACTACACACTCCCGTTACAATTTCGTTAAAATATGGCCATGTGCACAACATAATCGCTGATGCCTTCTCCACAAATTAACACCTACCACTCTTATATACATTATTTTCTGGATGCACGCACAATTAGATTTCTATGTCAATGGTTATTTTATGATTCGGAGAAACTACAAAGTCCAGATTCTTAAGAGAAAACTGATGGAGGAAAATGGGGTTGATTTGATCAGCAGCTTACCCGACGAGATCCTCAGCCGAATCATTTCCTTTCTTCCATTTGAATCGGCTCTGCAAACCGGTTTTCTCTCAAACAAATGGAGAATCTTGCGGAATTCTGCTCTGATTCAACATGGCGCTCTCAAAAACTTTGCCGATGTTGTTCTTCGTTTCTTGATTCATTTTCATGGTTTTGATTCTTCGCAGCATCCAAGAAGGTTGCCATATCATTTCGACCATGGCTCTTTTCTTTATGCTTCTATGGTGTTCAACGATAAGCTTCATTTAGATTTTTCGTTAAATCTTCAGCTCAGCAATCATCAAAATCTAACCCACAAACCAACTTCATCATCTTTCTTTGTCAAAACCCTATGCTTAAATCTGTGAACCACTTCACCAATCGGGCTAGTGTCTTTTCTCCTTCCAAGCATTCAGTTTCTTGAGAATTTGCAAATCACTGATTGTAGGGGCTTCGAGTCTCTGTATATTGATTCCAGTCCAAAGCTTCAGACTCTGACAATTTTAGATTGATTTGAGTTGTTTAGGCATGTTTGTTGCCTAGTGCAACAAGATCAAGTTGGCAAGGGATAAATTGAATATCCCCTTATTTTTGTTGTTTTTCTATTCATTTCTACGAGCATAGATGAACCCCTTTACTAGTTTGTATAAATGGACTATTCTATTTTTACAGATATGGTAAAGGAGCTCAAAGCTATTATATTCATTATGTAAGGTATGACTATGAAAAGAGGAATAAACCGAGCGACAAGAAAAATTCCCGCTGCTACCATCGTAGCAGCATGGATAAGAGCCGAAATGGGGGTAGGTCCCTCCATGGCATCAGGTAACCACACATGAAGGGGAAATTGAGCAGATTGAAGAGTTTCTGTTGGATTCAATTAGAATTATTGAATCTCTAAAATAAACGAAAACTTAATTCTCAATCTCCATACGTTAAAAATTCTACAAGTAAATCATTAAAGCAAGAAAGACATACCTAGATCATTGTCTAAATGAAAAATACCATAAATCGGACACGTGGATTTTTCGAATTCGACAATCGCCTTCTCAAACGCTCTCTGGAGTGATTGCGGCTCCAAAGAGGCAAAAGGGTCTTGATTGTGAATTGAGGACCATAACTCTTTAGTTAACCTAATTGGGCAATTTACCATTTTATTCATCATAAATTGGTAAATTAACCATAATGTCTCTACACATTATAATATAACCATATTATATTCAATAAACTCCAAAATCCGTTGAAATCATATTAAATCACTTTAATATGGACTTAAACTCGATGATAACATAATGTATAATTTATAGTTTAACAATTTAGATCCAAATATAATCATAAATCTTTATAATTCTAGCAATCTTCCACTTGGATTAAATTATAAACTAATCTATTACACATTATAATTTTATCCTTATGATATCAAATTTTGTTATTATCTAAACAAAGTATACTCAAAAAATCTCGTTCATCAATTATATCAAATGTAAGATCAAAGCGGCTTTCGTTATAATTATCCTAACTAAACCTATCAAAGATCACAAACATCAACATAACCAAATGACATAGATCAAATATAGATGTGTAGCATGGAAATTACATGTAATGTGATTTAACATATCTATTTCAACTAGGTCCAACCAAAATTTTATTGAGATCATTAAATCTCAAATGTCAGAATGAATTAAATGAATACCTCATAAAAATGAATACTGTAGTAACCAAAATATTCATTACAAATATCTACAAAATAAAATCACATAAAATATACAGACTCCCACTAAAACTCAATATCTCTAAGAGATACAACCCCCATATGAGCAACACGCTCATGAAAGACCTTGGGTCGTAATCCCTTGGTGAGCGGATCCGCAACCATGAAGTCTGTTCTGATGTGATCTATAGATATTTGACCACTCTAGACTATTTTCTTCAAAACAAGGAACTTGATGTCTAAAAAGTTAGACTTTGAGAAGTTCCTGTTGTTGTTGGAGAACATCACAGCTGACTGTTGTCATATAAAATTCGTAGTGGTCTTTCAATACCATTCGAGATTCTTAATCTCGTGACTAAGTTACTCAGCCATAATGCCTGGTTGGATGCCTCATAACATGCTATAAACTCAGCTGTCATAGTAGAAGAGGCTGTAATACCCTGTTCAGCACTATTCCAGGAGATAGCTCCTCCAGCTAAAAGAAAAATATAGTCCAACGTTGACTTAAACTCATCTTGACATCTAGCAAAATCAGAGTCAGTGTACCCAATGATCTCGAGCTGATCTGATTTCTTGTATGTGAGCATGTACTCTTTGGTTCTCTGTAAGTATCTGAGTACCCTTTTTACTGTCTTCCAATGATCCAATCCAGGATTACTCAAGTATCTGCCTAATGTGCCAACTATGTACGCAATATCCAGACGCGTGCATACTTGATCAGTACATTAAGCTTCCTACAGCTAAAGCATAAGGAACCTTTTGCATTTCTTTGACTTCAAAGTTACTTGAGGGGCATTGAATTTTATTTATTCTCTTCTTTGGCAACAGAGGTATCTTCTGGTTTGCATTCTTACATGCCAAATCTTTTTAAAACCTTCTCGATATAGCTCTTTTGTGATAATCCAAGTATACCTCGACAACGATCTCGGTATATCTAGATTCCTAATACAAAAGAGGCATTACCAAGATCTTTCATTTCAAATTTCTTTGAAAGAAATTTCTTGGTGTTGTGCAACAAGCCTATATCGTTGCATGCCAATAATATGTCATTGACATATAAAGCCAGAAACATAATTTTATTCCCACTAAATTTGTGGTATACACAATCATCAATTTTATTTGCCTCAAAACCATATGACGTGACTGCTTGAGGAAATTTGTAATACCATTGACGAGAAATTTGTTTTAGCCCGTAGATGAATTTCTTTAATTTGCAAACTAAGTCCTTTGATTTATCAAAATAAAAAAAACTCGGGTTGCCCCATATATATTGTTTCATCAATGTTACTATTGAGAAACATCATCTTTACATCCATATGATGTAGCTTTATATCAAAATGAGCTACTAGTGCCATTATAGTTCTAAAGAAATCTTTCGTAGATATGGGAGAGAAAGTTTCCTTATAGTCGATGTCTTTTCTTTGAGTAAAATCCTTAGCAACAAGATGTGCTTGAAATATCTCAATGTTGCCTTTTGTATCCCTTTTGTATTTAAAAATCTATTTACAATTGACGGGTTTTGAAGCTGCAGGCAACGGGATGAGATCCCAAACATCATTGTCCTTATGGACTTTAATTCCTCATTCATGACATCAGTTCACTTTTGAGAATCAGAACTCCTAATGACTTGGTTGAAAGTGACAGGGTCATCTTCCACCTCACCAAGTTCCTCATGTTCTTGTAGGAATACGATGTAATCATCTGAAATCGTACTTCTTCTCTCTTTAGTGGACCTCCGTAATGGCATATTTTCTAGAGGCTGTTGAGTTTGTTCTTCGGGAATGATTTCCAGAAGATATTCAGGAAGTGATTCAACATTGTCTTTTTCATTATCCACTTGATCGAAATCAAAGGAAACCAAAGCAAGAGAACCAACTTCCTCCTCAATGACAATATCTTCCTTATCTCCCCTCACAAACTCTACATCTTCAAAAAACCGGGCATTTTCCATTTCAAAGAATGTCTGTACAGTGCGATCGTAAAATTTGTACCCCCTTGACCGTTCAAGATATCCTACAAAATAACAACTAACAGTCCTAGAGTCCAGTTTCTTTTCATTAGGCCTATAAGGCCTTGCTTCAGCTAGACACCCCCACACGTGTAAGTGTTTTATAACTGGTTTTCGGTCCGTTCAACACTCGTATGGGGTTTTGTTAGCCGTCACCTTAGTAGGTACCCTATTAAGAATATAAGCTGCCGTCTTCAATGCTTCACCTCAGAGGGATTCTGGTAAGGTCGAATGAGCAATCATGCTCCTTACCATGTCCTTAAGCGTTCTATTTCATCTTTCAGCGACACCATTCATGTTGGGTGAACATTGCACGGTGTACTGAGGAACAATACCACACTCCTCTAGGTATTTAGCAAATGGTTCTAGACGTTGTTCACCTGACCCATCATACTTACCATAGTATTCACCATCACGATCGGATCTGATGACCTTAATCCTTTTATCAAGCTGATTTTCAACCTCAGCTTTAAAGGATTTGAACATGTCCAAAGATTGAGACTTCTTATGAATGAGATATAGGGAGCTTGTAATACCCGGTTGTACGGACTTGTATATTATATTATTATTATATTATTGGATGACATTTTGTAAATATGTCAAATCAGGTCCGTTTTACAAAAAAAAAGCATCATTACGATCCTAACGATTAATAGGAATTTTAGGGAAATTATGGGAATTTTTGGAGATTAAACGCTATATTCCGAGTTAATGCATTTCTCGTAATGTAAAAGACGTTCTCGTAAAAAATAGCAAACGAGGTCCAAATTACAAACGGACAGTTTTATTAAGTCCTAAATAATAAGTTGGACGTAGTGGTGAAGTAAGGAAATTTGGTGAAACTGATTGGCTAGACGATTAACGAACCGAATAACGAAACATATATAAAAACTAAAGAAGGGCAAAATGGTAATTTTGCAAATCAAATTATATTAAAAACTAAGTTTCTCTCTTCTCTCCCTCACTTCTCCATTTCTTCTCTGGCGATTACGAAAACCAGAGAGCAAACCCTCGGCTTCCCTCTCTGCCGCGGCGATTTCTCCTCCAATCCGACCTCCGTTCGTTCCGTTTTCTTTACGTTTTCTCCTCCAATCGACCTTCTAGGTATGAACCTACAATCTTAGAGCTTTTATTTTGATGTTTACGGAGTTTTAAACAATTAGGGTTTCGATAGTTTTTCGTTAAAAACGCGAACTATGGTTCGTAATTAATAGGTTAGCCGTGATTAAGTGTATATTAAACGTATTGGACGTTATTGGACGAAGTTGGGTCAATTCGTGAAAAGGTTTAAAATCCGAGAATTTTAAGATTTTCAGAAAAGTTCGTAATTCGAGAATTGAGGTGCTGAGCGTAAATTTCTCGAATGAATAGCTCGAGGAAATAGATTAGAACTTTAGAAAGCCCTTTAATTAAGGTTTTGACAATTTGGAAGTTTATTAACTTAAACTCGTTTTAACGTCAATCCTTGTAAATTGCTTAGGTAAACAGCGCTCGTGGACGAAGCTTGGATTGCAGAGTGCACGAGGTAAGTTCTCGTGATTCTTCTCTGGCCGATTGGCCTACACCGTACGTCGAATGTTGTCTCGAGGAGTTTTGGAGATGCCTTTAGTTAGTTTTTCTCGGTTTGGGTAGCTAGGTCTTAAGGGTTTATAGTTCATGCTTTTACAGTCTTGATGGTACACGTTATTGCTTGTTTACTTTATGATAGAGAACTGTTCACGCATCACTTGTTTTAAAGAAAAGCATGAAAAAAATGAACTTCCGCACAGAGTTTTAAAGATAACGTAAAGCATAGCATTGGCCTTCGGGCATAGAGGCCTTCGGGCAAACAGGCCTTCGGGCATATAGGCCTTCGGGCATACAGGCCTTCGGCATATAGTTTACAGGTCACGCGAGGTGGGGCTCAGGCACGGCTGTACGTGTTGTAAGCGTGTACCCCCCTCTTCTAGCTGGAAAGAGTAGTCCGCCCGCTAGATGAGCTCTCTCCGGTTAGAAGGTATAGGATCTCGGTGACACCTATAGTGCATTGTATAGTAAGATAAAAGAAATAAAGCATGGTTTAATGAACTCATAGCACAGCATGCATCGCATTTACGTAGAGCTTACTGGGATTTTATCTCATAGTGTATATTGTATGGTGTAGGTGACATAGACTTTGAGGTACCAGGTGAGGACGATGTCCCTCCACCTGAGGCATGATTCAGTTGACAGAGGATGGCTGCGGTGGTGTGCTGGCGCAGTCGAGGCTCACCGACCCGTGGGAAGTATGTACAGAGTTTTGAGGGTTTTTGGGATATTTTGGGATGTATTGGTTAATTTGTATAGAAATTATAGGATGCTTGGTTCTGATAGACGTTAGGGTTACTTACCGATGTTTTTAAGGTTTTTATAAACTGATGGGTAAAACGTTTTGGTTTCAAGCTTTATTTAACGTTATAGAAATGTTTTGATTGGTTACGGATAGGCTCGGTTTTTAGAGCTATCCATGCAGTTGGATTTAGCAAATTTCGCTGCAAGTTGGTTGAGTATATATTTAGGGTGTAAGTCGATTATGTTATTGAAGATAAATGGTGGATAATATGTGAGATTTACTCCATGGAATTGGAATTCCAGTGAGTTGTGACGAAGGAAGTTGCTCTCTGGAAATTGATAAGTATAGAAAGTGTAAAGAGAAAACAGTGGAGTGAAGTTCAGCGATCAGGCGCGAAGGCCGCGATCGCTGCCAGCGATCGGGCGCGGCCTCCTTTCCTCTGTCAGAATGTCAATTCTGCCCTCCCCTTTTATTTTAATTTAAATTAGTTTTAATATAGTTTTATTTAATAGTTTTAAATGTTTTAAATGATTTTAAAGTTAGATTTCAATTCCGATTTCGATTCTAGTTTCAATTTCGGGTTAGGTCCTACTTAGAGTTTAGTTAAAGATATTAGGATAAAAAAAAAATAGTCCGGAAAATACGGGTACAGTTTTAGGGATGTGACATTTATGGTATCAGAGCTCCCGAGTTTTAAAATCGGTTCTGTAGACTGCTCGACTGCACAGCCACTACGCGGACATTCTTCATCAACTGTAAGTATGTTTATAGCTTTATTTGATTTCTAGTTTCTTAGAATATTTGTTTAACTTTTATATAGGAGTTTTATAATTATGGTGCGTCCACGGAACGACCGAGATGACAGAGACGATACGATTGACACGCTCAAGGATTTTATTGCCCAGCAGTCTCAGCATATGGAGAGACAGGCTCAGCAGATGGAGAGACAGTCTCAACAGCTGGGTACTTTGATTGACCGAGAGGGCGTTAGAGCTCGAGAGACGGCTGTACTGGGTAGCCGTGGGATGGAGAGATTTCAGAAGCTCCAGCCCCCTATCTTTAACAGACAGTCTACGGATCCCTCTTCAGCCGAGGAGTGGGTTCGCACTATGGAGGACATGCTGGCGTATGCTAGCATAGAGGGTGGAGAGAAGGTTGCACTGGTGACCTATCACTTGGCTTTGGACGCTCGGTTTTGGTGGGATTCCATCAAGACGACTACCGATATGACTATTATGGGCTGGGAGAGATTCAGTGAGTTATTCTACGACAAATATTTCAGCCATACCGTACGAGAGGCGAAGATGGTTGAATTTATGCAGTTACGGCAGATTGGTTCTATTGCCGAGTATGTGAGGAGGTTTGAGGCGCTTTCTCGATTTGCACCACGGCAGGTCAGCGTCAACGAGGATAAGGTGCGTCGGTTTTTACAGGGACTTAGCCAGGAGTTCCGGATGCGCCTTACGATATCGGGGGTACGTGGTGTATCCTATGACGACATTGTGGCTAGAGCTCTTGATATTGAGGCAGTAGATCAGAGTTTTGTCAAGCCGAGGGAGCCAGCTAAGGGCTTCTTCCGAGAGATACATCCTCAGTCTCTGAACCGAGGTTGGCAGCCTAGAGCGCAGCCACAGCCCCAGCAGCAGCCTAGGGGTGTGAGAAGGCCTCTTGAGGGAGGTAACGACCGGGGAAAGGGGAAGCAGATACAAGGCGTCTCTCAGGCACCTGTTTGTCCTAAGTGTCAGAGGGAGCACAGTGGCCAGTGTAGATTGGGCATGGGTGTGTGTTATCGATGTGGAGACCTGGGCCATTTCGCTAGAGAGTGCCCGAAGCCCGGCCGAGATCAGTTAGACGGAGATCAGAGGAGAGTTATGCCGAGAGTCTTCGCTTTTATCGAACCTGGTGATGTTGATAACGAGGATCAGCCTGCCGTGATAGCATGTACTATATTGCTTACTGGTGTTCCTGTATTTTCTTTATTAGACACGGGGGCTACACATTCTTTTGTTTCCACCGCTTGTGTGTCGAGATTGAGGCTTGCGCCTGAGTTAGCAGAATGCGAGTATAGCGTGATGCTACCTTCAGGAGAGCGTATGCAGTCAGGTCGTGTAGTCCAGGGCAGTATTATCTCTATTGGGGACCGTACTCTCTATGCTCGCCTCATTGTTATGGGCATAGAGCATTATGACCTTATTTTGGGGATGGACTGGCTGTCACAGCATTTCGCCACCATCGACTGTCGATCCGGGATTGTCACCTTTCAACCTCCGGGTAAAGCTGAGTTTTCTTATCAGGCGATGAGCAGATTGAGTAGCTCGCCTATCTCTTATTCCATGATGGTCAACGAGCAGTTTAAAGGTGCGTGCTCTATTTATTTGGCCTCTGTCTTTGATTGTCAGTTGCTCAGCGGATTGATGCCGAGCGACATTCCTATTGTCAGAGAGTTCTCTGGTATTTTTCTTGATGATGTTCCCGGATTACCGCCGGACCGGGAGATTGAATTCACTATTGATGTGTATCCTAACTCCGCACCGAGGTTTAAGAACCCATATCGATTGGCACCAGCCGAGTTGAGAGAGTTGAGGACTCAGCTGGATGAGCTGTTAGAGAAGGGATTCATTCGACCCAGTGTTTCACCTTGGGGTGCGCCCGTTCTGTTTGTCAAGAAGAAAGACGGGACCCTCAGGATGTGTATTGATTACAGGGAGCTGAATAAGCTCACAGTGAAGAATAAGTATCCACTGCCTCGTATTGACGACTTATTTGATCAGCTACAGGGTGCCCGAGTATTTTCCAGGATTGATCTACGCTCGGGTTACAATCAGCTGAAGGTCCGGATGGATGATATACCGAAGACGGCATTCTGAACGAGGTATGGGCATTATGAGTTCCTTGTCATGTCTTTTGGACTTACTAATGCCCCTGCAGCGTTTATGGACTTGATGAACCGTGTCTTCAAGGAGTATCTGGACAAGTTCGTGGTGGTTGTCATCGACGACATATTGATCTACTCTAAAACGAAGGAAGAACACGAGGAGCATCTGAGGATTGTTCTGAGGACCCTATGTCAGCACCGGCTGTATCCAAAGTTTTCGAAGTGCGAGTTCTGGCTTGACAGAGTGAGCTTCCTTGGCCATATTATATCACAGGACGGAGTTTCTGTGGATCCGAGTAAGATTCAGGTGGTCAGAGATTGGCCACAGCCGAAGAACGTACGTGAGGTGCGTGGATTTCTCAGATTGGCCGGTTATTATCGGAAGTTCATAGAGGGATTCTCGAAGATCGCACTTCCTCTTTCTCGTTTGACTCGGAAGAACGAGAGATTTGTCTGGTCGTCTGCTTGTGATGATAGTTTTATGGAGCTAAAGCAGAGGTTGACCACCGCTCCAGTACTGGCGCTACCTGTTGAAGGTGTCAGATTCAGTATTTATTGCGATGCATCGGGAGTGGGACTCGGTTGTGTATTGATGCAGGAGGGGAGAGTTATTTCTTATGCTTCTCGGCAGCTGAAGCCGTATGAGCAGAATTACCCTACGCACGACCTTGAGTTAGCAGCAGTGGTCTTCGCACTGAAGATATGGAGGCATTATTTATATGGGCAGCAGTGCGAGGTATTTTCTGACCACAAGAGCTTGAAGTACTTATTTTCGCAGAAGGAACAGAATATGCGACAGAGACGATGGCTTGAGTTTGTCAAAGATTACGATTTTGATATCAAGTACCATCCAGGAAAGGCGAACAAGGTTGCTGATGCCTTGAGTAGAGTGCCTTCTGCGAGTCAGCCTTCACTTGCAGCGATATCAGTTACGCTGCGGTCTGAGATTGAGAGATTCGATGTGGAGATAGTGGCAGAGTTGTCCAGTATGCTCGCCAACATTTCTCTTAGGCCGGTTATTCTTGATCGTATACGCGAGACTCAACAGAGTGATACGGAGTGTATGGAGCTTCGATCGAGCATGACATTGGGAGACTCGTCGGATTTCCATTTATCGGATGATGGTATTCTGAAGTTCAGGCATAGGTGGTACGTGCCTAGCGACGAGGACCTGAAGAAGGAGATATTGGCCGAGGCACATTCTTCGGCATATTCTGTGCACCCGGGAAGTACCAAGATGTACCGGGATTTGAAACAACACTTCTGGTGGCAGAACATGAAGAGGGAGGTTGCCAAGTATGTTGAGACCTGCCTAGTATGTCAGCGGGTAAAGGCAGAGCACCAGAGACCGGCCGAAACGTTATTGCCACTGCCGATTCCGGAGTGGAAGTGGGAGCAGATCTCCATGGATTTCGTTGTGGGGCTCCCGAGGACTACGAGAGGCCATGACGGCATTTGGGTTATTGTGGACCGATTGACAAAGTCGGCCCACTTCTTATCTGTGAGGATGGCATCGTCTATGGATCAGCTCGCCGAGCTTTATGTGCAGGAGGTCGTCAGACTGCATGGCGTTCCAGTTTCTATTGTCTCAGACAGAGATCCGAGATTTACCTCGAAGTTCTGGAAGAGTCTACACAAAGCTATGGGGACTCAGCTTAATTTCAGCACCGCGTTTCATCCTCAGACTGACGGACAGACAGAGAGGACGAATCAGATTCTGGAGGATATGCTCAGAGCATGTGTGCTGGAGTTTCAGGGATCGTGGAGCAGGTATTTGCCACTGATCGAGTTCTCTTATAATAACAGCTTCCAGGCTACTAGTGGCATGGCTCCGTATGAGGCGCTGTATGGTCGAAAGTGTAGATCTCCGTTGTATTGGGACGAGGTTGGCGAGGCCAGCATCATTGGTCCTGAGATTCTACAGCAGACGGCAGAGAAGATTTCCATCATTCGACAGCGTATAGAGGTAGCACAGAGCAGGCAGAAGAGCTATGCTGACACCAGACGGAAAGAGCTGGAGTTCGAGGAAGATGACGAGGTCTACCTCAAAGTTTCTCCGTTCAAAGGCATTGCGAGATTTGGAAGGAGGGGTAAGCTAAACCCTCGTTATGTGGGGCCCTTTCCTATTCTGAAGAGGATCGGGAAGTTGGCGTATAGGCTGCAGCTTCCGGCTTCTATAGAGGGTATCCACGACGTATTTCATGTATCTATGCTTCGGAAGTGCTTGCGCGATCCGTCGCATATCGTGGAGGCTACAGAGATCGAGGTACAGCCTACCTTGAGCTATGAGGTGAGGCCGGTACGCATTTTGGAGTCGTCTATCAAAGTATTGCGCAACAAGGAGATTCCACTGGTCAAAGTTTTGTGGCGGAACCACGAGGTGGAAGAGGCTACGTGGGAACGACAGCAGGATATGATGACTAAATATCCTGATCTTTTTGCATGATTTAAATTTTGTGGACAAAATTCTGAATAAGGAGGGTAGAATGTAATACCCGGTTGTACGGATTTGTATATTATATTATTATTATATTATTGGATGACATTTTTGTAAATATGTCAAATCAGGTCCGTTTTACAAAAAGAAAGCATCATTACGATCCTAACGATTAATAGGAATTTTAGGAAAATTATGGGAATTTTCGGAGATTAAACGCTATATTCCGAGTTAATGCATTTCTCGTAATGTAAAAGACGTTCTCGTAAAAAATAGCAAACGAGGTCCAAATTACGAACGACAGTTTTATTAAGTCCCAAATAATAAGTTGGACGTAGTGGTGAAGTAAGGAAATTTGGTGAAACTGATTGGCTAGACGATTAACGAACCGAATAACGAAACATATATAAAAACTAAAGAAGGGCAAAATGGTAATTTTGCAAATCAAATTATATTAAAAACTAAGTTTCTCTCTTCTCTCCCTCACTTCTCCATTTCTTCTCTGGCGATTACGAAAACCAGAGAGCAAACCCTCGGCTTCCCTCTCTGCCGCGGCGATTTCTCCTCCAATCCGACCTCCGTTCGTTCCGTTTCCTTTACGTTTTCTCCTCCAATCGACCTTCTAGGTATGAACCTACAATCTTAGAGCTTTTATTTTGATGTTTACGGAGTTTTAAACAATTAGGGTTTCGATAGTTTTTCGTTAAAAATGCGAACTATGGTTCGTAATTAATAGGTTAGCCGTGATTAAGTGTATATTAAACGTATTGGACGTTATTGGACGAAGTTGGGTCAATTCGTGAAAAGGTTTAAAATCCGAGAATTTTAAGATTTTCAGAAAAGTTCGTAATTCGAGAATTGAGGTGCTGAACGTAAATTTCTCGAATGAATAGCTCGAGGAAATGGATTAGAACTTTAGAAAGCCCTTTAGTTAAGGTTTTGACAATTTGTAAGTTTATTAACTTAAACTCGTTTTAACGTCAATCCTTGTAAATTGCTTAGGTAAACAGCGTTCGTGGACGAAGCTTGGATTGCAGAGTGCACGAGGTAAGTTCTCGTGATTCTTCTCTGGCCGATTGGCCTACACCGTACGTCGAATGTTGTCTCGAGGAGTTTTGGAGATGCCTTTAGTTAGTTTTTCTCGGTTTGGGTAGCTAGGTCTTAAGGGTTTATAGTTCATGCTTTTACAGTCTTGATGGTACACGTTATTGCTTGTTTACTTTATGATAAAAAACTGTTCACGCATCACTTGTTTTAAAGAAAAGCATGAAAAAAATGAACTTCCGCACAGAGTTTTAAAGATAACGTAAAGCATAGCATTGGCCTTCGGGCATACAGGCATTCGGGCATACAGGCCTTCGGGCATACAGGCCTTCGGGCATACAGTTTACAGGTCACACGAGGTGGGGCTCAGGCACGGCTGTACGTGTTGTAAGCGTGTACCCCCCTCTCTAGCTGGAAAGAGTAGTCCACCTGCTGGATGAGCTCTCTCCGGTTAGAAGGTATAGGATCTCGGTGACACCTATAGTGCATTGCATAGTAAGATAAAAGAAATAAAGCATGGTTTAATGAACTCATAGCACAGCATGCATCGCATTTACGTAGACCTTACTGGGATTTTATCTCATAGTGTATATTGTATGGTGTAGGTGACATAGACTTTGAGGTACTAGGTGAGGACGATGTCCCTCCACCTGAGGCATGATTCAGTTGACAGAGGATGGCTGCGGTGGTGTGCTGGCGCAGTCGAGGCTCACCGACCCGTGGGAAGTATGTACAGAGTTTTGAGGGTTTTTGGGATATTTTGGGATGTATTGGTTAATTTGTATAGAAATTATAGGATGCTTGGTTCTGATAGACGTTAGGGTTACTTACCGATGTTTTTAAGGTTTTTATAAACTGATGGGTAAAACGTTTTGGTTTCAAGCTTTATTTAACGTTATAGAAATGTTTTGTTTGGTTACGGATAGGCTCGGTTTTTAGAGCTATCCATGCAGTTGGATTTAGCAAATTTCGCTGCAAGTTGGTTGAGTATATATTTAGGGTGTAAGTCGATTATGTTATTGAAGATAAATGGTGGATAATATGTGAGATTTACTCCATGGAATTGGAATTCCAGTGAGTTGTGACGAAGGAAGTTGCTCTCTGGAAATTGATAAGTATAGAAAGTGTAAAGAGAAAACAGTGGAGTGAAGTTCAGCGATCAGGCGCGAAGGCCGCGATCGCTGCCAGCGATCGGGCGCGGCCTCCTTTCCTCGGGCAGAATGTCAATTCTGCCCTCCCCTTTTATTTTAATTTAAATTAGTTTTAATATAGTTTTATTTAATAGTTTTAAATGTTTTAAATGATTTTAAAGTTAGATTTCAATTCCGATTTCGATTCTAGTTTCGATTTCGGGTTAGGTCCTGCTTAGAGTTTAGTTAAAGATATTAGGATAAAAAAAATAGTACGGGAAATACGGGTACAGTTTTAGGGACGTGACAGAGCTATAACGCGAGTAATCGTCAATGAATGATATGAAATAATGTTGACCATTCCAAGATGCCGTAGGGAAAGATCCACAAATATCAATGTGTATCAATTCAAGGACTTCTAAAGCTCGGTTAGCATCCAATCTCCTTACACTTGTTTATTTCGCTTAATACAATTGACACAAATCTTGAAGTCAGTCTTATCAAGAGGACCCAAAATTTCATATGACATAAGCTTTTCAATTCTCTTTTGAGAGATGTGACCTAATGTGCTTGTACCATAACGAAGCTAAATCATTATTAGTTAATTTACATTTTGTACCTCTTGAATCAATATGCAAGGTTTCATTAAATGAAGCTATGGTTTCTAACATATATAGATTGTCATAAACAGATAAAAATCCAGAACTGTAACACCCAGAAACTTTGTACATTTTGTCCTAGTAAATATATGAGGAACAATTGACGAAAATAATAAAGGAAGAGATGAAAATTGGTAGAAGATATTTAAAGCTATGGTTTCAATAAGAAGAAGTTTATTCATTTGGAAGAAAAAAGGAAAGAAAAGTAAAAGAGAAAATGAAGAACAAAAAGGGACAATTGATTTAAAGTTGAAAAGTCAAAAATTTAAAAGTAAAATTTTGGTGCAATGAGGAGCAATTCACGTGAGAGAGGAGAAAGAAAATGAAGAGTGCAAACTACATGTAGTGTGACCAAACTACATGAAGAAAAGGTGAGGAGAAAATGGTAATTTGATAAAGTTAAAAGTTAACTTTTAAAAAAGGGTTTAAACCCTTCTTCTTCCCACGATTCCCCTCAGCATTCTTCCATTTTTAGCCAGCACTCCCAAGCCCTAGCTCCCATTTGGTGAAGATTTAAGGTAAGTTTGGATTTTTGGTTCATTGTTACTCAATTTTTGGTGTTTATGAGTGATAAACTTGAGTTTGTTGAAGTTTGATTGTAACACCTGGAAAATTTCTTATACGTACGTAGTCTTAGACTAGGTTAAGTTATGAGAGTTTAACATTAATCATAGGATTATGCTAAGAACTTAAGTTAGAAAGTGAAGTTTGGAGTGGAAATATTAGATTGGAGTAATATATGGTGTAGTTGTGTGTTAAGGTGTGTTATGGTAATGAAAGGTAAAGTATATAGAAAAAAAAATTGAAGGAAAAGTAAAGGAAGGTGATGCCTTCCACGTTTGTTGAAGATGGAAGGTGGGGGAGGGTTACTTTACAAATTTCAACAATTTGGTGGTAAAATTTAAAAGGAAAAAAAGTGTGTGTTTTATAAATTTTGATGGTTAAAGTGTTAAAGACAAAAAGTTGTCTTCTTTCTCCTTTTCTCTCCACAAAATTGCAGCCTCCATTGACCTGATTCTTCCTCTTTCGATCCTTAAATTTTGCAAGGATTAAGGTGAGTTTTTAGATGGGTTTTATATTGGATGCATAGTAGGGTAGATTGATAGTGTTTTTAATGAATTTGGTGGGAGTTTTAGAGAAGTTGGAAACCCTAATGGTGGAAGCTCCAAAAATTCTCTTTTCTTGCTAATTTGGTGGTTTAGCCTTATGATAGGATGATTTAGGTTGATTATGTAGATAGATTAGAGTTAGAGTTGAAATTGGTGAAAAACTGATTTTTGATCAATGTTAGCCGATTCTATTTGGATGTAGAATTCGATCGGACATGTTGTCTAATTTGTAAAATGGATTGATTCATTAGATTATAGACATGTAGAGGTTTACGGAATGGGTTGGATCATTGAAATTCGATGAAAAACGAGTAAGTTATGGTCGATTGAAGTTTGGACACTAAAAAGGAGAGAAATTCGGGATTTTGGAGTTTATAGGTTTAGGGTTAGTTAGTTGTTATTAGAAATATAGTGATTATTCTTTAGGTTTGGTTGTATGCTTACTAAGTGATTTTCCATTTATATGCTAGGTTAACGAGCGAGTGATTGATGTACTCGGAGTAATCATATAGGTATGGAGTATCCAGGTAAGTAGTGGTTGATTTTGATTGTGCCTTCGGGCCTACACCATGGAACGGTAAGAATTTGTTTGATTATTTGGTTGTTTATTTTATTTTGTGTTTGAGCATTTTATTGACAAACATCATGGTTTTGAACTACGAAAATACGAGTTTTAGCATGATTTTGAAATGTGAGCATGAAACGTAAAAAGATAAGAAGAACTGCAACTTGATCTCGAGTAGAGCTGCCTCGTCGGGATTCAGTGCTCAGGTGTAGCACCCCGAGAAGGCTCCTACGAGAGATCCACGCTAAAGATACGTAATGATCGATATGGGAGGAGATCATGTATGGTCGTCCAATGGGCTGGGCTTGAATGTGTGCTGTTTTATCTTGCTCTGCTGGGTCAAGGTATGGCCATCCAATGAGCGGGGCTCGGATGTGTGTCTACTTGTTCCACACGGAAAAGTGAAAGATTAATGAAACGAAACGAACGAGAACAACAGAGCAAGTAGAAATTGCATGTGTTAGGGGTTGAGTATGCATTGTGTTTTTATATTCATTATTCCCTACTTGCTAAGCATTAAGCTTACGTTTTGTGTTCTGTTGTGTAGGTGACGACGAGCTCTAAGTGAGCTATATGAGGGAGGCCAGACTAGGGAGCAGTCGGCAACTCATGCTGTATGCCGGTGCGGGCAGTTGTTGGGGCATCTTGACCATGGAGTGGCTGGGAGGTGTGGTAGTTTTGTTGGGATTTCGGTTGTGTAAATGATGGTGAATTTATAACTCCTTTGAATGTTGTTTTCAGGGTTTTGGTTTTAGAAAATTTAACCGTTATGCTGCTCGGTTTTTCATAAAAGAAACTATGTTTGTTTTCACCAATTTTTACGTTTTTGTTGACGTTTTAGAGTCGGGCTTTCTGAGATTTTCACGTGTCGAGAAGTTGGATGTGTTAGGGAAAGGTTTAGGTAAGTTTTAGGTGATTTGGTTAGGTGAAATGTGAAGAAAATTGAGAAAATGTAGAAAGGGGTCGCGCACCACACCCAGCGCCTATCGATCGCCTATGGGGGCGTGCTGCTGCGCGCTGCGATAGCGCGCAGGGCGCACGCTGGTGAGCGCAGCGATAGCGCACGTGGTGCTCGCAGCGATAGCGCGCAGGGCGCGTGCTGCTGCGCACAGGGCATGGGCAGCGGCTGCGCATGGGGTGCACAATGCTTCACGCAGGGCGCGCAGCAACAACGCGCGGGGCGCGCGGTGTCTGGGTGACTCGTGCACCAAGCGCGCTGCGCACACGCACCCCATGTGCCCAACTTGGTTTTTTTTTTCCTTTTTCAAATATGTTTTAACTCGACCTTTTCTGACGTCTTTTGTACGTAATTTACGAACATTTTCCACACATTTTCGAGGGTTCGAAAAACCCAAAAATCAAATCGACTTTTTATCAAAAATTGATTTAAACTTCGTTTTAAATGTTGTAAAAATTTATAAAGTGGTCTGAGTGTGAGCAAAGTAGCGACCTGAGCTAGGGTGGGTTCAGGGGCGTTACATTGATTGAATGGGTTTCCAAAAACCCTAAACTTCTCCCTGGATTTTTAGTTGTTTGATGTGTTAAAATTGTTTAAATGATGTTTTAGGAATTGGTTTAGCATTGTATTAAGGATTTGTGCATTAGTTGGCAAAAAAAGATAAAAACGGTTTTGAAAATGTCAAAAACAGGGCATCCACGGTTTGAAGGAATTTTTCAACCTAGCTCTGGAACTTTAATTGGTAAATAGTTTGCACCGTTAGAAATAGTACTCTTAGAGGAGTCCATAGGACTTTGAATTACTTGATTCCGATTTAAATTGAGAAAGTTATGGTAGTTTGAGATTTGATGAAAAATTGAATGGAATTTCGAGAAACTTGCAAGGCAGTTCGGTTTGCTCAATTTTCTGCTATTTTTGGTGAGTGGTTTTCTTAAATGAATTCCACCATCTTCAAATAGACTCTTTAAGGAAATTTTAGGCTTTGAAATTAAAGGATTTCGATAAAAATTGAGTGAGATACGTCAATTGAAGTTTAGCCTATAATTAGTGTAAATCCGAAAATTTTACCTTGTTTGAGTTAAGTTTCGGAATTGAATATTTTGTTAGGTCATTTGAAATCGACAAGAACAAGCTAACGGATTCCAAGCTTGAATTACTAAGGGCCTAAGGTAAGTCCACGTGATTTGCTTGGCCGATTCGGCCTACACCACATGAAACCATCGTTATTAAGGATATTGATGATTTTATTGCTTTAGTATAGGTTGGATGGATAGTTAGGATGTTTATAATTATAGAATGTCTTTTCTAAGTTTTATGCATTGTTTTCATGTTTTCTTTATGTTTAATGTATCGTACCTGCCCATGCATCATATTTTCTGAAAAAGCATGAAAATGAAATTTTGCATACGTTTTCATGAAAAGAAATGGCTAATGAAAAGATATGAATGCATATAATCCCGGTCATGTCGGGGTGGGGTTCAGACATGGCTGTTCTGAGAGGAGAAGCATGTTTTCCCCCGGTAGATGGAAAGGACTATCTAACCGCGAGATGTGCCCTCTCCATCTGGTGAGAGTAAACCCCCGGTGACACCTCCCGTTATGTAACTAAAGAATGAAAATGAATGCATGATTTTATGAATTGCATATGCATAGCATGCATTGTCATTTACGTTAATTTACTGAGCCTTTAGCTCATAGATGTCTCTATGGTGTAGTTGACATAGAAGATCAATGTGAGGATTTAGTACCTCGATCTGACGAGTGGCGCGGTTGATAGAGGATGACGCTGGTGGTGTGCTTGGGACTGTCGGAGCGAAATCGACCCGTGGGTGATGTATTGGTATTTTGGGGTGATGTATGAGTATTTTGGGTATGTGTAGACTTTTGGGTAGTGATTAGATATATAGATGTAAGTTAGAAACTTGTAAAGTATTTTAAAACATTTTTAATATTTTGATAGAAAAGTTAGGAATTTAGTGGAAAGTTTTATGTTTATGCTTAATTGATGGTTTGGACAGGTGATTTTTGGTTTGATGATAAGTATAGGGTTATACTGCCCGGTTTTATGCACAAATGTTTTTGGCTGCTAATGTTTAATATCTTAAATAATGTCGCTCGAGAAAAATGAATAAAGTTAAAGTCAAAAAGTAGAAAAAAAAAATTATACGATAAAAGACAAGTCATGTAAGGACCGGCGAGGGTCGCCACAAGAACCCATAACATTTGAATTTAATGAAAAACTGAATTTTTCATTTCCAAATGAACAAAAATAACCAAATTTCTCTAATGCAAAAATAGAAATTAAATTTCGTCTAAAAGACGGTACAACAAAAGTATCATTCAAATTCAATAATTGTCCAGATTTTATCAACAATCTAAAATCTTCGATAGCTTCAACTTCAACTGATTTGCCATCGCCCACAAAGATAAATCTTTCAGCATCATTCGGTTTTCGACAACTCAAGCAACCCTGCATAGACATACTAATGTGAGTAGTAGCACCTGAATCTAACTACCACGTATGTCTAAATACATAAACCAAATTATCTTCAGAACAAACAAGGTTGAGAAGTGTACCTTTCTTTACGCGTCATGTGTGATACTTTTGGTGCCCCTTTACATAACAGAAGAAACAACTGAAGCCATTGGACTTCTTTTGTTTCGACTGAGAAGGAGCACCAACAGCTTCCTTCTTCCTTTTTTTCCATTTGTCCTCAAAAGATGATGTCAAATGAGCACTTTATGTCTGATCATGCTCAATTCTCTCTTCCTCTTGGACACAATGAGATATTAGTTCATTAAGCGTCCATTTATCCTTCTGACAGTTATAACTGATCTTAAACTGCCCAAACTGATGAGGAAGAGAAATTAAGACTAAGTGAACAAGCCTGTCTTCAGACAGCTCTAACTTAAGTTCCTTAAGTCTTGAAGCAAGATGAGATATTTTCATTATGTACTCTCTGATATTCTCTTTTCCATTATACTTAAGTGAGACAAGCTTAGCTAAAAGCGTGTCTGTCTCAGGCTTCTTGTTTTTCTCAAAATGTTTCTCAAGTTGTTCGAGGAATGTTTTGGCATCAGTGTCTTCTGTTATGTTGCCCCTAAATGATTCTAGAATGACGCGCTTCATAATCATTAGACTTACACAATTCAAATGCTCCAATCTTTCCAGCTCCCTCTTATCATCAAGGGTACTTGATGCTGAAAAAGGTGGGAAGCGTGCGACTCTAAGTGCAATGTCTAAATTCATGCACCCGAGAGCAATCATAATGTTCTCTTTCCATACTTTATAGTTAGTCCCGTTAAGCATAGGAACTGTATTAACGTTACCTATTATACTTGAGCTATTGACTGTAACAATAGAAAAAATGAAACAACATTAGCTCACAAAATAATATGCATATATACGACAATAATATAACTTAAAATATAGTGTATCCATCAACAAGAAACCGGTACAACATTAACACTTAGTCTTTTGACTAAAAGTGTTAATTTGTAATCGGTAACTTGATCCAGTATATAAACCTTGACAATTAGACCTGTCAAATAATAAACTTATCTTTGGACAAGTTTAGTGTTCACATGACATCCTAATAATTGTCACATGTTTTTAATATTGCTAACAGTCCATGCAACTGTATAAACGTCAACTTTCCTTTGGGCCTGGTCGATATCAATAGGATAGTTAAAGCAAGAGTGGCTAATTTTATAGCATGTTACTCAATCATCCTATTTTACAATGTAAGACTTCATAAAATTGCAGTAAAAATAAGTTAAGAAAAATCATGTATATATATATTCAATAGCTAGGCAACCATAGTAGTCAATTAGTAAACCAAATGATCAACCAACCTAGAATAGATGGTTCAAATCGGCCAAAACTAGGCAAAAAAACAAATGAATCGGGGCAAATCAAACCCTAAATTGTCTAGAAACAGTCATTAAAAAGACCCAAAATATCCTAATCAAAGTGAACCGGAGACCATTTAACCAAATGGACAGGTCCAAATTTTTTTGAACCAGACCAAACCAAACCGAACTGAACTGAACAGGTTCATGTTGAACCAACTTAAGAACCGGTCCAAACCATAACCGAACTGAATTGGTTTGGACCTAGTGGGATCGAGCCCAAATGGTTCGGTCCAATTTAGACCACACCTAACCCAATCGGACCGAATCGGTCCAAACCGCCGAAGAGGGGCTGCAAACTAGCAACGAAAATCGCCAAAATTTTATCGATTCTGGCAGATTTTCACCCCAAAATTGTCTGATTTATCAAAAATAATGATCGACCGGACAATAATCCTTAACATGCATCACAAAAAATCAATTTTTAAGGTATCCAAACATGCATTCTAGCGAAATTAGATGCATAAAAAATAGCCCAAAAATAATTCCAAAAAAAAAAAAAAATTGATGCTTTAATCCGAATTGATGCAAAAATTGATTTGATTCCAAACAACGATTACTCGTAGTCTAACGTGATTGGTTCTAATACCAATTGTTGGATTCAATTAGAATTATTAAATCCTTAAAATAAACGAAAACTTAATTCCCAATCTCCATACGTAAGCAATTCTACAAGTAAATCATTAAAGCAAGAAAGACGTACCCGGATCCATTGTCTGAATGCAAAATACCATAAATCGGACACGTGGATCTTCCGAATTCGACAATCGCTTTCTTAAACACTCTCTAGAGTGATGGTTGTTCTAAAGAGGCAAAAGGGTCTTGATTGTGAAATGAGGATCATAACCCTTTAGTTAACCTAATTTGAAAATTTACTATTTTGTTCATCACAAATTGGTAAATTACCCCTAATGTCTCTACACATTATAAATATAACCATATTATATTCAATATACTCCTAAGTCCATTGAAATCATATTAAATCATTTTAATATGGAATTAAACTCAATGATAACATAATGTATAATTTATAGTTTACTATTTTATATCCAAATAGAATTATAAATCCTTATAATTCTAACATCTTCGCCTCAAATCTTCAAAACTCAATTCCATCGATTCAGCCTGAGATGTATTTCAATCTAGAAGAAGCCATGCTTGATTTCAAACAAGGTCCTCAGCAAAAGAACTTCAGTTGCAAAGACTTTGATCCGACCTCTTAACCCTGAAAATTGCTTCAGACGATAATGTCTGTAAGAGTGGTAGGTGTTAATATGTGCAAAAGTCTGCGAAGAAGAAGAAAGCATCAACGATTGTGCAGTGCACGTACCCATTTTTTAACGGAATTCTAAAGAGAGTGTCAGTTGACAAGTAAGATGTAAATTGACGACATTCAAAATTAGAGGTATCAATTGTAAATAACTTCTTACTTTAGAGACAATTTGATATTTAATTTATATTTAAATATGTTGAATAGTAAAGAAAAAATAAATTAGGGTAAATATCAAAATATACACTAAAGTATGATGGAATTATCAACTTATAATTTGAATTTTTAATTTAATTAATTGACACCTCAAACTTTGAAGTATTAGCAATGGACATTTTGTTGTTAATGTTATCGTTAATTCTGTTAATAAACCTTAAAAAATAATTATTTTGTCCCTTAATTTATTTTTATTAATTATATTTTTTTAAAAAAAATTAGTTGTTGAGATTAATTTTTCTAATAAATATCACTAGTTAAAACATAATTAATAAAATCAATAATAACAAAACACTCTCGGATAAATTGTTTTTTTAGGTTTGAGACAAGGTCCTCAGCAAGATTTGAGATGTCAATTGATGAAATTAAAAATTTAAAATATTAGTTGATAATACTCTCGTACTTTAGGGTATATTTTGATATTTACCCAACAATTTATTGATTTCCATAGAATTTTACCAAAAATTGAATAAATATTTAGATTCTTCTAACTTGTGATACATATATTAAGTTGACGACCATCACAGTTGACAAATATCATCTTTGGCTGTCCATTTGTCTACTTTAGAATTTAATGACCCGATTTCTATTTTTCTCCGGTAGAGTTTATAACCAGAGTTGGTTCAATATTTAAATATAATAGTTCAATGGCTTAAATAAAAAACATAAATAAAAGACACCAGAATCGATGTGACACTATTAAAATATAGCAATATGATCATTTGTTTAGTATAATCCAAAATTAATCTTTTAAATAACCCTTTGATATTAGAATTTCAGTATTTGTTAACATAATCATAATCATTAAATTTGAAATTAATGATCTATATCCAAGCAAATAGAAACAAATATAACAATTGAATTGGGCTGCTCTTCATTTCGGCCCATTCTAATACTACACTAGAAATTTTGTTGTCATTTGTATATAGTTCTTGTTTTGTTTCATTTTTTTTTTTTTTTTTACTTATGATATATCATAAACTAAGGCTACCCTTAACATATATCATTGGTTTTTTTTTTTTTAGATTTGCGATCATTTATTAGTCTTTTTCTTTAACCAAATTTAGTGTTGCGCCAACTCTATGTGTGTCGTGTTAGACTATATAACCAATTGGAAATTCGAAAGAGCAATCATGAAATTTAGTCACGGTTTAAGAAAAGTTACTTCCAAAGAGAAGGCAATATCACTATTATTGTAAAAAAAGTAAATCAAATATAACAAAAAACTCAGACCCTACTCAACTGCTCTCACTTGTAGCAGGGTTTGGCCACCTCTGCATTTGGGTTACTTTATTAACTTGGACACCCTATTTCGCCCACATTGAACCATAAAGCTCGTGTGAAAAATCAACTCAAACGATAAGATAATTTTTCACAAAGTATTTAAGACAATCACATAAACTAATCAAAGAATCATTTCCATGATTATAGACTCTACTCGCTTCTTGTGTTGTTCGATGGATGAAAAGAAACATATTAAGGGATTTTTAGGTTGAATGAAATAGAATTCTATTAGAAAAAGAGAAATTAAGAGAAGAGAGAGAGAGACTAGAGAGACCATAATTTGTACAATTTTTGAAACTTGTTTTATAGGCTTAAGAACTACTAATGAAGCAAAAGTAATAAATAGACACCTAAAAGTAGGAAAGAAGACAGATAGAAAAATCAGAAAACAGAAGACTAAGCAAATTGCCTTGTTTGCTTTCTGTTCTACATCAATGACCAAAGTTTCAAGAATGTTATATAATAGCATTCAGCTAGCTACAGAGTTTTCAAATCATGTTTTTAGGCTTCTATTCACAGTCCCTAAGAAAGGTCTTGCACTGATTCAGAGAGAAAGAGAGAGATTAAGAGAGTTAGAGGCAAATCTAGAGAGAGAGAGAGAAATGGTTTTGTGGGCATCAGTGTGTGATTGAGCTTTCACATCATACATTGTTTAGGGCTCTGTGAGAAGAGGCTGACCTTGTCCTTCACGAAAATCACTGACTGTATTGTCCGTTCCACATTTAAAGCTCTCTCTTTCTCGCTCTAGCTCTTTCTCTCTCTAGCTCTAAAGAGTTTTTTCACTGCCTGAAACCATTGTAGGTATTATTCTAACTAGCTAGGTCAACAAAGCAAAAAACAGTAAAGAAATTCAACTCAAAACTCATTCTTTTCACGAACAGTACGATAGCTTTCAATAAACCATGCATGCAAACATTTGAATTATCATATCCTCATCATACCATGATCGTCATAGTGTCAGAAATGAAAGAATTAAAAGCAGAGTAAAGAACTTTTAGAGAGAGAAATCCAGTTTAAAGAAAACTCTCTTCTGAGCTAGCTTCTGCCTGCTGCCTCCACTTTCTCTCTCTTCTGCCTTTTCTCTCTCTTAATCTTTTTTAAAAAAAAAACATTTTTTCTTTTTTTGTTGGAGGACTTTTTATCAATCATAAAGCAATCGATTACAAAATCATTTCTTCACCACTCACATCTTACCAATCTTTTCTGTTCTGCCAAAAAAAGTTCTGTACCATTCTGCTTCTTTCACATTTATTACTCTCTTTTCGAGGAATGGGCCTTCCTGTTTTATTACACGTCCCTCTCTCTCTCTCTCTCTCTCTCTCTCTCTCTCTCTCTCTCTCTCTCTTCTCTCTCTCATTTCAATTGTCAACTTCAAATTAACACCGTACTAGTTTGTTCCATCTGTCAATGTTTAATAATTAGAAAATAGGCACGGGTTTCTTCCACTCCAAATAATCTAAATGGTTTGCATATTGTCCTCTATCAGTTTTTCTTTTCATCTTCGTAAAATCAAACTCTAATCTTATGCTTTCAGGGTTTTGAAGTTCTTAGAGTTTGCATACAACCCTTATCACAGTTAGCTGAGACTAGGACACATCAGTTTATAATTTCCATTATACCACATAGCTTTATTTTTTTATTTTTTCCGGTAAACTACCTGAATATGTCATGTTTATTATAGTTTGGTGAAACTTGAACTTTAATTGGACCTATCAGACACGTTGATCAATACTAGAATTTTTTTATTTTATTTATATATTGATGTTTAAGTCGTAAAATTGATTGTAACTAGATTTTTTTCATATGTTCTTAGTTTTTTTCCGTCTAGAATTTTTACGCAAATTTTAATTTTTTAATTTTTTTTTTGTTTTTTGATTATTAACATTCAATTATCAACAATATTGTTAATGATAAAACATGAAAGGTTGAGTAGAGTAAATAAAAAAAGTTATTTACTTTCCATGGAGATAGGATACTCTTTTAAATGTCAGTGTGGTTTACAGTAACACACAACAGTATGTTCTTGGAACGATGGATTCTATTATCATTTTCTCCCTCGGTAAAAGGGTTTGAATACACACCCTCTCTCCTTTTTTTCTTTCACTTTCTTTATATATAACTCAGAAGTCTACTTACACAGTCATTGTCACTCTCTTCTTCCTTCAATTTCTTGACATCACTCATAAATCTACTTTGACAGTCTCTCTCTCTCTCTAACATCGCTTTAATGAAACAACCACTACCCTACACATTCTATGTGTGTCACATCCTCTAGGGGTTAGATTGTTTTACTTCTGCATTAATGACTTGCATTTTGCTTCTTATACTATGACACTGGCCAAGATCAACTACCCTAAAATTGGAAACAAAGTGTTAGTATTGGTTTTGGTTTGGTTTATATTGCTTCGGTTTGAATCGGGCTTGGTTTAGATAAAATAATCTAAGTCTTTAATAGTTAAAAGAAGTTTGTAATTTAGATGCAATTATCAGGTTTCCTAGGGTAGAAAAATAGAGGAGAAGGCCATTCTTAGGTGATCTCTGAGGTGATTCTGCGACAATCATCGGTGACAACCGGGAATGTAGAGCGAGGTATTTTTGGTCGGTAAGATAACGGTGATGGTAAGAGGTTTATGTCTTAGGGGTAGGTCAATTTCTAATTGTAAATTGAAAGTCAATCTGTTCTTGTGATTTTTTGTCCATTCAATTATAAAATTTTTGGATTCGTCCATGCTATGTACTTGGTTTTCTTTATTGTTGATTCAATAGATTAAGATACAAGTAACGCTTCTTGATTTGAAGCAAGTCTAACTAATTTCCAATGCAAGGGAATAAATTGATATGGAAATTCAGACTTCAACATCTGTGGATGACAAGAACCTTTTCACATTGATCACCATGTCCAATGTGCATGCATCTAGTTTTTATATCAAAGTTTATGGATGAGTTTGCTGTGTAAGAATTTGATCACACATGCAAAAATATATGTAACTCTCTCACATGCTACATTTAAAAAAAATTGTACTTTGTGAAGAGTTCAACTCCCGACAATAAGATATGTCTAATATGTGATGAGATCTATAAGAATTTGTTATGGGGTCTTACCACAAAACAAATTAAAGAGAGAATTATATAGATGTATAGATCTCTTCCACATTTTTCAAGCTATGCGAGATTAAACGACTCAAATGATATTGCTTATGTCCATGACTGTTCTTGACCTCACAAGACGGATTGTCGCTTGAAAACCATCTTGCAAGAATTCTAGTTATGTATTGATATCCTCCTCATATCTCATGTGATAAGTGATTGTGCAATTCTCTTTATATTCACTAGGTCCATGACATTCTTGCCTTTCCGAGTCTGAGGGACTATTGCTGTAGAATTTATTAATAACATTTAAGATTAAACATGACTCTTTTAGGGAAGAAATTACCAAAATACAAAGTTCTCTTCTAATTACCAAAATAAGTTCTCTTCCTTTTTTTTTTTACTTCGTTGGTTGGGTCAGGGACTTTCTCGCTAGGTGAACGCATCTATTCGAAAGTCCTTTCCTATTTCCTAAACCACGCCTTATCTTATAAAGTCAAGTCAAAAAAGAATGAAGGCTCATACGATACCCAACGTTAAAACTCCTAAATCAGGAAATGCTAACCACAGTTTCAACGGTAACAAGAATTCGAATTATTGCGTAGTAAAGAGAAGAGAGTACGAAAGAAAAGTAGACAGAGCACACCAGCAAAAATAGTCTAAATATGAAAAGTCCCCCTTGGAAAATGGAATATACACGAAAAAGAAAATTACAAAAATGGGATATTGAGATTTTACGTGAAAGCCATTCTGAAAAAAAAAAAATTCTTGTAGAGAAAAATTTCATTTATTGAAAATAATTATAATTTAAGCTTTGCAAAGTTAAACATATATTTATAACGTGACATAAAATCATAAAATGGAGACCCATATTGCAAGCTTAACTATCAAACTCGAATAGTATTCAGACTATTAACTCTAACAATCTTCACTTTGTGCATTTAATATCTTTCTAGTCTTCTAAAGAGCGAAGCTTTAGAAGGTAAATTTACCTGTACAAAAACCTTCTACTGATTATGGTTTTATTGGATTCTAGACACCATAACTTATTTTCTTTAACTTTTCTACATATAAAAACTGTCTAATAGACAAGAGAGTTTTTTTGATATATCAAAACACAGATTCAAGTAATTCTTTTGTGACCCCCATACCAATTGTTAAAAGTTGAGTACAAAATGGAAAGGAAAAATGCAATTTGACAACAAGATCTAACGTGTGAAAACCTTCTCAGAAAAATAAAACATGTAAAGTAGAAAATTCACTATGAAAACCAAATTACATCTGAAGTTTGGTGACTCAAACTTAAATGTATTTATAGAGTAAAACAAAACCTTAAAAGAGATTTGTAACATGAGCATCGGTTCGATTCAAAAAACTTCAGATCACTGAACTCTGAGACTTGCCTTCACAAAATAAGTTGACACACTTACTAATTATGCTCTCAGTCAAACGGATGACATCAATCCGTCCTAGTTTCTCTATTGCATGACCTTGATCATAAACCAAGACTGCCAATAGTTGGGAAACAAACAAATAGTACCAGCTTCACAAAGCTAAAAAAAAGGACATTTGAGAATCTATTGTCCTAATTGATGTATTTTATGAGACAAAGCTGTTATCACATGAAATGAACAGTCTTTCCTAATAATTGATTTAATGTAACAAGAATTCTTAGGGTTTGCACCGGGGACTTGTTTTTAACATTGTAAATGAAAGACCTAGAAAAGAGAGGTATTGATATTGATTAGATGACTCAACTAGGTCAAATTCTCCAACATATCTAGTTTTATAATTTTTGCTAATATTTATACAATAAAATATCAAATTCTCGTGACCATTTTGTCACATTTCAATTGCAACATCTGTTCGCCTCCGAGTAGACATTTTTTGGGTTCTTCATTAAATATAATTTGCATCATAATCAATTAGAAACATAGAAATAGCAGAGAAAGATGCATTAGTTTTCCAAAGCAAAAACAAGAGAAATCTTTAAAAGGGGTGAATCAGTGAGATTGATTGTGATAAATCATTTGACATGACAATAAAACATCAACTATTTAGTACAATTGGATAGAATATGGGGGAAAAAGCATATAATGGAGCATGATATATCGTGCATATGTCACATCTCAAATCCCATGGTATCCTTATTATTTATTTATTTATTATTATAATATTATTCTATTTTTCTATAAGGCTTTTCAAAGGCCTCTCCCACATAACTCGGCAGTGTTTACTATAAAAAAAATAAACAATGCACCAATAGTGGAAGAAAATTGGATAACATCTTTCGTGTTCTCAGTACTAAATTATATGTTTTGAGTCGGAACCCTCAAATATTTATTATTGAATTTAGCACAAAACACATTGTATTAAGTAGGGAAGCGAATTTTCAATCGATTTAAGGTTGTACACTTCTATTAATACGAGCTTGGTTCTCACACTAAGCTGTTCTAGCTTTCTTATAACGGATAATCAAAGAAAGAGAAAATGAGTTAGAGAAGATTTAATGTTATTAATTTGATTATTCTGCATTTATTAAAAATATGCACCAACAGTGGAAGAAAATTGGATAACATCTTTCGTGCTATCAGTACAAAATTATCTGTTTTGAGTCGGAACCCTCAAATATTTGTTATTGAATTTAGCACAAAACACATTGTATTAAGTAGGGAAGCGAACTTCCAATCGATTTAAGATTGTACACTTCTATTAATACGAGCTTGGTTCTCACACTAAGCTGTTCTAGCTTTTTGATAACGGATAATCAAAGAAAGAGAAAGTGAGTGACGAAATTGAAAGCGGTTTTATCAGGACTAGATGAAAAACTCTGGTTTTGGGAATCACGAAAGCCGGCCTTGCCCCTCTCTCTCTCTCTCTCTCCGATCAGCGAGACAGTGGGGAAAGAGAAAGGATTAGTTCTTTGGAAGAGTAAGAATGGGTGTATTAGTGCAGAGAAAACAGGTGGGGTCCAAAATCAAAAGTAAATATATATTCATGTTTGCAGAGAGCGGAACAGCTGTTGAAGTCTGTAGCCTGTTCTTCGGACCCACAGATATGGTGAAATTACAGAGAGGAGAGTGATGTGTGAGAGAGACTTTCTTTTTTGTTCTCTACCCTCACTGTCACCTCCGGGATCTTATCCTTCTCATTCTCTTCTACAAAAATTGTAATTTCTAGATCTAAGTTCATAAAATAATTAATACAAACTTATTCATAATTCAACTATCTCTAATCAGCGTGCCTCGTCATCCGTCAAGTTTCTATGCAATCTACCCAAAAAGAAAAGTTTTAAAATCAGACCAAAATTTCAGTGGTACAACAACCCCAAAGAAAGGACATTGCGGCGCTCAATAGTTACCCATGTCACGTGGGTGGACACGTTGACTCTATGTGAGGATCGCGACCCCGCTTACATAATGCAATGTGGCACGTGTCGCGTCTAGCTATCTATAAGCGCAACCCAGCACCGCGACGCAATGTTTTTTACTTGAAAATGCTTAGGAGGATAATGCCAGGATGCCAAATGGTTTTCTAACGCTCGTCCTTTCCTGCAAAAAGAAAAAAACAACTTCTCCCTAACTTTTTACGTCAATCGATCTATAACCAAACCCGACAACATTTGGATATATTTTCGATGAACATAATTGAAAATCGACCGTAGAAAATCTTTGCAATCGATCAAAATGCAAAACTAACAAAATTTAATGAAATAGAGGTTTGAACCGCATGCACCCTCGAAGATCATAAGAACTCAGGTCGGCGGCGAGAATCTCCTCCAATCGCGAGGCATCTCACTCTCTTCTCGTTGTATCTCTCTCAATGTCAAGGATTGATCTAGTTTACTTAAGGTGAATGAGGTTACTTTTTGTAAACATGTGACAAATTTTAGTTTTATTAAATATATCTAAATATTAAAGCAACTAATTAATATAATGAGTATTAATTGGTAAATTAGTGCCATTATATTTATTGAGAGATGGCTTTATATTATTGGGTTATGTAGATGAATATTAAGCTATGTTTTCGGTTGTTAATTTTTTGCAAATAATGCTACGTTTATTTTTTATTCTACTATTTAAACATATTTGCTAACGTATTAAATAATATAATAAATTGTAAATGGTTAATTTATTATTTTCATTGCATTAATCATTGTTTGACACGTCAATAAATATGTTTAAATTGTCGAATACATGCGTAGCATTATTCATTTTTTGCATATAAGCTGATTGGTTATGGTTTGGTTAAGGTGGGTTTGGAATATAACCCATTGGACTAACCCTAACCGCAGTAGAGAAAAGAGAGGAGAGAGAGAGAGAGAGAGAGCGTCGCTCGTTCTTCTTCCTTGCACCGATCTACGCCGAGGGAAAAGCCGAGCACCTGTGAGTGAGATAGAACCTGTGTTGGAGAGAGTTCTCTGTCGCGCCATCCTCTTCTGTTCAGTCGAGTTCTGTGAGTGCGAGTGAACCGTTGGGTGAGAGAGCAAACCTGTATATGGTAAAGTGTTCATGGAGAGGGTTCCTTTCTGGGATAGAGGATGATCTGTGCGAGATAAAGTGCAAGAAAGAGCATGAGAAACAGGGGCGATTTGCAGGCGATCTTAGTTCTGATCTCGAATGGAGAATTACATGTTTTAGAATCTTGGAAAGCTCAGAGAATTCTTCACGCGAAAGGAAGAATGTTCAATTCTCGGTAAGAAATCGCAGATCGACCTGGTTTCTTGACTTTATCAGGATATTATTGTTGCTCTTATTTGCTGTAATTTTGCTTTCCTGATTGCTCTGGTTAGGATAAGATTACGTTTGATCAGGTTCTGTATATCTCTTCTATGCTTGGTTAGTCCTGCTATTAGATTCATTGTTCTTAGCTGATCCAATTGGCAAATGTATTCTGTATAGGATGTAATCTTGGACTAACTTGATGTTGATAATAGAAGCGCAGCCTTAACAGTGGATGTACGCCATTCTGCCGAACCACTGTAATAGTTGTTTCGCCTGATAATTTATATTTTAGTTTGTTCATTATAAATAGTTCACTCTCTTATTCTACTATTTTAAAATATTTGTTGTCGTGTCAAACAATGAGTGGTGCTTTTAATGTAATAAATTAACTATTTGTAATTTATTACGTTAATTGCATCAATAATTGTTTTATAAGTCAGCGAATATTTTTAAATAGTAGAATAAGAGAGTGAACGTATCATTATTTTTCAACATATATGTGATTTGGATAAAATACAGTGACAACGCGTTCAGTTAAATTTAACTGTAGAGATGGATAGGTTGATAGGTTAAAAAACAAATGGAAACTATGAGACTCTTTTTGAGACAAATAAAACTACAACAATTAAGGTGAAACAAATATTAAAGTATAACGACCAAAAACATATTTCACCCAATATTTTATCTCCGTGACTTTTTCTTTTGTTGCTGAAAAGATTAGTCACATTACATATATTTTTTTAAGAGAAGTAGATCGTGTGTACCCGCAAAATTTTATATTTATAAAATCATGAGTAAATTTTTCCCGTTATTGAAGTCTTATGTACTAGAAATTTTTCGTAAGTCGTTAACGTTTAGACAGTTGTGATTTTTCTATTAAATGGTCAAACCGGTAGATTTTGAAAGTTACCGCGTTCTGAAAATCTGAAATAGTGTTGGGTAAATTAGACATTTTTTCTGATATTTTTTTTAAGTGATTTTGGATAACGGTTGAATTTCGTACTCATCAAAATTTAAGTATTTTAATTTATAAAATATATAATATTGTATATTATATAAAATAACAAAACAAAATTTTAAATTTTTTTATTTTTAAGGGTGGGGAAGGACCCTTCTTCCTTTTGGCCGTAACATAGAGAGACCAAGACAGAGGAAGAGCGAGATCTAAGAAAGGAACGTAGAGTTTTCGACGTTAGATTCGTGTTTGTGATGTCCCGATCTATAGACTTGTGAAGGTTCTTGAAGATAATCGCGTTTGCCATGAGGGTATGGATGACCACGCAAAGAGTTTTATGAAAAATTTCATCGCGTTTATCGTTCTCTTTCATATTGAGTTTTTAGCTCTAGCATCAGACCCATCTATTGTCCCTACTATTTTATGGGGATTTTAAAGTCATTTTGTTATAGGTTCCGATAATACTTCTGATTACGATGTATGTCCCTAATAGCTCATTCCGGCTAGTTGGTAAGCCAACCATCATTGATGTAGAGATATCTATATTGTACTACGTATACATCATTAGTTTTGAAAGCCGTATTTTTTGTGTCATATCACACATAAAACTCGACATTTCTAATCTACCAACATTTCAGTTTTTTAGTATCTATACGCTAATTTTATGTGTTTATTTTTAGCATGCATCGTATTTCAATTGAGATATATGTCAGACAAATCTCTAGTTAATTTCGGTTGCGGTGGGTCTCTTTGTTTGTTGCACAAATTCTGCTATAGGAAGGTATTTTGTTTGTTCTCGCGACATGGATTGGGACAGTGATCAAGTGTCTTTGGATTCAAATCTCCATACCTAGCCAGAGTATTTTGTTGTTACGATCGATATGCAATTGTCTGGTCTTCAGACAGTCATTATTAGTCCCTTACATGATTGACTAGCCTACAATCGTTGTCATTATTTCTCTTACACATCTTACTGGTAATTGACATACAAAAATTCGTGAGTGATCTTATTTTCACTAGATTGTTTTGTACAAAAATAGAGGCATTATTTTTTATATAACAACAGATGTATGTGTAACAATGTTTTCAAGATTTGCCACACCAATGGCTCGTGCAATTTTTTTTTTAAATGACAAAAATATTTTTCTTCATTTACTCATTATTTTAAAATAAAATGATAAAATTAGGTTTCTCGTGTATTTGGATAGAGTATAGGATTACCTATTGAATTAGTTGCTTATCTCAAAATAATCTCCATTTTTCCTAGGTAAAGATCGTTGAGCTAGGACGAGCTGATCGCCGTGAAGTTTTTTTTTTTTCCATTTCCTTTTGAGAGGCTTTTTCTTCTTTCTTTGGTGACGATTCTCTTATCTCTTTCTCAGTTTGTATATTACGTTGGGTGTTTGAATACTTTATTTACTGCACAATATTTCTTTGGATTATTTTTCACACTATTTTATAATTTTGTGATCACCATATGGATTTTAGTCCATTTCTTGTGGGTTATGGATTTATTTTTTATTAAGTCCCCAACTGCTTCGATGTTAAATCATAACGTTATACTCAAATCGATAGGATATCTCACTATCATTCCACTCGATTATTTGATCTTCAAATGCCCGAGAGACCGTGCAATTTCACTATCGAATCCTTATATTTCTATTCTAATTGCCACTTTTATTCAAATATAAAAACAATACGCAAACTGCAAAAATGACAACACAATGGTTGTAGGGGAGGGAGAGGGGGCCCTAATTTTTAGGCCACTTGAAAAAAAAAAGGAGAACCCTTTTGCCTAACCTCATAGCAGATGGGAATAGGACTTGACCCTGTGACATTTAAAGGAATATAAATGAATGTTTTATGAATATGATCCGTATGAATGAAAGGGTAGTCGATTATATGGTTATTGAGGGATGAGATCTGTGACAAAAGAGGTCCTAAAAATGGAGGGAAAGCAAAAGAATAGGGCACAGTGTCCTAATTGCAACCATGGTGGTATAAGACAGGTGGTTGGGATGTGTCACTCTCATCACCTGTATAGGGGCTCAGTAAGATAATAATTATTATTTTTCTTCTTTTTTAAATTATTTTTGATTGGTTTTAAAATAAATTATTTAGAAAAAATGTTAGAAAAAATAAATTATTTTTGGTTCCGTTTTTTATCTGAGTCCTAACATACGAAAAAATCATGGATATTAGAGAAAAATTCACTATATCAAGTTGAAATATAAAATGAGAATTTGTAAGTGCACTCTTGCATCTGTCTTTATTATCATTATAGATTTTTGAAAAATCCACGATTTTGTTCAAATATTTTTGTCGTAATGTGAGCTTTTCGATCTGTTCGGAACAGACTTCGAGTCATCAGACTCTAAGCAGAAGTTTTTGGCACCATCCTGTATGGTAAATATTATAGAGACACATTAAATCGTGATTAATAATTTTGATCGGTCTTCATCAACATCAAAAAATTATATCTAGTTAGCCATGTGATTGGTCAGTTTATCTTAAACTTTGATAGAAATTAATGTGAAGGGAAGTGTCAAATTTAATTTGCCGACACTACCAAGAAATGAACAAGAATTTAAGCAACCTCCCACAAACTTTCCTGTCCTAAGTTTCGTTTATTTCCAATCGTTAATCATGTGGGTTTTGGGTAAATGGGTATGTCAAAGTAGAGGAGAGTGAGAGATTTTTTTACACTTGTGAACTATTTGATAGAATTAGCTTTTGTAGAAAAAAGGGAAGGAAAAAGAAAAGCCTAGAACAATGGTTTACTTCTAAAGTTCTAATTTCAATAGAGATTGTGATAGCTTGTTCTTGTACGAAACTAATCTCAAAGATAAAGTGTTGTTATCGGAATCACACGTTAATTGCTTATGGTTGTAGGACATGGTTCATAACTAAGATTTCGTGTATAATCATTATAAGGCATTTTGAGATAAAATTCAAGAACAAAGTCACGTGTGCTTAGACCAAAAACAGGACAATATTGTACAACTCAGTAAGATCGAGAATTCACAAATAGTTAGAGCCAAGATCCAACTGAAAATGTGTCTGACAGAGACGTTGAGCCTTCCGAGGATAGGGTATGAATACGAATCGCCCATTCTTGTGATGGTTTGGGGTCTAAAACTAAATAATGGTATCACAATACTACATAGCTTGGATGTGGATAAGGGGCATGGTTCATAAATAAAGTCTCACATTCGATTAATTAAAGACATTTTAAAGTAAAATACAAGAATAAACTATGTAAGTTTTGGCTCAAATTGAAAATATTGTACTACTTTATAGAGATGGAGCTGTTATAGAGATTTTATTAAGTAATACAACTTCAACAAGACTATGTCGTTGTGATTTCACCCCGTTTAATTAGGTATGGCTTCCACTATTTCTCAAATCGTTCCATTAGTTAGTTTTAGATATATTTTTGTTAATGATAATACAGTAGATATACCATGCTATCACTACACAGACCGAGAAGTTATATACTGAAGGATGAATAAAAATGTAGTCTATCTTATTCACAATTATCTCCATCTTCTAAAGATGTGCTAAAGCATTTGACTCTTCTACCATTTAAATTATAAAAGATTCGTCAATCAAACTACATATAATATGAAAAAAGAAAATCAAAGATCCAAAAACAAGAAGCCTTAACTTCTACGGACAAAGAGGAGAAAATTATTATGTTATAATTTAGTACAATGGAGAGTTTGTATTCTCGGGTCGTATACAAACCTGTTAAACCTACCGTAAAAATATGAATCAAATACAGTCCATGTCAACATAGACCCTAGAAAAATCACGAATTTTTCAATATTGTTCAAGCTAAATTTGAGTCATCAAACTCTGATAAATACAAAAAAAAAAAAAAAAACCAAAAAAGAAAATCATAGAGCCTTTCAACCGTGAAATTTGTCAGCAAAAAGATAAAAGAAGGAAGTTGAAGTAAAGAGGGTTTGGTAGGTCAAATTAAGCTCAAAAAAAGGCAAGTGATCTTTTTCTAAAACCCTCGAATGCTATATACTGAAAATTTTGTATCTTTTAGTTAGTTGGGTGAACTTTGACATCACATTAATTTTAGAAACATATCTAGCCCTTCACTTTCAGACCACTCCTTTGATTTATATTTTACATTGCTTGAAAATTGAGCACTTTCCCTTTCCTTCTCTCTTTGATTTTGTTGGTGCACTCTTGAGAGAGAGAGAGAGAGAGATTTCTTATTTCATCAAAAAAAGCTCAATTTTAGAAGACACTTAAAAACTATTGCATATTCCCTTATAGATGACAAATGCTAGACTTAAATATAAGAATATAGCTTCCAAACTCATCTTAGCAACCATAATATTGAACAAGAATAATAATTTTCAATTAATAATGTAGCAACTAACAACGAACTTCGAAGTTGAGATCACAACCACTTCAAAATTACTATCCAATATTTTTGAAGGAATAATAATACGTTTGCTCTCTTATTTTACTCTCTGAACACATTTGTTTACATGACAAATAAGATTAGTACAATTAATGTAATAGTTAATTTAAGAGTAAACGTAACATTATTCTTTTGGGAGCAAATAATGTGATAACAATAAATTAGTGATTTTTGTTAAGAAAATAAATATGAGCTCTCATTTCAAAACCATTTTATTAAATATAATAATAATAAATACCAAAAAAAATCTAGGTTATGATTTATAAATGAACCACTAACTAGGGTATTTAAAAAAACACTTAAATCTTGTTTTGAACGAATTGACTAACATATTTTTACTACGTAATTGTGCGTAAACTTTGACGAATGACTAGATTTCAAGTGGATACTTAATTCGTAGTAACATTTTATGGTGACCTAAAATTCTTTAGTACTTTGAGTAAATTTAGTTTCCATTTTTTTTAGGAACAAAGCCTAGTTAGAATTTTTTTAATTATTTATTGAAGTATGTGATGTTTTAACTAATGAAATAAATGCTCCTTATGGTCTACCTATAAAATAATGGACGGCCAAGATCATTCTAGTTTAGTCAATTACAAAGATGGGATTATTCGATGCCAACAGTCAAATCAACTTTAAAAAAATATTACAGCAAAATCCAGCTTAATAGGCTCAAGGCTGATCATATATAATGACAAAATAACTTTACTTTTTAAATAATAAAATTTAATGTCGAGAACTTCACTAACATATAATATAAATTTCATATATTTAATAATTATATAATAATGTCACGTCCTAAATAAGTATCATAGTCTAATTTGATTATTGGTTTTAAATCTAAATTATTATATTTAAAAAAAAAACCCATAATTTAGTGATTTTTTTAATTATTATTATTATTATTCTGACTGAGAGGGGAATAAGAATTATTTGTGTAGCAAATAGGGTTTGTACCAATAGCCATGTGTATTTGATTAAGGCTGTGCTTTATTCTCCACCATATATTCTTGTCAAACTGACCAACCAATAAAGCCTACATGTGGGAGATCTTGTGCTTGTGTGGACCCTATGATTAATTTCTAATTTCTAATTTCTATTTAATTAATAATAATCAATTTCAATTTTAACTTTTAGTCATTCATCAAAGGTTTTCATGGCCCAAAACTCTCCAACAATCAATCTACATGCATTTGCCTTTATGCTAATTGCAATTTAAAATAATAAAAACCAATTTTTGGAGTCTTTTTCATTTGAAGTCCCCTCCCTATTTTGATTTAATTAAAAATAAAAATTATTTTAAAAAATACCCATGTCTTTAGGAACAAATTTGAACAAGATTAATTGATGACTCACCTTTGTCTCCTAACGCAAGCGATGAGAGCATGACAATCGGTCGCTCGATCAACCTTGCTTTCTTCGATAAGTTGTCTGTGTTGCATTGCTTGTCTTTTTTGATACAGTTATCGGAATATCATTTTATAGTATTTTCTCGAAAGAGTATATGATCTCGATATAAAATCTTTGTCTCATCCGAAATAGATTTAAAATTAAGTCTAAATAGTTTCTTTGTTAAAGATCAATCACGAACGAAGACAAAAAATCGAAAAACGAAACACCAAAATTTGATGTTAAAACCCTTTTTGGAGAAAAAACTTTGAGCATATGAAAACATTTTACTAACGAAAAAATAAATTATAATTGATTTTTGACACTCGAATACATATTTTTTATAACGTAAAATAGAATCATAAAATGAAGATCTAAATAGAAACGGATTATCAAACTCTATCATTGTGTGTAAGATAAACTTAGAGAGAGAAAGACGGAAGTACTAGTTTATTTGTTCAATTTTTTATACTATTGAAAGAGATGAGGTAGAATGGCTCTCCACATTTCATAAATGAATCTCTGAAACAATGCTTCATTATAATAAGTTTTCTCGATTTTCCAATTCATTTTCTTTGATTGCAATAAATTTCTCGCGTCTTTTCAAACACAAACATGTTGCAAGGAGAAATAAAATCTCTATTATAAGCTTCTCCATCTCTCTTTCTCTCTCCTCTCTCTCTCTCTCTACTGTGGAGATGGGGAAAAAACCAGACCATTTTTCTCAGTCACAAGCACAAGGCGTCAAAAATGATACATGACCCAACAACTTGTGTAATATTTTAAATGCTTTAAGAAATGCGTTTCCTGCAAAGTAAAAATTTGTAGCATTTATTGCACACAGTTCTGCATTCAATGTACAATTCAAAGAGAGTAGAAGACATAGAAAAAGGTATTTACTAATTTGAGAGACTTCAATAATTTGAAAATTAAATTATTAAAATAAAAACCCAAAAGTTAATGAAAAGTAAAAAGCAACTTTAGCTACGTCAGTACAATATGTGATTGGTAACTTTCTATCAAAATGTTTATCAAATGAAATCGAAACGACTGAGAATAAATCAAGAAATAGTTGGCAATAAAGCAAGAAAATGTATATTCGGAATCGATCTTTCAAGAACGTTTTTCTGAATTTTGTTCTTGACATAAAGTATTTTCTATAATCTGCAACTTAATCAAATGAAGTTCATCCTAGGGTTTTAAAATCAAGAGAGAGAAGAAGGGTAGGAGAAGAAAGTGGAAGTTCTTGGGGGAGTGATGTGAGGGATGACAAAATATAAAACAGAAGATGCCAGACAAGGGTTACTGAAAGATTAGTGAAGGAATATTTTGGGAGGATAGAGATAATGGAAAGAATTAAGAGCTTCAGAATTGGAAGGTTTCGACTCAGAGTGGGAATGAATTAGGGTTTATATTTTCTGGGGAAGATGAAATGTTTTCACGGGGAAGAAAACAAAAACACCTTTTTTGATGGTCTAATTAAGGTCAATGGGTCTTTCCTCTTTCTGCCCTTTTTATATAGTATGAATAATTTAGGTCAACTATTTCTCTGAAGAACTTTAATTAAATTAACATTGTATTTGAATGATTAACTATTTGTTTATTGGTGGGTTTTCAGTTCTTTTTATGAATCATGTTTTGAAAAAATTGAAGAGACGAAGAAGAGTTTGTTTAGGTAATTACAAGTAGACTGTTTGAGAAACCTATTTGATTTTTTTGCAAAAAATGATGAACAAATTGACTGTAGAGAGAGAGAGAGAGAGAGAGAGAGAGAGAGAGAGAGAGAGAGAGGAGCGAGGAGGGTGGGGGAAAAAGAATCACAGATGAGGGTGTCTTTCTTTCTCTACATATTTTCTTCCCGTTCTCTACGGGTTAGTAAAATCCAAAGTTTCCATCTTTTCTGGTTTTGACTGTAGGAGAGAGAGAGAGAGAGAGAGAGAGAGAGAGAGAGGGCTTGTTCTTTCTTGTTCTAGTGTCATTTTCTGAGATATACTCTCTAAGAATACCAAACCAAATCCAACCTCTTTCTCTCTCTTCTTCCTCTATTTCATCTCCCTCCTGTATTTCCTTTTTTTCATTTTCCTTTCCAACAGCTAATCAAAACACCCACATACTACTCTCTCTCTTATCCTCTCTTTCTCTCTCTAGCTTTATTTGATAACACAGCTGAGTCTTTCTTCGTCTTCCTTCGATCTCCCTTACTTCAGGGTCGTTTAGACACCCAGGCAAATCTATCTCTGCAACTTTCTGCATATTCTCAGCCTCTCAGGGAGAAAAAAGCAAACTCGTTCATGTCTGGAACAAGAACATGGAGATTTAGACACGCACTAGGAAATTATTCCACTCTCTTTACTTTCTCTCTCTAGTTTCTTGAGAATCAAGCTGGATTTTTAGAGAGAGAGAGAGAAAGATGCCCTTGGAAGGGATTTTCATCGAACCTTCTTCTTCAAACCCAGTTCCTGATCTTTCTCTTCACATCAGTCCTCCAAACACTTCATCTTCATCGATTTTCAGCTCCCAAACAGATCACAGCACCTTCGATCTTCTCAATCTACGAAGAAACGCATCAAATTCGACCAGTAACTCTCTGATAATTGATCCTCAAGCTCACACAGAGCTTTCTCTCGGAAGAAACTTCAAACCTGGAGCAGACGACCAGCCGAACGGCCATTATCAAACGAACAACATTAATCATTTCAATGGGTTGAGGCCAATCAAGGGGATTCCCGTCTATCACAACCGTCCATTTCCATTTTTACCAATGGACCAAAAAGACCCTAAACTTTGCAATTTCTACCAAATCCCTACTTACCCTTCTTCTTCTCCAGCTTCTGTTTCTCTTTCTAATAATTCCCCTTATTTCGGAGGAAGTCTGAATCCAATGGCGATTTTAAACTCCGAGCCTAATGGGTCGTCTGGTTCTTACCGATTAGGAGCTTCGACGAGGTTTAATGGCGTCGCAACGCAGTTGCACCATCCGTTTCATCATAGTCCGAATCAGTTTGGCGTTGGACCGTCTGATCAAGGTTCGAATGGGTTGATGAGATCCAGATTTTTGCCGAAACTTCCAGCAAAACGGAGTATGAGAGCTCCCAGGATGAGGTGGACGAGTACTCTTCATGGTAGATTTGTTCATGCTGTTGAGCTTCTTGGAGGCCATGAAAGTAGGATGTTCTCTTCTGTGTTTTCTTTATTTTTTTCTAATTTTGCTGAGATTTTAGTGATTTTTTTTGTTTGATTTTTGTTTATCCAGGAGCTACTCCAAAGTCAGTTCTTGAACTTATGGATGTCAAAGATCTCACATTAGCTCATGTCAAAAGCCATTTGCAGGTATAATTTACAACACACTCTCTCTCTCACTCTATGATCTCTGATCTCTCTCTCTCTCTCTCTATCCCTCCACCGGCACAGTAACCGATGGGAGTGAGAGAGAGCGAATGCATGAACTGAAGGGCAATAAAAGTTGAGGTATCAGTATTATAACTCGTTAGACCACAAATCAAACTTTCTGCTTCGAAAAGAGAGAAATAGCAAAAAAGTAGTCATGATTTCTCAATAACACAAAACCCCCTCCATTACTACCTTCTCAAACATCAACCTCGTGATAAATGATGAAACGAGGACAGTCCCAGAAACTCTGATGACTGATAGAGAGAGAGGAAGAGAGAGAGAGAGAGAGAGAGAGCGAGACATTCAAGGAATCAATACCATAAACTGAAAATGTTTTTTATTAGGTTTTGAATTCCTTTTTTTAAGCTTTTTCCCCATTGTTTAAATCTAAATGTTAATGGGTTTGCAGATGTATCGAACTGTTAAAACCACTGACAAGCCCGCTGCTTCCTCAGGTAATTGGTATTGTTTAAGCTTTTCTCCCTTTTCTTTTCACAGCCTTATCTTTTTCTTAACCTCTCTCCCACTCTTCCCCTTCCTTAATCTCACTTCTGTAATGGCTGCATTAACAGTTAAGCAGGAGCTTAACCTAATCTCCGCTCCTGCAAAGAGAAAACACTTATTTGCATTGCATAGATACATGTTAGGCTGAAAGATTGATTTTGGACCGTTTGATTTTCACTGAAGGGCTATCAGATGGGTCAGGAGAGGATGATATTTCACCAGTGGGTAATTCCAGTGACCATGGAATAAGACAAATGAACAAGGATCAAGGGGAACCGTCTGATCGGTTGGGGCAACAAGATATGGACTATGCTTACTCCACTCTTTGGTCAAATTCTTCAAGGTACCACCATCTCTCTCTCTCTCTCCTTCTCCCTCTCTTTTGCTTACAATTTCTTCTGATCAAGAAAAATATGCTCGCTTGCCTTTTGCTTTTTCTAGCCACCTTAGCTTAGATTGATGCAAATCCAACGTCAATATTACCAAATCCATGATTTTTTTTTAAAGAATAAAAAGGTTCTTTGGACACCCTTTTCTTTTCATGTTTTGTTTGTTGAAGTTGTCTGTTTTTATTACTAGAAAATCCCTATCAATCTAGAACAAAAAACTAGATTTGAAAACTGTATCACGTTCGAATTAGGCAACAAATCTCATATTTTGTGGAGTTTTCGGTGCTTTCAGTATAATATTGTCTATTTTGAGTTACAGCCCGTGCAAATTTATTTTTAGGGTTAGCCAAAATTACGTTGTACTAGGTATGGAAGAAAACTCTACTTATAAACAATTCAATTTCCACTTTCTCAAGTAATGTGAGATTGTGCACTCCACTAATATGGGCTGCGCCCTCACAATCAATAAAATATTAAGTCGTTCTTGTTTTCATAAGACTGACTGTCCCATGTTTTGTTCTTCATATACGGGTGACCATTATACTTATTTATTTTTTATTTTCTTGGTCTCACATGCATAATAAAAATGATTAAAGTTGGATTCATATAAACCTTATTTATATAATTCTAATTGGGTATATGTTTTCTATACTTAAAAGTAGGTGTTTCCATTTAATAATTTAATGATTAGTATTTAGTCAAACACAAAGAAAAATTTGATCAATAGTTCCAAAGTTAGTGTTGGAATTTTCTTGGAATTAGAAGGTCATAAGAAAGAGATTAAGATTCAACCCTTTTTTATTATTTTTTCAGGAATATTTCAGAAAAATAATAATAAAAAGACAGTTATGTATTATGGGTTTTGATTAGCAAGAATAATAATTAAAGCCATGGGGATTTGAATATTTTCATTTGCATTGAATTTATAAATTGGAAATTGTAAAGAAATTAACAATAATTATATGATAATTTTTTTATACTTCATATATTTTCAAATTCCTTTAATTTTTTGTTACTAAATTATAATATTTGGTCACATTTATACATAGCTAATTACTCTACTCCCCATTTATATCCCGCTTCAAAAGAGACCCGAGACTGAACGGGAAACGACGGACTTGAAAACTGGACCGAGTCGCCCGAATAGCCAATGGCTATTAAGGTGTTTGGTTGTCAGACTTGAACTAAGTTTAAGGGTTAGACAGTTTGGTCTGGTTTTCTGTTTGAGTCGTTCTTCGTTCCGGTTTGGGTCCCTTTAGGTCGTGACAATTTATCCATGTATTTGTTGTGCCAGATGTTCTATAATATATAGATACATAACAATGAGATTGAGGAACTTAGCCTAAAGATATTTTTGAACAAATTTTATTTTTAAGATATTATATCTTTTCAACTAATGAATAAATAAATACTTATGATATTTCAATATTTTCCATATCAAAAGTATACAGCTACCTATTTAAATTTAAATTAGTATAGTTTTCTTCTAATTTTAATCTTTGAATTAATTTTATCTGTGCAATCATTGTGTTCTCACAATCTACTTATGAACAGAGCTTCTTTAGAAGTTGTTTTTATTTATATTACATAATAAATTATGTTGTGTTTTTTTTTTTTTTTTGTGAAGTTAAAATTGTGTAATTAAGTATAAAAATTTTTGTCAACGAGTTTAATCCTATATATCAAATTAATGTTATGTAGATTTCCAGTGACGGACAAAGATTAAAATTCAATATCTCGTCCTATGATATCAAATTAAATTTTTATTTATTTTAAAAATGTTTTTGGATTGAGGGGAATTCAATGATTATTTTATCATATCTTATCTGATAATTTTAAACAGTTGTTGAGCTAATTGCTCTCTCTCATGTTTTCTTCTTAGAAGAATCTTTGAATGTATGGATGCTAGTGATGTTGATATTAGCTTATGACATTACAATTACATTATGTAATTGTTAAGCAAGAATCATAAAAGAAATATGAAAGTCAAACAGTAAGTTTTCGTGAAAAACCCTAACGAGTAAAAGACTACGGGTAGAGAAAATGTGGAGTCTCCTGGAGCTCCAAGTACAATATTTTTCATTTTGACCCAGAACCTCCACAAATTTATTCTTGGGGTTAACCCAAAACGTGTTTGTAGTAGGGAAGGAGAAGAACTCTACTTATAATTCACACAATTTGCACTTGTATGAGTTGGACCCTCACAATTAACAAAATTTTAAGTCGTCTTTGCTTTCACAAGGTGGGCTGCCACATAAAAGAAATTCGTAGTGTCAAAATCATACTGTGAATTTTGCAACTTAAAAATCAAATATATAAGAAACCTAAATCGTAAAACGAGTCCACACTACGGTGTTGCACCCTTGCACCTCCCACAACCAATGGACCCAATCCCTTCTTTACAACAACAAAAAATCCTTAGAAAAAATACATAATTTTTGTGTCATCTTGTTTGATGAAGACAACGATGACAATGAATGTAGTCAATACCAGAAAAATTGAACAATGTTACATCGCTCAAGATAAGTAGAGAAGATCAATACACAAGTAAATTTGCCCTTAGACTACCAAGCGTATTTTCGAATAAGATCCAAAAAAAAATTTGTGTAACCCTTGACCCAAAGCGAACAATGTATGGTTAGTGGAAGTCAGCTCCACAATTTTATTCAATCACTTTTTGCAAACTTATTGGCAGAGTCTAAACAGAAATTAAGACACTGAAATCGGACACATTTGAGTTATTTTATTTTTTTATTTTATTCTCAAAAGTAGAATAACTTGTTGTGTTAACTAGGGCAAGAAAGAAGCAAAAGTCGCCATAATCTTTTTCTTTCTCTCTTTATGCAGAAAGGACACAATTGTTGACTTTAACAAAAGCTTTTTCCTTCTCTTATTTTAATGGTTATTTGAAATTATTTAAATATTTTAAAATTTATCTTTGAAACCTTACCAAAAAGACCTAATTATTAGAAAGTGAAACCATAATTAAGATGGTAACCCAAACCCAATGTTATAGAAATGCTCTAAGTCTAGTATATAAACGTTCTAGGAAAGCACGAAATATATTGTAAGATCACACTAACAAATTTGTCGAGGGAAGAGTAAAAACTCATCTTCCTAATATTCTTAGGATTTATCACAAAAAATGTCGTTTATGTTGTCTACTTTTGAGCCGAAATTCGAAAAATTTTATTCTTAAGATTTATCTCAAAAAATGTCGTATTAGTTTAGAAAAAGTCTCACTTATGAATCACCTACTTCAACTATACTCAAACGATGTAAAATTGTCAATTTTTTTGCTCTGTGCTAGCGCTTATCGTTTGCATTGATATTGGGTCATCATTGCCTTCACAGAATAGACACAATATGAAAATTGTTATGGTTTTGATTTATGATAATGATATTTTCTTTGTTTTATTGTTTTTTACTACCAGTTAAGATTTGATCCGGTAGTCGATTGAGTAGATTTAAACCATTGAGGTTGAACAAGTAGCTCTCATTAAGTTAGAGATCCAAAATAAGGAGTGTTACCTTTTAAGTTTTATGATTGATTTTCATTCATCAACATTTATAAGCAATCTCTCTGCAGTCATGCATCATAAATATACATATATATGAGGATAAATTCTGAAGTTTTATATGCTATACAGTTGTAGAGAATCTTGGGCACACACTAACTCCAATGGCATAGAAATGATCAGATCTGCATCATTCCCATCCCACCAAAAATCTGGCCACCAAAATGAGGTAAGATCTTATTAATGAGCTTGATCTTCAAAACTTTGCATAAATTGCCGAAACAAAACTAAGCTTTCCAACGTTGCAGGAATGCGATTCAGCTCAGAAAACCTACTCAAGGTCGAACTCGGATTGCAAGAACCCGAGCTTGGAGTTCACGCTAGGAAGACCGGATTGGGTTGGAAAAGAAGATGACTGATTAATTTTTATGTATGCTTTGATTTTTCGAAAAAAATGTTGATTGGTTTATGCCAACTCATCTTTGATGAAGGAATGATTAATTATGGTAGATACATAGGAGGAGGAGAGAAGTGTTGGGTTTCCTAAAGGTTTAATGTTGCATGGAGATGAACTTTAAGGAGGTTCATATGATATAACCATTAATTCATTTTCCAATGAAAGAAGAAGAAGAAGAAGAATTACACTACTCGTGGTCGAAGAGATATAATCATTAACGATCGATGTATGCTCTATTTTGATTTACACTTGAACGTGTTATCTATGTATCATTCATTTACGCGTAATCTTACGATTTGTAATAAATGAAATGATGCATAAATTATTTTACGAGTTGATCTTCTTTTTATCCTCTTCGTTTTTGTTCATTTTTTCCTCCAAGTTGGCTACTCGTCGACTATTCTAATCATGGGACTTGTAAGACGAGCAATATTGCAGAAGTTAAGTAGGGGTGGGAATAATGGAACAATAACCATGGTTCAATTAAAAAACTTGTGGGTTTGGTCACAATTCAGTCTAGTTTATGCGAAGCGTGATAAATTCTTAATGTAGGATGCCTATCTTCTACGATTCGGTGCACAGCAAAAATTGAGTCGTAGAACACAAAATCTAATTTTACTCCGTTCAAATCTGACCCAACCCTACAAATAATTGTGATTCAACCCAAACTAGACTGAAACCCGACAAAGCCCGTTATACCACGGTTCAGTTTGGTCCACTTCCTAATATCCATGGTTCCGGTTTTGGAAACGGTGGGCTCGCCACTCCTAAACCTGACTGTGCACCACCAAAACATTGAGCTTTCACTCTTGCTATCATTAAGCTCATACCCCAACTTTACACAAGCGACCCTACTTTTGCCAATACAAAATTGTCAACAAAAAAAAATTGCGGATAACAATATCTAGCAGAATACTATAGTAATGGAGAGGGAGGGAGGGAGTGAGAGGGAGAGGGAGAGAGGGAGAGGGGAAAGAGAGAGAGAGAGAGAGAGAGAGAGAGAAATCTTATTTCCAAGAAAAATGCAAACCCAGCCAGAGAATAAATAGAAGTATATAATACAATGCACAATCTGAGTGGCACTGGAAAGTGACACTGCTTAGGCTTCCAAATAACAAAATATGTAACACCAAGCAGCAACCCCTTCATATGAGGTAAACCTCATCATAGAAGGCAAGAAAATAAAAGCTTAATAAAGAAAGAACATGTACAAAGTTTTAGAAACTGAAAAGTCTTGGAAACTGGCAATGCACATAATCACAAACCCTTCAATCCGAAACTTTGTAGGCTCGGCGAGCATGCCGAGCAGAAGAGTAAGCTGAAAGCGCAGAACTGGTCGCATTCACCGAGTGCTTGGCAAGACCAAAACTTTTCCTCATTGCCAACCAAACCACCAAGAAGAAACCAATCCAGCCTACATAAAGGAGAATTTTCAAAAATCAAAACATTCTATTTCACTGGCAAGGCCCCAGAGACATGCCCTGCACCTCTAAGACATGTCATTCATAGCAAAGAAAAAGATAAAAACCAATCTTGGTGTCAATCATTAATCTTGTTGATTGGATTAAGGAAAAATTTTCCTACACAGTTCTTAGAGAAGAAACAGAACAGAAATCCTAGTCATTGTTTGTTATCTACTCATAATATACTTGATCTTATTATTAGTTGGGTTCAAGGATGAAGTTTGCTGGACTAAAGACATTGTATAGAAACACTTCCTTAATCTTAGATGCATCAATCTAGAAGAGACAAGTAGAAGAATAGGTTTCTCGTGCGTCTAAATATCGACATAAGGCTTTAACTTTATCCCATTTTAAATCTTGCATGTAACTGCTGTTTATTGATTCTCATGTAGAATGACAAAAGGATGAATATTAAGAATATTCTCTCATATATACATGAAAATATGTTAGTGTTTTGGATGTGAAAGTGACCTTTTGCATAAACTTTGCGGTAAAGGAACAGGAAATATCATACAAACCTGTTGCTATCAAAGCGGCAATGATTGCTGAAATTGTTGTAGTGGAAATGACGAACACGGCTATTAACAAAGCCCCGATGTATATGGCTGTTATAGAAGCAAAAACGAGGGCCAAGAAACCTCCAGCTGCTACCAAAGACACGAGAAGAGATATGATAACGGCATTGGCAGTTGCGGCCAGGAAGAAAAGCATAAAGATAAGAAGCCCCGTTAGAGCGAGAAGAGCAATTGTCCCCACCTACAAGAAATTATCAAAACTAAATCAATGAGGGATAAGCTTTAAGATAAGAAATAAACCAGGAGAAGACATTCTTAAAGTAGGACAAACTCAAAATGAACTATAGTGCAGCTGAGAAAGTAAAATGCAGCTGAGAAAGGCAAAAACATAATAAACAGAGTAATTTTAAAAAAACTATTTAAATTTTCACCTTCTTTCCAGCAAATTTCACTGATCCTCATTCTATGACCGAAACAAATTTGGAAAGGGATTTATTGGTTCTTCATAAGCCATGACGTGCTTTTCTAATCAGAGTTTTAATGCTAGTACAATTCATTTTTCTTTTCTTTTTCACAGATTTCATACATTGGGGAGCAAAGTCAATTGTGCATAAATGTTGTGAAAAAACAACCAATCTTTAATTGATATTGCATTTAACTTTCAGAATTTCATATGGTGTAAATGTGATGTAACAGAAGTTTAAATCGTATTCTAATGATTTCACGCTTAAGACTTTACAACCTTTCTTCAGATAAACTATAAACCATTAAAGATGGCGTAAATTGAAGATGTAAAAGATTAACAACTCTAACCTCAAATCCCCTTGTCAAAAAGGAAATAAAAGCACTGATAAAAAGAAAAGGGAAGAAGCAAGAGGATCTTTTCAAAAAGCCAAGCTAAAAAGGTAGGATCATAGCCTAAATGGATTGAAAGCTGTATACGTAATCGTAAATAATTGGACATATATCTAGTATTAACTAATAAGGAAGACCAAAAAATGAAGTTAATCCAAACAAAGAGACCCATCAACACAGAGAGAATTCTGAAAATACCCAAAAAAACGATCGCTTATATTTCTCGGTTGGAAACAATGTCTGGATCAAAACTAACCAAAAAAGGAACATACAACAGTAAATCCCAATCACAAAATAAATCAACTCTGAATATCAACAAATAAATAGAGAAGTGAAATTTTCTAGAGAATACTCACAGAAACGACGAGGAGAGCTCGGAGAGGACTGCCTCTGCGAGTCCACTGAAGAACGTCACGGGAAGTGTTTCTACAACCATCGCGAACCCCAGGACCGTTCTGGACAACAGAGATCTTGATCCGCTTAAGGAAAGAAGAACCAATCCCTCGATCAGGAACAAAAACCTCGGAAACCAAACGGCGGAGAGAGCTGCAAAAGGTCAGATCGTCCTGATAGGCAGCTTCAGTCTCACCGGACGACGGTTCACCATTGATCTTCTCCGTCTCATACGGGTCCGCCATAGTGTTTGGGTTGACTGGAGTAGAGTTGGACCGTCTGGTTGACAGGGAGAGGGCTTCTCAATCTGAGCTAGGACTGGTCAGTAGGCCTTCGTCGGCAGCCATTGGCACTGTCCAAGTGTTAAATAGAGATAAATAAATAAATAATCAAAAGTAATCGCATTAAATTATTAGTAGGGCACGTGTACGTGGCGACAACTAATTAATTAATTAATTAATTAATTAATTAATTAATTAATTAATTAATTAATTAATTAATTAATTAATTAATTAATTAATTAATTAATTAATTAATTAATTAATTAATTAATTAATTAATTAATTAATTAATTAATTAATTAATTAATTAATTAATTAATTAATTAATTAATTAATTAATTAATTAATTAATTAATTAATTAATTAATTAATTAATTAATTAATTAATTAATTAATTAATTAATTAATTAATTAATTAATTAATTAATTAATTAATTAATTAATTAATTAATTAATTAATTAATTAATTAATTAATTAATTAATTAATTAATTAATTAATTAATTAATTAATTAATTAATTAATTAATTAATTAATTAATTAATTAATTAATTAATTAATTAATTAATTAATTAATTAATTAATTAATTAATTAATTAATTAATTAATTAATTAATTAATTAATTAATTAATTAATTAATTAATTAATTAATTAATTAATTAATTAATTAATTAATTAATTAATTAATTAATTAATTAATTAATTAATTAATTAATTAATTAATTAATTAATTAATTAATTAATTAATTAATTAATTAATTAATTAATTAATTAATTAATTAATTAATTAATTAATTAATTAATTAATTAATTAATTAATTAATTTTCTAGGAATCCTCACAGAACGCCGGGAGAGCTCGGATAGACTGCCTCTTGCGAGTCCCCTGAAGAACTCAACGGGCAGTGTTTCTACAACCATCGCGAACCCCAGGACCGTTCTGGACAACAGAGATCTTGATCCGCTTAAGGAAAGAAGACAATCCCTCGATCAGGAACAAACCTCGGAAACCAAACGGCGGAGAGAGCTGCAAAAGGTCAGATCGTCCTTATAGGCAGCTTCCGTCTCACCGGACGACGGTTCACCATTGACTTCTCCGTCTCATACGGGTCCGCCATAGTGTTTGGTTGACTGAGAGAGTTGGACCGTCTGGTTGACAGGGAGTAATCATAATGCGACATTAATTAATTAATTAATTAGTGTAATAATTAAATTAAATTATAAAAAATCAAAATAATTAATTGTTAATAAATTAAAGTATATAATTAAATAACAAATTTAATATCATGAATTTGAAATAATGACGAATACTTCTTTAAATTGAGAAGAGATAAATACGTGAAAATGCAAAATTTAGTCGACGTAGTATAATTAGTTGGTCATTATGAAAATGATTATTTCCAACTTGACTAAAATAAAGTAGAATATCTTTGTTTGAATTAATTAAAAAATATAACAACCAAAACTTCTAACCAATAATCAAATATAATAATGTCCATAAGAACTAAAAATCGACACGAAATCACTAGTGTTCAAAATCCAATTAAAAATCGACAAAGAAGTTAGTAAGTTAACTAACCTTATTAAATGGAAGAATGATGAATACCATGTTGGATTTAGTACATAAATCAACAGCAAGATCTAAATTACTGACCATTGAAAGATAAAAATTACCGATCGTCTATAGTTTAAATTCTAATCTGTATATATATAATCTCACATCTTATGAGCTAAACTGTAATTTTCCTTAAAATAAAAAATATAAATATTTCAAAGCAAGACAAAATAGTTTCTCAAAAATAAATAATTTTTTTAAAAAGCTAAATTAAATTTTGATATTTCAGATAATGTTTCGAATCCAAGACAAGCTTTTAATAAACCAAATAAGTATAATATGTTGTTTTCTAACAACATGGTCTGATTAAACACAAAACATAGACTGTGTCATCAAAATTTGGTCTCATCTCATATGTGCAAAAACCGGAACCCGGATGTGTAAGTATATGTACGATGGCTGCACGAACCGGAACCCGGATGGCGGTACGTCCGCGCGGGCGAACCGGAAGGTGACGGGTAGTAAAAAGGGGGTCGTCACAATCCCACATCGCTTGGGGAAGTATGTGGAAATGAAACATATGTAAAGAGACCCTCCCAAGATAGTAAGACGCGTTTTGGAGCACAATTGGCATTAGATTCCATAAGAACTCCCAAGTTAAAAGTGCTTCGGCGAGAGTAGTACCAGGTTGGGTGACCGACTGGAAAGTCATCGCCAAACAAAGCCGTGAGGGGAGGATATTGGGCTACGGCCCAATCCCCATAGCGGACAATATCTTGCTGGGAAAAGGGGTCGTTACATACAGTGTGCGGGGCAAAAGCTATGACCGAATTGTTCACCTATTTTTTGCAAACTTGACCTTTAACGGGAGGTCAAGAATTAAAAAGACATACATCCTAGGTACGGAGATTGAGGTTACCCCAGAGACGGTCAATGAGTTGATCGGGCTTGCCGGAGAAGGGGCAGAGAGATACTACCATGCCTCCCGGAACTGTCCTTTTGTCGGATTGGACGAGGAAGTACAGTTCATGAGGCAAATTCATCGCAACTCTAACATTGCGGGGTTCATGAAGCCAAGATCCAGATATTTGAATCTCAGAGTTCGGGTCATTCAGAACATGTTGTCCCACACCATCCTACTGCGACATAGATATAGAGATTTCGTGAGCTGCATGGATCTCTATGTCATGGAGTAGTTGTATAGCGGGAGGCAGTTCGATCCCGGGTTCTTGATTTTAAGTCACATTTGTGAGATTGGACGGACACGCAACAAGAACCTACCCTACGGCGCGTTGTTACAAAAGATCGTCCAGTGATTCCAGATTGAGCTCTCTTCTGGAGAGCAGATGAGAAAACAGCGGGCTGCCGACGTATTTGATAGGCTTCATTTCATCTGGATGGGCCTAATTGAAGTCGACGGGACATGGATGGAGAAGAGAGATCAAGGGGCATCCACCTCTCAAGATGTTCCTATGGAGGAAGCTCCAACGTAGCCAAAGGTAAAGTCTCTCGTAGAGAGACTCCATCAGCTCGAAGTGAGACAAGTAGAGTCCCATAGAGAGGTGATGGAGTCCCATAAATAGATGATGGAATACCTTAGAAGGATGATGGACTACCAAAGAGATACGACGCAAATCATCCAAGATTGGATGGAGGCCGATGACGACGATGTCCAACCGCCCTCCTCGTCATCTTAGTTTATGTTTTGTAGTTTACTTTATTTACTTTAGTTTAATGTAATTTAGTTGTAGCTACAAAATTCTGGAACTGTTTGGTGATTATAAACTTGTCATTTGAATATGCAGAAACGGTTTGAAACTAGCTATGAGAGACTCATAAAACAAAGGAAACTCTGTCTGATTTTCAATTTTTTTCACTAAATTACACATTATAAACAATTAAGGGTAAAAAAAATACCAAACGATATTGCATTTACTTGAAAATTTGACAGTTTGTTCACCAAATCATGGAAAGATAATAGGAAAATTTCGTGATTTTTTAGCACTTGTACTATTTATTGTCATTTTAGTGAATTAAATCATAAAACATACTTACATTACATATTATAAAAAATTAATTTTAAAAAAATATCAAACGATATTGGAAGTCAGCTTAATGCTTAATGCTTGCAAAGACAGGTGCGGAAAAGTTGTCAAAATATGTTTCGTTAGATTATGAAAAGTGTGGAGTATTCAATCACATTGATGGATCTTCCGAGATTGATGAAACGAAACATATATTAAATGAGATTTGTTCCAAAAGAAAGAGACGGTGAACATGCGGTCAACATAATCTAACTTTATCGCATGTTCACCGCCTCTTTGTCTTGGAACAAATCTCATTTAATATATATTTCGCTTCATCAATCTCGGAAGATCCATCAATGTGATTGAGTACTCCACTCTTTTCATAATCTAATTAAACATATTTTGACAACTTTTCCAAACATGTCTTGCAAGCATTAAGTTTTGCGATGTTCTTCTGGTCTGAAGAAGCCAGTATAACAAATTACAGCCCGAATATAGTTATACGTTTCTTCGTCCATAGCCGTGTGTAGAATATTTTTGCACATAATGAAAACTATATAAGAAAAATAATGAAAGTGTGTTTATGGAAAAAGTGTACCTGCGTCCCGTCAAATGTGTGAAAACCCATACATGTGTCTTGGGAAGCAAAAACAGCGCCTGAAATGGATCTACTGTCAGGACAAGTGCAACTATTATGCCCGTGACGCCGACATATACGACACGCCATCGTAGATTTCTTCCTAGAAATTGTCGACCACGACGGCTCATCGACATCGTGCACTCTATTCTTCTTCGGCCTACTAGGTTGGCGCCTTCTCTCGGGTGGAATTATTGAGTTCATTTCGTGTACGAGCGACCACATGTCCATGCCACTAATTGGACGAATAAAGTTTAAGTACATCTCTACATATGTCGCCTGGTGATAGTGTCGATGACCGAAATTTTTCAGTGTCCGTCTCATGAAATACATGCATGGAATGGAATGGACACATGAGATTCCAGTAAGCTCTCACCTGCAACAATTGCACGCGCTGGCATTTAGGTTGACAACATATTATTCGTTGTCATTGCTGACTTCAAATCGTGTACCTCCTGCAAACACAACATTCCAATTTCGAGCTGCACGTTCTAACTTCCTAAGTTTTTTCTTTATCTTAGGACACAGAAGGTCTGTTGACGAGAACATCTTCTCGTTCTTTTTTATAGTGCGAGTCATCAAGGATTTTCGAATCATCTCGAACATGGTCATGATCGGTTTGTCCCTAGCCGGCAATAGAACTGCATTGAACGACTCGCATAAATTATTCAAGCTTATATCGCACTTGGAAATCGAGGAAAATGCATGACTAGCCCAATAACTAGGCGGTGTTCGTCGAAGCCATGTGTGGGCATCTGGGTGAATCTGATGCAGTTTCTCATTTTTATCTAAAAATGAAAATTTGTGTTTGCCCTAGCAGCATTCCACATTGCATCTCTGAACGCTCTGCCCCAAAATTAGCTTTTGAAGTTTGCGTACATATGTCGGAGGCAATAGCGGTGTTCGGCTAAATCTAATTCTTCCTCCACAGCACGCGACAACCCCTAATATGTGAAAGAAAAATAAAGTCAACATAAAACAATATAACGATCACAATGTGGAGAATACTGATCAGGATAATTCCCAAAAAGACTGTACTGGATAATCTTCTAAACAAAACCACATTGCCAAGTAAGTTCCCAGGAAAGGCTGGAGAGGTCACAAGCACTCCCACTTAAAATCTAGTCTCCTAGACAGAACTTCCTTACGCAGTACAATTACACTACTAAATAAGCTGTACGAGAAACAATAGCAAATGTGATCTGACACAGTTGTATTTTTTTGTTGATCTGACACAATTGTTCATCCGTGTTCATTTGGAGTGTCTAGGTCTTCCTTCAATATTTGCAAAACCACTTCCATGAGTCTGTGCACTCTGACTCCACGTTGGCAACGGCAACAGGATATATGTTATCGTTGCCATCAATACTAACGGTTGTGAGTAATTGGTCGGGGCAAGAACCCTTCATATGACAACCATCCAAACAAATAATAGGTATGTCACGCTGCAGCAAACATGTTTTGCAAGTAGCTATACACATGTGCATTCTTTCAAATATGCATGACTCATTCTAGCCATAGCCCACCAGCTAACCATGTATTTTCACTGTGCTACCCATATTTGATCTAAATATTTCTGCTGCATACGAATGCAATAGCTTGAAATATTCGTCGTCCCTCCCGTCATTAACTTTTCGAGCATCGCTTCTTGCTCTTCTGACAATATTGAGTGTAATGTTTACATTCAAATCCTTCCTCACTGTCTTGATAATAGAAGAAATTTCCCATGTAGGTTGATTTTTGAACCTATCCAAATAATGGTTTGCCATCCATTTTGAAGTAGCGTGACTATTCTCAATTTTCCTTGCACGGCTGTAAGAATCGGTGTAACTCTATATTTGGAATGTAACCTCATTTTGCATGATCGAAGTATGCAGTCGCCACTGACATCTATCTTCACACGCTACCATAAGTTCCCGAGTTTCACTTTTAATGAATTTGATGTCATATTCATTATTCAAAGCATATTCGACTATTCCTTCTCTAATGGCCTGTACAGAACTATATTGTTTACCAAAAAAAAAAAAAAAAATCATAGAAATTTCTTCCTTTACCGATATGCTTTCTGTCTCGTCATCTTCTGACTCGACCGATGTTTGAAACTCATCGTCTAGGGTTTGCGAGGTTGAATGCACCTTTATTTCTCTATCATCTTCTAAGTGATTGAATGCTCAAAGATCCCCGTATTTGGGCGTGTTATCCGAATACCAGTCCATCCGCATCAACCCATCTACTTAAATCAGAATCCATCAACGTTGCTAATAAAGAGAAAAATAAAACGTCACTAGAAATACAATGTCGTTAGAGATTTCAGAGTTTTCGAGATCTGTGAGATCAGCATTAAGGGTCATCTCCTTATATAGTATAGTAGAACGGACGACCGTTCATGAGAACGGCTGTCTGTTCCCTTTCAGCCCGTGACTCAATAATTGTCACAAGCAGGAATTTGTTTGGTAGATGGACGACCTTTCAATACAATGGTCGTCCGTTCTATCAAACAGTGTCCGGCTCGTGACAATTATTAAGTCACGAGCTGGTCACTGTTTGGGAGAACGGACGGCCATTCTATAAATCGGTCGTTCGTTATCCCAAACAGTGACCAACCCGTGACAATTATTGAATCACGAGCCGGAGACTGTTTGAGCGAACGGACGGCCCTTCCATGGAACGTCTGACTGTTCTCCGCCGTCAGTTTACCGATGGAGGGTCAATAACCCAACACGGTCGGCTGTTCTCGAGAACAGTCGGACGATTATCGTGAATAGCCGACTGTTCACCGCCCTCAGTTTACCAACAAATGGTCAATATCCTGGAACGGTCAGTTGTTCTCGCAGGGTGGCTGCTCTCGAAGAACTGTCGGCTGTTTGCGGGAGAATGGTGGGCTGTTCTCCTGAAACAGCCGACCTGAGCACCGTGCAACGAAGAATATCCACATCCAACCTGTGCATCTGATCCGACGTGTCAAGTGCCATATGGCACTGGAAATAACGGACGGTCGTTGGTCGTAGAACGATCATCCATTCTATGACATTTTTTAGAACGTATGGAGATCGACTGACCAATAGCGTTTGTTTTGTTAGGTTTTTAATAGTTTAAGGTTTGAATAGTTAGGATTGAAAGTTGAAAGTTTAAAAAAAAAAAAACAATAATTTGAGGTTTTTTATGGAAAAATCCCTTAAAACGATATCATTCATTACTCGTTAAAAGATTTACTTTAAACTTTTTTTTTTTTCACAAAAGAAACTGTTAACTTCTAGTTGTCAACAATTTGTATTTTGTCGCCAATTCATTATTAAATGTAGCATGTGTATACAATATTTTTTTACACATAATTTCAAACTCTGTCAATCTTCTTTGTACCGAGAAAATATCAAACAACAAAATCACTAGTGTTCAAAATTGCATTAGAAATCGACAAAGAAGTTAGTAAGTTAACTAACCTTATTAAATGGAAAAATGATGTATAACATGTTGGATTTAGTAAATAAATCAACAGCAAGATATAAATTGTTAACCATTGAAAGATAAAAATGACCGATCGTGACAGTTTAAGGCCTAACCTGTATAGAATCTCACATATTATGGTCTAAACTGTAATTTTTCTAAAATAAAAAATATGAATCTTTCAAAGCAAGAAAAAATAGTTTCTCAAAAATAAATAATTTTTTTAAAAAGCTAAATTAAATTTTGACATTTCAGATAATGTTTCGAATCCAAGACAAGCTTTTAATAAACCAAATAAGTATAATATGTTTTCTAACAACATGGTCTGATTAAACACAAAACATCGACTGTCATCAAAATTTGGTCTCATCTCATATGTGCAAAAACCTACAACTTTTGGTTCACACCTTATTTTTACACTATATTTTCACATGTTGTACGTGTCATTCACTCGTTAATTTATGTAATATATTATTTTTAATAACTATATTATACCACAATAATTCTACCAATGAGTGTACTATCATTACTCGTGCAAAAAAACATCCTCGGAAGTTTCAGTTTGCTAAAAGAAAGACTTTTCTCCATCTATGATGTGTTTTTCAAACTAAGATTGAATAATTCAAACCCATAACGCAGAAAACAACAACAAACTATGGCAATTAAAAAAAGACTGAAATTTTGTTTTTCGACTCTTTTCTCGTAATTTCGTACCTGCACAAAGAGATCGACTCCAAATTAGATAGACTTACTCCTAGTTGGAATCAACATCTTTGAGCTTATCCTTCAATTCACCAGACTAAAAAATGCAAACACAGTATCAGAGCACTGGCATTGGACTTTATCAGAACCAGTCAAATTAAGGAAGATGAACTAACCTGATGCATATTTAGAATAATATCTGATCCTCCAATGAACTCCCCTTTGATGAAAATTTGAGGAAATGTGGGCCAATGGCTGCATAAAAAAGATCACAAACTTTAATAAACCATCATTTGTAAGATTCAACTTTTGTAAGATAAGATATTGTCCTTCCATCTTCTCTACCAATGGTCGCCTAAAAGAAGGATTATGCATGTTTGACAACTGATAAGATTCATCAAGTTTTCAGATTTTACGAAGTTTAATTATCGTCGAAAATTAAAAGGCAACATTGTTAATATATATGGAAACAAATTGGCTCTCAGATGCACAGTTATTGCAGAAAGGAAACTGAGAATCTGATTGGATGATTATATATAGAGAAAATAACTAATATTGATAATTATGTAAAAAAACTTGTCTAAGTGATGATTACCCATCTATGCATTTAAGAGAATGAACACACGACGCACATCAGAATAGATAATCTTATTGTTTATGCACTGTTTTCAAAAGCAATTTTCTTTTCTTAAAAATTCAAAGACACAAAAGATTGGAGACGACAAATCAAAGCCTGTTTTCAAAAACTATTCTGAAAAAAACAGTGCTTAAAAACAACTTTAAAATATGCTTATTGAAGATATTGAGTTTCCAAAAAACTTTCATCTCCAAGCATATCCTTTTGCTCATCCATTGATAATTGTTTTCTGTACCAAGAAATTATTGGCTTACAAGTCACCTAAAATTATTTCATATTAAAAACATTTCATATTAAAAACAAAGTAGAAAGCGCATCAGATTCCCATCCATGCAAATCTAAGTCAAACTGGTATTTCCATAGCATATGACAGTATCAATGTGGCCAACTTACCTGAAAGCTTTAACAGCACTTTTCAGATCGGGGTCTTCCAAGATGTTCCTAGAACTCAAAGGGACATCTGAGATGACCAAAAAAAATGCCAACTATAGTTATTTCATTACAATAGCTAAACAAGTCATGGAGAGATCTAATCATCAGCACATATGACAGCAATTAAAAAAAGCTTGGACAATTTCTAGAGAGGTAGTCATTCAAAGAAATATATGTATTCACATGCAAATGGAAGTTTCTTGCATCAAAACCATTGAAAAACAAAATGAAATATGCTCAAACCTAAAGAGGTAAAAACAGTTTTATTTTTTTTTCAAGTGGACGGAGAAAGATCTTGAAGGTCAATAAACTAGAATCACTTAGGGGACACCCTTTGAAAATTGTTCTTTTTCATTTATATAATCTAAATGTATGGGCCAAGTGTAGACCTCGACCAATACCACGAGACTCGCATTGTGTTCTAAAAAGGTTTCCCTTCACTTGACATTAGTTACCGTTCCACAGAATTTAGTACACTCAGATAAGCTTCGAACCCAAAGCCTAGAAGGAAAAATTTCTGGTTCAAGACATTACAAACCGAACAACAGAAACACAAAAGGCCAAATATTAAAAAATTCCCCAAAATGCAAGCAAGTCCTAACAAGGTCTAAATTGCATATTCTAAGTTTGTTTAGGATTTGGAAATTTTAAAAAGGCCCAACGTCATCATTCAGGCAAGATAATGCCATCAAGGATTAAACCATAAGAACACATTCCATTTATATTCATTATATTTGTGAGCTAAGTATTAAAAAAATGAGCCGAAATAAGAAACGTGTCTAAGTTTAAACGCCCACTATAATGTTTTAACACTCGAACAGCCAGTGAGCTGAATCCACATTGAGGTAGATCGGGCACGCCTTTCATGTAAATCATCACTGGATTTTCCTTGACATCCTATGCCAAAATACCAAACAGAGTAAGCAAAAAGTTCTATTTAAGAAAATAATGATCTTCCCAAACCATGTGGCTAACAATGGGAAATTAAGACTTCAGACAATGCTTCATAAACAAAACACTAGGGTTGAAGAATAGACCATATTTAATCATTGTACCTGCTGAACAACATCTGATAAAGAATGACCAAAACTTTCAACCTTACTCGTTGGTTTAAAATCTTCATGCGTGTCCAGGTCATTGTGCTTGGTTGAGTAAAAGGATCCAGACATCTATGCAAAAAAAAAAAAAAAAATTAAATACTAATACTAAAAGTTCTAACTAACTTTAAGCCTTTAACAGTATTATTTTACTAATTCTAACGAACGCATAAAATGCTTTGATATGGAGGAAATTAGCAATATAAACTTCATAATAAAATTCTACTAAGCTGCTACTTACCAATTCTTCATGGAAAAGTAGATTAAAAATACTCGGACAATTAATGTTCAGTTTCTAAGCACTATTCCAAGCAAAGACCCAATTTAAAAAAATAAAAATAAAAAGGAATTAAACATAGAGACAGCATAATATTAGATGAAACTGAGTTCCCCCTGAATCTCACAATTCTACCGGGACAAGCAGATGGGAGAGCAGCCATGCTCTTCACAAGCCTGTATGACAAAGACCTTGCCATGGTGAATATTCCAAAGAGGTACCGGGAAAGCTATTAACTGCAGAAGTACAATCAGTAGAAAAATCATTTCCATTTGCCACCAATTCAATAGTTAAAAAAATATTCAAGAATTCAAAAAGATTACACCCCTGAAGGTAAATGTAGTCCTCCTCAAATTGAGGGGGAAGACGATTTCTCCATGAAAATAGGGGAAACTCTCTCTTCAAAAAAAAAAAAAAAATTCACATTTCCACGTTCATTAGAGACTAAATTTCAGTCCGCCAATTTAAGCTTCATAAATTCAACCTCAACCTCTACCGGCAATAAGGAAATTCAGTTAACAACCTTAACTTTGAGATTAGAATCGTCGATTTCAATCGTCCCCATAAACCTCTTCGAAAAGAAGAGAAAAAAACCCAGAAATCACAGTACGAAATACAAACAAATAAGCAAAAGAATTACCCACTTGATTGAAAGGAGGATTGAAGACGAGAGACAAGAAGATCGAGCTGTTGCGATGTGAGGACTTTGAAAAGGGAGTGATTCTGAAGATTTTTTTTGAAAAAAACCTAAAAATTACTATTAATAGGCACAAACACGAAAGTTTTGAAAATACGCAATTTAAACCTTATTAGCCAAAAATAAGCAATTTAAACCTTATAAACCGGACATTCAGAGCGGCCTTCCTTTTGCCTTGCAAAATGACACTAAAACACCGAGTGGAGGTCGGCCGGTCTAATTGGACCAGCCGGCCTCCACTGTTAAACCGGCAAAACCAGTGACAAAGTCATGGGTTTTGTCTTTTACAAGTAGGCCGCCCGGTTCTTTGTCACGAGTTGTGTCTTTTTCACTGAGGCCGGCTGGTCTAATTGAACCGGCCGGCCTCCATCCCCCTATTTAAACCTCCTCTCCCTTCTTCAAATCACGCCTAAATCTAAATCTAAATCTCTCTATACTCTTTCAATTACTTCCTTGCTCCAGCGATATTTCTCCGCGTTCATAACTAGGTATGAAGTTTTTTTTTTTTTTTTTAATTTAATCATTTACTTTAAGAAATTTAAAATAATATTGACATTTTAATTTTTTGTATATTTTAATATTTTTCTCTATATAATCGATGATTTTTTGTTCTTTCCGGCGATATTTCACCGCGTTCACTGACTAGGTATAAAATATGTTTTTTTTATTAAATATTTATGTGTCATACTGTAGTTAATTGGATCATATATGTTATCGTTTCTCGTACTGCGTATTAAGTGATGTGATTACACTGTGTAAGTAAGTTCTGTCTAGGATACTATAATTTAAGTGGACCGTTAGTGACCCTCCAGCCTTTCCTCAGAACTTATTTGGAAAAGAAATTCTGTCTAAAGAGATTGTAAAGAGCAATCTTTCATGGAAATTATCATCATCAGTACTTTCAATGGTTTAATTTTTTTATTTAATTAATTTTGTTTTAATTTTGTTTTATATTTTATTTTGTTTTTATCAATTATATAATCTTTATTTTTTTTTAATTTTTTATTGTATTGAGGTAAAAATATTATAATAAATTTCTATATGTTAGTTATTTTTTTATTTTAATTAACTTATAATTTTTGTTATTATTACATTTTACGCAAAAAAAAAAAAAAATTTGTTGTTTCTATCTAAAAGACAATTTCAATTTAATTATTATATCTTTCTATATATTTTCAATTTTATTGGAATATATATTACTTTATTTTTAATTTCTATTATCTCAGCAGATGGATGCTGATGTAAATAGATCGGTTAGCTGGACTGCCATCATAGAATTTCGGAATCAAGAGTGTAAAGAGAAGTTTGAGAAAGATTTGCTCAAACGCTCAGTTAGTCATTGTATGACTATCAACTTTATCAGTTGGGAGTCGTTGAGAATAAAAAAGATGTTTGACCGCATCGGTCTGCGTGGGGTGTATACATTGAGGGGTCATATCTATGAGAGAATATGTAACAACCCGAATCTAAGGATATATTTTTTTTTTGAAAACTCGTGGACATTCAATTCAGGCAACATAACTCAGTCATTTAAATCTTAAAACAACTTCTTGTAATAAATTTTAAATGAAATAAAAGAATAAAACTCGTGGACGTTTAAAAGAACCACCAACTAAAAACCTTAAATTCACATAATTCGATTCTTTCATAAATCCGACGGCATACTCTTTCACAGAGTTGGACGACATAAATCGGGTAACAATCTTGTTCACAAGATCGATCAACTTAATTGTCCACGGACTACTTTGACATTTTCGCACACTGTCTGATAAACATTATCGCTCTCTGTTCAAATGACTTCATCGTCCACAGACCAACGTCCATGAACTTACTTAAATTTGTCGTCCACGGGCCACGTGACTTTATCATCCACGGGCCACGTGACTTCATCACTCACGGGTTACACAGACTTTCGTCCACAGACCAACGTCTATAGACTTACTTAAATTTATCGTCTATGGGCCACGTGACTTTATCGCCCACGGGCCACGTGACTTAATTGTCCACGGATTATATAGATGTATTTGTCCACGGACTCTAACGTCCACAGATTACTTAACTCATTCATCCACGGACTTTAACGTCCACGGATTACTTAACTCATTCGTCCACGGACTCTAACGTCCACGAATTACTTAACTCATTCGTCCACGGATTCTAACGTCCACAGACTCCTTAGACTTTTCGTCCACAGACTCAATCGTCCACAGGCTCCTTAGACTTTTTGTCCACAGACTAAATCGTCCACAGATCACGTGATTTTGTTGTCCACTGTCACGTGACTACTTACTATGGACGACAACCAACATCGTTCTCTGGACTTGGACTCACCCCTAACTTTGGACGATGACTCATTTACTTACTCTGGATGACTGACACTATAAGTAATCCCACATCTCAATTTACTGAAGGCATTTTTCTTTTTTTTTTTTCCTTTCTTTACCCTAAAAGTTAAACATGCATAGCGGAAGACTTAAAGAAAACAGATGAACCTTTAGTCTTAAATCCTTAAAAACATAAAGTTATACCAGACAATTCCAGTATTCATCAACATAGGAAAATCTTATCTTACTTAAAATTCAGTATCTTAAGTCTTACTAAAATATACTAAGAGCAGCATCCCACGGGTCAAATTCGCTTTTCAGCCACAAATCATCACCATGAGCAACATCCAGTAACCAGACCTAACCATTTTCATCTAGAGTGGAGTCCTCACCTGCTGTTTCGTCACCTACATCATAAGGTTTATACTATAAGCCTAATGCTTAGTAAGGAGTGCAATGTACTAATATATATTCATGAATGCATGCCTTGAAAGAAATCACAATCATATTTTTATCTCCTACATGTCATGACATATGCATATTCGTTTACTCATTCTTGTTCTTTTCCTGTTCTTGTTCATCATTTACATATCATGGATTAAGGAGGAGTTTGTGCCGAAGGAGGGGGTAGGCAGTGTGCGTGTACATAACCCTTACGGGCAGAAACCATGGTCCATTCCTGGACAGTGACATGGCCAAAACTGCCCCCAACTCTCACTTAATCAAGGTTTCATACGTTTCATTTCCTTGCTTTATTCAAGAGGTATGCGTGTAAAATATTTTTGTATACTCGGAAAGTAAGTCACAATGCATGAACATAAACGCACTCAAAACATGAAACCATAGAAGGAGTCGTTCACCAAAAAACAGAGTATATACTATTCCAAACATTATACTAAAACAGACAACTTCCCAAACATAACCGAACATCAGAAGCAAACTCAACCTACTACCCTTGTAATGCAGGGCCCTAATGGCCGGAAATCTTAACACACTCACTTACCTGGCCTCCTTAGCAATACCGTGCCTTCACTTGAAATCTTTGTAGGATCGAGATTGTCTAAGAGGGGGAGGGGGGGGGGGGGGTGAATTAGACCTTTTTAAAAATATTAATCTAACAGCGAATCAACACACCAATAAAATAACAGAGAGAGAGAGAAAAACCAACACAAGATTTTTACGTGGTTCGGCCAAACCTTGCCTACATCCACGCTTCAAGGTTCACCCCTTGAAGATCCTTAACCTTCTCCTCTCGAGAATAAACAGATCGGAATTCCGGGCTCCGATCAACTGCCTTTTACAGATCTGGATTGAACTTGACGGGCGTCAATCCACTGCCTCTCAGGTTTTACAGGTTTGAATGAGTAAGTACAACAAACTACAAACTCTCAAATCAGATTCTCAAGTTTAGGAGTCGAGAGATGTAGTTGAATAATACAGAGTATGATTAATCGCAAGTTAGGGCTCAAGAATAAAATTCGCAAAAAAGTCGTTCCTTTGTGCTCTAATCTTGGCTTAAATACTCTGTCTTCAAAACGGCTCTTGACTTCAATGCTCCTTATCCAATAATGGAAACTTTGTTACCGTTGGAGCAGCTTTCGTACAAATGCAGGTAGTCGTTGCTTTCTGAAAGCGCAAGTCGCCCGACGCCATTAATGTTCTGGACTTTAAGCTTCTGGGCGAGGTACACTGTAGCTTTCGTGCTATATTTAAAAATCTGGCAGAAGGCAATGTTGTTTTAGTCTTGAACCGCCATCGAAGGATGCAACTTCAAATTGTTGAACCGGCATAGGATGATGAATCTTTAAAACGCTGAACCGGCATCGGATGAGAAAGCGATATCCTGCTAACCGGTATCAGATGGTGAAGCTTTTATCTCACCCGCCTTTGTCGTCTAGCGAGCGGTGGAGTTCTTTTTCGAAGTCATCCGCCTTTGTCGTTTAGCGAACGGTGGAGTTCTTCTTCGAAGTCATCCGCCTTTGTCGTTTAGCGAGCGGTGGAGTTCTTCTTCGAAGTCATCTACCTTTGTCGTTTAGCTAGCGGTGGAGTTCTTCTTCGAAGTCATCCGCCTTTGTCGTTTAGCGAGCGGTGGAGTTCTTCTTCGAAGTCATCCGCCTTTGTCGTTTAGCAAGCGGTGGAGTTCTTCTTCGAAGTCATCCGCCTTTGTCGTTTAGCGAGCGGTGGAGTTCTTCTTCGAAGTCATCCGCCTTTGTCGTTTAGCGAGAGGTGAAGTTCTTCATTTCTCTCATCCGCCTTTGTCGTTTAATGACCGGTGGACTTCTTCATTTCACTCATCCGCCTTTGTCGTTTAGTGACCGGTGGACATAGGCATTTTGAAACAGATTCCAGACTGGTTATACTATTTAGTCCTGTACACTTAATCATATGCATTAGATAACTAAAATACCCTTTTCAAGGGTATTTCCAACAAATTGCAATACAAACATAATTCATTATTCTCATTTAATAAACATAATCAAATTACATATTTAACATTTAAATACATCATCAAAAACTTAGTTAGACTTAAACACTAATTAAGTCAACAATCTTTTCCACCTATGACATTTCACTTTTCAATGTTACAATTCATCTTAAATGTTCTGAAATCGTGACTAGTAAATCCTAACTGAAAAGTCATCCTAGAATCTAGTATATATGCTTCTAAGTCCTTTAGTCGAGTATCTTGTGTGCGTAGTTTAATCTCTAAAAATGTAAGGGAAATGTGTGCTGAAACAACCAGATCCATCTCCATAGCTAATCACAAACCGAAAACCATAGCATCCAGAATTGAATCAGTAATGTCATTAATGAACACAAATTCATAAATGCTACCATTATTCTACCATTGATGAACCCGAGACTTTAAAACTCTAGCTGAAATCAAATCTCTGAATAACTATTCAGCAAACACATTGTCCAAATCTTACCTAGAGCATGGAGTATCGGGAGAAATCAGGGGGAAGCTGATCGCCAGAGGAAGAACAGAGTGGAAAGCTGAGGGGAGGGAGTCGGTTGAAAGAGGAAAGTCGGCTGATGGGGGTTTTTGTGAGGTTTTTAGATTTCCATTTTCTATTTATACACTTAATGAGCTAGGCTTAATTACAAGTTTGCCACCAAACCTAATTTTTATAAAGGTGGAACCGATTAAACTTTGGCACCCAAATTTTCAACCGAAAAATATTTATACATAGATGGCAGTTAATTCTGTCTTGTTAAAAAAAAAAGAAAGTTTATGTTGTGAGTCGAGCCGTAACTAAACTCCTACAAGACTGAAATGGATCGTTAGCTACTCAGGTGCTCGGTTAAACCGAGTGACCTCAAGAACCGAAAACCAAAATGAGCGAAATACAGAACAATCAAAAAATTTTAGTGAGATTAGTGTCGTGTGAGTGAAGTGTGTGTAAGATGAAATGGCGTGGTCCAGTTGATTCAACAAGGCTTGCACAACCTCAAGTCGGCCGAACAACTAAAAGCTTAGTGCTGGCGAAACGTTTTCCAGAGAAAGACGTCGACTTGAGGAACCGGTTTCTGTCCATCTCCTTCTGGTTTCCAGCCCTCGATAGGGAGGAGACGAGGGTGGTGCTAGAGTTCAACAACAACCTCGGGTTGTTGAACTAGGAGGCTGTCTCCTGTTCGGCAAAGCCGAAGCTCACCTGTCGGCGAAGTTGCCTTCTCTGTTTCTCTCATAGGGAAACGGTCTACTTGTTCTCATTACCTGAACAAAAAATTACAGACACTAATTGCAATGATATATAATACCTAGTGGCTGGAGAGGTGTTCAAAAATGGTCGAGAACTGTTGAGGCGCGGGAAGAAGAAGCAAAGTAGCCGAGATTCCTCTGTCGCTAGGGCTTCGAGGGTAGCTCTGTTCCTGTCAGCTCGCCAGTTTCCTTGCACGGCAGTTTCTCCGACACGGATGCAGTGGCGATTCGGCCCCAAAATGGAAATAGTCCCCTCCTTTGAGTGCAAACGTCGGGCGAATGTTCGCCGCTGGTTCTCTGGTTTCTCCTTCGCTAATTTCTGGTTCACGAAAATGAAGGCTTCAACCGATTTTCTTCATTAGCAGCAGCAACCGGTTTTCTTCAAGCAACAGCAGTGGTTTGGTTCTTCTTCAATGCACAGCAACTGGTTTTTCTTCATTAACCCACTCCTTTGGTTCTCAAGCCATTTAAAACCAAGCCAAACCACATCTATCCTACCAAGCATCTAACCCTAAATGCCTAACATGCATGCTTATATAAAATCTTAACAAAAAGGCCAATATTTGCCCAATAAGTTTTAAAATAAAAATACATAGAAATCAATGCTCGGGAAGACAAATTCTCATATGAGCTTCGGGTTCTCCAAACCTTGTCTCCAAAGCAATGACGTGCTTCAGTTGCTCCTTATCTTGAGCTTCCATCTCCCACTTCACATCGGTGAGTATGCCGTCCAATTCAGTGTAAGAAATGTCACCTGCAAAAGAGTAAAGTGTGTAAGTACATAGATTAGGTAAAACATGTGATTGTACCTGTGATCGTGTGATGGGCCTACGGGGCACAACATCCTCCCCAGGTTGTTGAGGATTTGTCCTCAAATCCGATAAGTCGAGCCCATCAATGCTATCTTCCTCGCCTTTGTATGGGGATAAGTCCTGGACGTTAAAAGTTGCTGATACGCCATATTCTCCAGGTATCTCTATCTTGTAGGCGTTGTTATTAATTTTCTCCAAGACTTTAAAAGGTCCATCTGCTCGAGGAAGAAGCTTTGACCTTCTTTGATCGGGAAACCTTTCCTTACCTAGATGCAACCAAACTAAGTCTCTTTCCTTAAAAATAACTTCTTTACGTCCTTTGTTTACTTGTTTGGTTACAGCACTATTCCTTTTCTCGATAGCTTTTCGAACATTCTCATGTAATTTCTTAATACGTTTAGCCTTGTCTGTTCCTGATGGATTAGCTAAATCTTTGAATGGTAAGGGTACAAGGTCCAACGGTGTAGAGGGATTAAACCCATAGGCAACCTCAAAGGGCAATTGCTGAGTAGTGGAACGTAGGCTACGATTGTAGGCAAATTCTAAGCCAGGAAGGACGATGTCCCAGTTGGTTAGTTTTTTCCCTACAATACTGCGTAAGAGGGTGCCTAAGGTCCTATTAACAACTTCCGTCTGACCATCCGTTTGGGGATGGAAGGATGTGCTGAAGCACAACCTGGTCCCCAACCTTCTCCATAAGGTGGTCCAAAAGGCGCTAAAAAATTTAGTGTCCCTATCTGACACTATTGAATGTGGGATGAAATGTGCCATGAGTGGTGAGACTATCGAGCTGAAGTTTTGTATGAACCTCCGATAAAAGGAAGCTAGGCCATGGAAACTACAAACTTCAGTGACCGAATTTGGTGTAGGCCAATCCTTGAAGCTTTAATTTTGTTCTCATCAGCTTCCATGCCATCCTTCGTTATGATAAATCCTAGGAAGTACACCTTGTCTTGTCCAAATGAACACTTGCTCAAGTTTCCAAATAACTTGGCTTTTCTAAGGGTTTTAAACAAGGTACTAAGGTGGCTAAGGTGTTGTGGAAGGTCCATGCTATACACCAAAATGTCATCGAAGTAAACAACGATGAACTTTCTTAGATACTCTTTAAGCACATGGTGCATGAGCCTCATGAATGTACTTGGCGCGTTGGATAATCCGAAGGGCATCACCATCCATTCGAAAAGGCCGTATTTAGTCTTGAAGGTCGTCTTCCATTCGTCACCTTCCTTCATTCTTATTTGATGATAGCCACTTTTGAGGTCTATTTTGGAAAAGATGGCGGCTCCGCTGAGCTCATCTAACATGTCTTCAAGCCTAGGTATGGGAAACCTATATTCTACTGTGATCTGGTTCACGGCTCGGCTATCAATACACATTTTCATAGTGCCGTCTTTCTTGGGTACCAGTAAATATGGTACAGCACAGGGACTCATGGACTCTCTTATATACCCCTTTGTAATGCCCCAGGTTTTCTAAACTCAGTTCGTTACTCATAAACCCGAACAACTAGGAAATTTCAGACCAAATTTAAAACTTCGCTCGAAAGTCAAACTTGAACGTTTGCTAAAAACACAAAAACTGCAGCGGAAAATCTTTGAGCAAAGCAAAGTTAAACAAAACTATAAAATAGTGTTCGAATAATCAGTTAAAATATTAGGAAAAGAATTTGGTCGGAAGAGATGAAGGCTTACGCGTGAAATACTTAAAGTTCATAAAAGTCAAACACATCATCCGCTGAACGAAGTCAACAAAAGGGCAGAAATAAAACCGAAGGTTTCCACCGATGACGTCAGCCGGATGAATCGTTCATCCAACCTCTGCCGATCGCAAAACGACAAGTTTTGCTACTCGCATCTACCGATGACGTCAGCCGGATGATTCGTTCATCCAGCCTCTGCCGATCACAAGACGACAAATCTTTTACTCACGTCTTCCGAAAGAACAAACTGTGTATACCGATCACTAAACGACAAAACTTCTACTACATCATCCGATAGGTTCAACACCCGACATCCACCGATCACTAAACGACAACACTTCTACTACATCATCCGATAGGTTTAATACCCGACATCCACCGATCACTAAACGACAACACTTCTACTAAAGACATCTTCCGGTGACATCAGTCGGATGATTCAGTCCTCCAACATCTGCCGGTGGACAAAACACCCAACTTCTATCGATAGACATCCAGTGAGAGCTAACGTTAAAAAAAAAAAAAAAACAACAGAGTGCTATTATCAGAAAAGTCTCACCAACATATTCAAAAACATTAAAACCACTTCTGTTATTAGAAAACTCAACAAAACTTAAAATGAATCGTGGTTCACTAAACCTTCTCATCTACCGACATCAGTTAAACCGCCTCATCAGAATCACCAATCCGTGGCATTGAAGTGCTCCCCCAACAGCCAAATCCTCAACATGTTCAGAGAACACACCTTCTGATGCTTTTTCACCTACATCACAAAACTCATCTATTAGCCTAATGCTAAGTAAGTAAAGCAATAATGAAATGGAATGCTGAAACATAAATTCATAATCATACAGTTTCTACTTTCTCATCTCAGTTGCATATGCATTCGTTCTGATCTGATCCCCCTGTGAAATTAGGAGTTGGATCACTTCTCTTAAAGTCATACATCCTCTCTCTTGATTAAGGGGCGGATTAGTTCCCTTAACAACTGTTCAAATCCCCCTATGAAATTGGAGTTTGGATCACTTCCTCCAAAGTCATACATCCTCTCTCTTGGTTAAGGAGCGAATTAGTTCCCTTAACAACTGTTACAGTCTGTTCATTCCTTACCATGCCATTTCATGTAAATTCATTTTCTCATAATTTTTAAAATATGATGCATGACATACAAGCACATTCAAGCATGCACAACCCTACTGTTTTGTGATGTAGGCCCGAAGGCACAAGCATACTCTACTTACCTGGCTCTCCCGAAAATCGCTCGGCTGTAAGCTACTTTAGAAGCTCGCTCACCTAAGTTCATAACAGAACATCAATCAAACTTTCACTAAACTTTACCAAAAATTAACCAGAAGAACAAAGAAACCAGTTTGGAACTCTACTGCTTGCACATTTCCATTTATCCCCAAAAACCCGAACCTACTCTCATCTACAGCATCCTTGAAATCCTCACATTGTACTCCCTCAGTTATCTAACTACTAAAACGCAAGAGAATGAGAAAAAACGTACCTAAGTTGAAAGAGAATCGAGCAAGAAAGAAATCGCCCAGAGGTTTCTGCTGGAGAGCTGAAGGCCGAGAGGGAAAATAGGAAATAGTGGCGGCTACAATGCATTAAACCCAAAACCTCTTTCCTTAAATACGTTATCCACTTTTAAATTTTCAATTACCCTTATGCCCTTGCCTAGACATCCATTAACCCTACCTTTATTATTATCATATAAAGTGTGCCATTAATTTAAAAAAGAAAAGGGAATCGGTTTGATAGAACCGGGTGTTACACCCTTGTCCAATAGTTCTTGTACTTGATCTTGCAACTTTTTAGTCTCTTCGGGTTCATCCGATAGGCGGGTCGGTTAGGTAAAACTGCACCAGGCTGGAGATCAATCTGATGTTCAATACCACGTAAGGGTGGTAATCATTGGGGTAACTCCTCCGGGAAGACGTCTCAGAATTGGTGGAGTAAGTTCTTAACGGGTGTAGGTATTTCTCCTAGCTCCATAACTATGTCACGAAAGAGTATCAAAATCATAGGGTCTCCTCTAAGCACAGATGCTTCAACCTCGTTCTTAGTCATAAACAAGCTAGCCTTAGTCTTAGCTTCTTTTCTTGCAACTTCATCTTTGGATATTTGGGCCAGGGTCATGGGTGCAAACCTAAAGGTTTTGCCTTCAAACTTAAGGGAATAATAGTTTGTATATCCATCATGGTTCACTCTTCGGTCAAACTGCCAAGGCCTACCTAGGAGCAAATGACTTGCACTCATAGGTACAACATCGCAGAGGACCATGTCCTTATATTTTCCAAGGGCAAATTCGACTTTGACTTGTTTGGTCACTTTGACGTCGTCACGGTCATCCAACCATCTAAGCTTATATGGACGGGGGTGAGCAGTGGTCTCTAATCCTAGCTTGGTAACCAATTCTTTCGAGGCGACATTTGCACAACTGCCTCCGTTGATGATCAGTGAGCACAATTTTTCTTTGATGAGACATCTACTGTGAAAGATGTTCTCTCTCTGACAGTCTTCTCCCATGCTCCCTGACATGAGTACACGTCTACTCACCATGAGTAGGGGGTCCATCCGGTGCATGAACAACTTCTTCTTCAGATTTAGTCTCTTCTTCTTCGTCTTCCTCAACTTCGTCCTCGGGTTATTCATCTTCGCTTTCATATTCACCAGTGTCTTCTCTCAGGATCATTACTCTTTGGTTTGGGCACTGGGCTATAAAATGTCCAAGTCCTTGACACTTGAAGCACTTCATGTCTCTAGAACGGGGTGCATTGGCTCTATTTTCATGAGCCTTAGGGCCGGGTTCCTTAGGTGGCCAATTTCGTGTAAAAGGCCTCTTCCCTTCAGCCTTGGTAAGGGTCTTACTGGGCTCGGGCAACTTAGATAAGATCTTGGGGGTAGTTTTGGGAATGAACTTTGGAGGGTAGTTAGCTTTTCTTTTTCGAGTGAGTTGACGTTCGACCTTCAAAGCCATCTGAACTACCGCATCTAAGGATTCTAGTGGGTGTAGTTCCACGGTGTCAACTATATCTCGGGTGAGTCCTCGGATGAATCTAGCTACAATTTGTTCTTCAGGCTCATCCATGGCTCCACGAATCCTAAGGGTCTCGAACTCCGTGAGATATTCTTCTACAGATTGACTTCCTTGCCTAAGGTTTTGGATTTGTAGGAACAATTCTTGTTTATATTGATTGGGTACGAACCTTTTGGTCATTAAGGATTTCATTACACACCATAAAGTTAAGGGCTCGTCTCCTATCTTTTCTCTTTGGGCCTTAATGTTTCACCACCATAGTGCAACATAACCCGTGAGTTCTACTGACACTAGTTGGATCTTAACTCGGTCTGAGTACTCGTAGTACTCAAATACTTTCTCAGTCTTGTCCAGCCAATCCAAAAAGGTGTGGCCATCACATGTCCCATTAAAGGATGACACATGTAGCTTAACGTGTCGCAGGTCATCTAAATCCTTCTGCCGACTAGGACGGAAATTCTCTTCTTCATCCAATGTTCACTCATCCTCTTCTCTAAAGTCATAGTGGGGAACTCTTCTCCTAGGGACCTCGGGTCTTTCATACTCATTATGGGGCTCATGTTCAGTGGGCCTTCTTCTCGGGTTCTCTGGCCTTATCCTAGGGGATGCGTCATGGGAGGATTCTCTTGGGGAATTTTGAAGAATTTTCTCCATAACAAGCTTAATATCCTTGAGTTGTTGGCCAATGCTACTAACTTCATCGGCCAAGCCGTCTATTTGACCTTGCATACTGGTTTCTCCTACGTGGGGATTTCCAGATTGGGGTACTCCTTTGCCTTGATTAGGTTCTGGTCCTAATTCTTGATTCGCCTCACGTATGATTTCACTACGGGTTTTCATATGTGTCTAAGTTTTAGGAAAAATTAATTAAGTTATATTCGTTATCCTAAAAGTTTAGGAGAGAATTTAACTTAACTAAGTTGAGACCTTAAACTAGAGAGGATAGTCATTTTAATTAAAAGATTTACTTAATTATATAAATATAAATATATATATTTTGTTTTTGTTTTTGTTTTATTTTTGTTTTTGTTTTTGTTTTTTTTTTTATGTTAAAACAATAAATCAATAAAAAGAAAACTTCATGCGACAGGGAAGCTCGCCGGAAGCCTTGCACAGAAAAGGGGAATCGGCGTTTATCTACGTAGGAAACGCGGCAGCCAAGATTTCTATCCCTCAGCCAAGTAAACTTTCGGCGATGGCTATCGGCTCGCATCAGTTTGAAAATTCAAATTTTCTGGGCAATAAAACAACGAAGCTGGTCAGCCAAGCAAACAGTGAAATTTCATGTGGTTCCCGAAAACATAATTCACTTTGTAAATTTATTTGCTTTGAAAGCGAAACAATTTCAGAAATCCATTGGTAAATCTATCGGTTTTTCTTTGCAAACGGGTTCGGCAGCAGCAGAGTAAATTCTGAAAAACTTGAAAACAGTTCTGGTTTGCTTAAAGAAAAATTCTCTGCTTTTTTTCTTTTTTGTAATTCCGAACTTAGTTAAATCTCCAGAAACGAAAGTTTGATGCCAAAAGCAATTTGAAAACAAGAACAACACTCTGGTAGAAAAATAGGTATCAGTAGTAAACAAACAGTGAAACAGGAAGTTCTGGTTTGGTTTGATTTCACAGAGAAGGAAACAGCAACACAACTAAAATATCATGCTTAGAGTGTTTAACTTATGGAACCAGTGTCAACACAATAAACATGCAGCAGAAACACCAAATCATAGCAATTGCACAAATGTTAACAGTAACTAAAAGATCAAGCTTAGAGTGTCTAACATACAGAACTAGTGCTGGAACAATAGACAAACAGTAAAATCAGGCAACAGAATTGACTACATAAAATGCAGCAACACTTTCAAAACAGTAAACAGCAGCAAATCCACAGCAGTTACTTTAGTACCATCCAACGAAAATTTTATGCATAATTAATTAGTAAATCAGAGGACAATGATAACAAAAGAGATATCCAAACATGCTTGACTATATATGCAGATTATTAATTCATGCTTGTGGATATTCTGGACAACAAAGGCTCAAAACACAGAAATAAGCAGAAACCAAAATAAGCGGCAAAATAACGATGACATCAGAAAACAAAGACAACAAAGAAAAACACAAAAGAATAGATCAATATTTGTTAACAAAAACTTTCATACATGCTGGTTTAATCGATATAAAGATAGCTCAAGCAATATGGTTTATTTTTGTTAACAAAACAGATCACAAATGACACAAAACAACGACACAGAAAAACAACACAAACAAATGACAAAAAATACGAAACAACGAACCAGAGAGCTAACCGAGGCTCTGATACCAAATGTTGTGAGTTGAGCCGTAACTAAACTCCTACAAGATTGAAATGGATCGTTAGCTACTCAGGTGCTCGGTCAAACCGAGTGACCTCAAGAACCGAAAACAAAAATGAGCGAAATACAGAACAATCAAAAAATTTTAGTGAGATTAGTGTCGTGTGAGTGAAGTATGTGTAAGATGAAATGGCGTGGTCCAGTTGATTCAACAAGGCTTGCACAACCTCAAGTCGGCCGAACAACTAAAAGCTTAGTGCCGGCGAAACGTTTTCCAGAGAAAGACGTCGACTTGAGGAACCGGTTTCGGTCCACCTCCTTCAAGTTTCCAGCCCTCGATAGGGAGGAGACGAGGGTGGTGCTAGAGTTCAACAACAACCTCGGGTTGTTGAACTAGGAGGCTGTCTCCTGTTCGGCAAAGCCGAAGCTCACCTGTCGGCGAAGTTGCCTTCTCTGTTTCTCTCTTAGGGAAACGATCTACTTGTTCTCATTACCTGAACCAAAAATTACAGACACTAATTGCAATGATATATAATACCTAGTGGCTGGAGAGGTGTTCAAAAATTGTCGAGAACCGTTGAGGCGCTGGAAGAAGAAGCAAAGCAGCCGAGATTCCTCTGTCGCTAGGGCTTCGAGGGTAGCTCTGTTCCTGTCAGCTCACCGGTTTCCTTGCACGGCAGTTTCTCCGACACGGATGCAGTGGCAATTCGGCCCCAAAATGGAAATGGTCCCCTCCTTCGAGTGCAAACGTCGGGCGAATGTTCGCCGCTGGTTCTCTGGTTTCTCCTTCGCTAATTTCTGGTTCACGAAAATGAAGGCTTCAACTGGTTTTCTTCATTAGCAGCAGCAACCGGTTTTCTTCAAGCAACAGCAGCGGTTTGGTTCTTCTTCAATGCACAGCAACTGGTCTTTCTTCATTAACCCACTCCTTTGGTTCTCAAGCCATTTAAAACCAAACCAAGCCACATCTATCCTACCAAGCATCTAGCCCTAAATGCCTAACATGCATGCTTATATAAAATCTTAACACAAAGGCCAATGTTTGCTTGCCCAATAAGTTTTAAAATAAAAATACATAGAAATCAATGCTCAGGAAGACAAATTCCCATATGAGCTTCGGGTTCTCCAAACCTTGTCTCCCAAGCAATGACGTGCTTCGGTTGCTCCTGATCTTGAGCTTCCATCTCCCACTTCACATCGGTGAGTATGTCGTCCAATTCAGTGTAAGAAATGTCACCTGCAAAAGAGTAAAGTGTGTAAGTACATAGATTAGGTAAAGCTGATTGTACTTGTGATCGTGTGATGGGCCTATGGGGCACAACAGTTTACTTGTCCGAAATTGTCTGGTGTTACAGAATAGTTCGTTTGTTCTACGCAAACTTGACAGCAACCGGGAGATCAGGAGTTTTGACTAGTACGAGTATGTATATCCTTGGTACGGAGCTTATGATACATCCAGAGACGGTGAATGAATTGCTGGAGTTTGCCATCGAAGGTGCGGATCAATATTATCATGTTTCCAAAGAATGCCTTTTTTTCACATTGCCCGATAGAGTAGAGTTTCTATGAGGAATTCATATCAATTCCAACATCGAGGTGTTCGTCAAGCCACGAACCAGAGATTTGAATGTTAGAGGTTGGGTTCTTGGCAACATGCTAGCTCACACCCTTTTGCCGCGAGAGGGACATCGAAATCTCGTGAGCTGCATGGACCTGTATGTAGAGATGTTAAATGGGCGGGCTAGCTCGCCAGCCCGCCCGCTCGGCCCGCTAAAGTAGCGAGCCGAGCTGGCTCGGCTCGCTACTGTAGCGGGCCGAGTCTGGCTCGGTCCCCTTAGGCGGGCCGAGCTGAGCCTAAAATTTCAGCTCGCGAGCCCGCCAGGAACCGGGCCAAACGAGCGGGCTAACGAGCCGGCTCGTTAGCCCGGCGAGCCAGCCCGCCTCAGCCCGCCCCCCAGCCCGCCCCTCCCCCTTCCCTTCCCAGTTCCCCCTCAGCCCTGCCTCACCCACGACCCGATCGTCGACGAAGGGAGAAGAGACCGTCTAGATCGTCGCCGTTCTTCTGCGCAGAAGGTGCTGACCAATCGGGTCTCAGCCTTCTCCAGTGAAGACATTCGTCTTCCGTTCACAGATCACTGAACCTCAGACAGAGTCTCTACCTCGCACTCTTCGCCGATCTACTTTCTCCGACCGTGAAGAAGAGATCGCCGACAGATCCGAACCTCCGTCGCCGCATGCCCAGCCATCGTTCGTCGTTCTTCAGTCTGCACCCATTGACCCACAGAGAACGCGTTCCCTCGGCGCCTCGCCATCGCCAATCGCCTTCGCGGGCTTCGCCTGTTGTCTTCCTTCAGAGTTCAGACTTTAGAAACATGCCCTAAATTCTATCACAACTACTTGGCAATCCTATTGCCACGTGTGGTCATCATTAAATTGGGGGCTTGTTTTTGGAAAGAGAGAATTAATGGAGATGGAGAGTCAGTAATTCAAACTGATTATTTTGATATAAATTGTTTTTTTTTTTTCCTTTTCATAGCGCTCTCTAAATTAAGGAGCAGGGCTTGACATTGGTAACATCGGAATTTGTGATTTTGGTCGATTTTATCCACGACTATATAAAATAATATTATTTATGTAAAGTCGGCCTGTTAAGCTCGGCTCGTTAGGCTCGTTGGGCCGGCTCGGCTCGGCTCGTTAGGCTCGTGGCTCGCGAGCCGGCTCGGGTTGAAAATTTTTTAAGGTCAGCTCGTTAGGCTCGGCTCGTTAGGCTCGGCAGGCTCGTTAGGCTCGGCTCGTTAGGCTCGACAGGCTCGGTGAGCCGGGCCTTTCCAGGCTCGGCTCGGCTCGGCTCGGCTCGCTCGTTTAACACCTCTACCTGTATGTCATGGAAAAGCTGCGCAACGGGAAGCCTTTTGACTCTTGTTTTTGATTTTAAGTCACATGCATGAGGTCGGGCGGGTAAGCAAGACGAATCTCCTGTAAGGGGCATTGATTATGAAGGTCATCGATCGAGTTGGGATTCAGCTACCGGTTGGCGAGCAGAGAACAGTTCAAAGGGTCACCGACGTATTTAACACCTCGCATTTGATGAAGATGGGTTTCATGGAAGCGATGGCGCTCGGGTGCTGAAGAGCGATTAGAAGGCATCCACCTCTCAGGCAGTGTCGATGCAGGAGACCACATCGCCGCCGTTGGCCCCTCAGGAGGAAGATGAGGCTAGAGAATGGAGCACGAGGCAGTATCTGCAGCAGATGTATCAGATGCAGTAGACGCACCAGCAGCAGATGCAGCAGACGCAACACCAATAAATGTTTCAAATGTAGCAGACGCACCAGCAGCAGGTACTTGAGGTACAACAGAGCCAGCAACAGGACATCGAGCTCCTCATAGACAGAGTCGATGGACTGGATGCGAGTGTCCAGAATTGGATGGCGAACGATGATGATGACCCACCGGCGTAGTTTAATGTATATAATTAATTACAATTTCAATTTCAATAGATAAATAATTACAATTTCACACCTTTCAAAAATAACAATTTCAATAAACTAAAATAAATAATTACAATTTTAATCACCTTCAAAATTAAATTAATAAATGGTATCGTAAAAAAAATTAAATTAATAATTAAAGAATAAATAAATAAAAGATATGACTCGTTTCAACGTCAAAAAAAAAAATTCAACAATTCCTGCCACAGCCGGCCAGCGTGTCGAAGATTCCTACGTCCCATCAAATGTGTGGAAGCCCATAAATGTGACTTGCATAGCTACTCCTGAAGTTGATCCCCAGTTAGGATAAGTGCGAGTATTATGCCCCTGCTGTCGATATATACGATACCTGTGATGACCCGAATGGAATGTGTACGTATGTGTATGACTGCGGGGCAAACCTTGGGTTGCGGGGTGGATGGATCCCGGACTCGAGTATAGGCGAATCCCGGGTCGTAAAGAGGGGGTCGTCACAATCCCACATCGTTTGGGGAAGTATATGGAAATGAAACATGTGTAAAGAGACCCTCCCAACATAGCAAGACGCGTTTTGGAGCACAATTGGCAACGGATCCCATAAGAACTCCGAAGTTAAAAGTGCTTCGGCGAGAGCAATTCCAGGTTGGGTGACCTTCCGGGAAGTTCTCGCCAAACAAAGCCGTGAGGGGAGGATATTGGACTACGGCCCAATCCCCAGAGCGGACAATATCTTGCTGGGATATGAGGTCGTTACAAATGGTATCAGAGCCTGTACCCAACCGGAAATGTGGCCAACGGGGACGTTGGGCCCCCGAGGGGGGGTGATTGTGATGACCCGAATGGAATGTGTACGTATGTGTACGACTGCGGGGCAAATCTTGGGTTGCGGGGTGGATGGATCCCGGACTCGAGTATAGGCAAATCCCGGGTCGTAAAGAGGGGGTCGTCACAATCCCACATCGCTTGGGGAAGTATATGGAAATGAAACATATGTAAAGAGACCCTCCCAACATAGCAAGACGCGTTTTGGAGCACAATTGACAACGGATCCCATAAGAACTCCGAAGTTAAAAGTACTTCGGCGAGAGCAATTCTAGGTTGGGTGACCTTCCGGGAAGTTCTCGCCAAACAAAGCCTTGAGGGGAGGATATTGGGCTACGGCCCAATCCCCAGAGCGGACAATATCTTGCTGGGATATGGGGTCGTTACAATACCGCAGGGTGGAGTTCCTCTTACTAATTCTCAAGCTTGACGGCTCTTTGGCATCTCGCACTCTTATCTTCTTCGGCCTACCAGGTTGGCACTTTATTTTAGGAGGGAGGATTTCATGCAGCCCTTCTACGGGCGGCCACATTAGTTGGCCGCTAATGTGACAAATATAGTGAGTACATCTGCAGGTATTTTGCCCTATCATAGCATGCATGCACGTAATTTTCCGGCGCTCCTCTCATCTAGTACATGCAAAGAATGGAATGGACACATGGGATTTCGTAAGCTCCCACCTTGTACAGTTGCACGCACACAAATTCATGTCAACAATGAATAGTTTGTATCCGTTGCTGACCTGAAATCATGCAGCTCCCGCAAACGTTGTACTCCAATTTTCAGATGCATTCGTTGGCTTATCAAGCTTTTTCCTTATCTGGGAACACAAGATGTCGGTTGATCGGGCCACCTTCTCAAATTTCTTCACGATGCAAGTCATTAAGCGCTTTCAGATCATCTCAAACACGGTCAGAATCGGTTTGTCCCCGACTGAAAAAAGAAGTGCATTGAATGACTTGCACAAATTATTCAATCCCAGATCGCACTTGAGATTCGAAAAGAAGGCATAACTAGCCCAATATTTAGGCTCTTCTGCTCGAAGCCATGTGTGGGCCTCCGGACTAAACTGATATAATTTCCACATTTCATGCTCAAAATGGGCCTCGGTGGGTGCCCCAACCATATTCCACATCGCATCTCTGTATGCTCTGCCCCTAAAATATTTTTTGAAATTCGCATACATATGCCGGAGGCAGAAGCGATGTTCAACATGTTCGAATTGTTCTCGAACAGCTTTCTGCAACCCCTGATATTTGCATGAAAAACGGCGTCAATAAAATAATATTACTACCACAACGCTCCAAAATTTGAAATAAAATATAAAAATGCATTATACCTTTTGTCGATCTGAAACAAGTGTCCAACCGTGACCCGATTCAGTATTTATGTAACACCCGGGAAATTCTTACAACGCGCGTAGCCTTAGATAAGTTATGTTAAGTAGTAAATTAGAATGAAAATGTGGAAGAGGAATTTGAGAGAAAACAAAATGATAAGGTAATTGTTTAATAAATAGTTGTTTAAATTAATTTAAAAGAAAAGTGAATAAATTTGGTTAAACTAATGGATTAATTACTTGGTGTTCGGATATTCTAAATGGAGAACTTAAGCTGGGTACGGGGTGAGGGTCAATTTACGAAAATTTATAATTAAGAACGGGATTTAACGGAATTTTCGGAAGGGCAAAATGGTAAATGTCATGTTATTAGTTTTAATAGGAATTGTTATAAGTATTATATTATTATTATTATTATTAATTTTAAATTAAAACAACTGAATGGCGATCGACGCCATTCAGTTCTTCGTGGCCGAGAGCGAGCAGGGGAGAACTGGGAGGGCAACGATCGACGGAGCGCGACGATCACCGGTGATTTCCGACCCTCTCCGACCAGGCGCTGGCGACGAGCAAGGTCCAGCCCGTCTCCGCGCGCAACCCGACTGGTAAGCTCGGCTTTCACTCTTTTTCAGTTCGGTTTGAGGCCGTGAGTGACGAGCCGGATTTGGCTCCGATCACCTGCCGTTTTTTGTCACCTCCGGCGTGGGTTTGCCGACCCTTGGACCGGCTTTGGTCGCCTGGCCGTGATGATCCCGTTTTGGGCGAAAAACAGCAGGCTCTGTTTTAGGGCATTTCGGTTTTGGTGTGTATAGCTCGGGATTTTGGTTAGATTATTCAAATTGAGGGTATTTGTGGTTGATTAGTGAGAAATTGAGTGAGAATTGATGGAAAATCAACAAGGGGGATTTTCCAGGTAAAGGGGCAGTTCGGGTTTTCTGATGTTTGACCTAGCTAGAGTTATTTGTTTTAAAATTCCTTTTGACAGGTTAAAATAGGTTATTAGAGGAGTACGTGGCCGTTGGAATCGTTCGATTCTGATATTCGACGCGAAAGTTATGCACGTTTGAAGTTCGGGTCAGTTTTTACCGAACCCAAATTAGTGGCCCGTTTAGTTAGGTTTTAGTTGAATTAGGTTAGAAATAGTAGTTTGAGAGTAATGGGTGAATGTTAGCTTGATTTAACGAAGTGTGAATATTTGTCGTAGGTAGAGCCGTAGGTGGACAGGTAACCGAGTATCCTCAGCGAGCTAGGACGACAGGTAAGTAGTGGGTAATGTTCTTTCGCCTTCGGGACTACACCATAGAACGGTAGGTTTTATTTGTTATTGCTTTTCTTTGTGTAGTGTTGTGTTATTGTTGTGCTTAGCGTTGAGTTGTGGTGTGTGTGGTGTGGCATTGCATTCCTTTGAAGCATGCAGCATGATGTAGAGCACGTTAGATACGCATAGCTGCACGGTTGTCGTTGTGTGTTTGTCAGGTTGTCGTTGTATGTTTGTCGTTGTGTGTTTGTCGGGTTGTCGTTGTATGTTTGTCGTTGAGTAGTCGTTGTGTGTTTGTTGTTGTGAGGGTTGTGTTGAGTCAGTTTGTTGAGTTGCATTGTTGGTCATGGTAGTTGGTTAAAGAGTAAGGCACTTCGGTGCGGGCAATGTGTAAGGCACTTCGGTGCGGGCAATGTGTAAGGCACTTCAGTGCGGGCAATGAGTAAGGCATCATTTCGGGTGCGGGCAACTGTTATGTTTGTCGTGGTGTGTTTGTCGTTGAGTAGTCGTTGTGTGTTTGTTGTTGTGAGGGTTGTGTTGAGTCAGTTTGTTGAGTTGCATTGTTGGTCATGGTAGTCGGTTAAAGAGTAAGGCACTTCGGTGCGGGCAAAGAGTAAGGCACTTCGGTGCGGGCAATGAGTAAGGCATCCTTTCGGGTGCGAGCAACTGTTTGGTCATGTTGTCGTGTTGTAATGAGCCGGGTTGTTGAGTTGCATTGTGGTTTTGTGTTGCATTGTTTAGCATGGAAGTCAGTTAAAGAGTAAGGCACCTTTGGGTGCGGGCAACTATGAGTCGAGTTGTTGAGTTGCATTGTGGTTTTGTGTTGCATTGTTTAGCATGGTAGTCAGTTAAAGAGTAAGACACCTTTGGGTGCGGGCAACCATGAGTCGAGTCGTTGTGTTGCATTGCGGTATTGTGTTGCATTGTTTGGCTGTATTGTGATGTTGTGCATAGTGCTTGGTTTTTAAACTGTATTTGTTATCCCCTACTTGCTAAGCTTAAGCTTACGTGTGTGTGTGTTCTGTGGTGTAGGTGACGACAGGAGTACAGGTTAGAGCTACGAGGAAAGCTAGGATTGGGACACAGTCGATGATGTACGCGGTATGCCGGTGCGGGCAATTGTCGGGGCGTCTCGACCATGGTTTTCGGAAAGACGTGGGTGGAACCGTACTTTTGGGGTCGTGTATAATTTACAATTATTTTGGTGGTTTGTAACGTTGTCTTTTTGGATGATGTTGTTTTTAGAGTTATTGCATTGCATAGCTATTTGTAGTTGGTGTATATAATCATAGCTAAGGGTGATACGTCGCCCTATATTGTGGACTTTCTTCATTTAGGGATGCTAGAATTTTAGTTTTCCTCTTTAATGCTATTTGGAGATTTCGTAGGTTGGTTAGATGGTTAGGAATATTCTAGATTTGTTGGGAATGTATTTAATTGCAGGTACCTAGCATTTTGGAGGCGCCATTTACAGGCGTTGCTTTGCCAAAATTTTCAGAAAGGACGCCGTGGTGCTTAATGGTTAGGAGTAAGGGAATTAGTGAGTCTAGGCAGCTAGGTATGACGTAAGAGAGTTGCTAGGTATGATGTAAGAGAGTTTTGAGAGATTTAGTTTTAAATTCAGCCGTGTCAATTTAGTTTTATGTTTTGGGGTTTAAGAAAATTATGTTTTAACGCGGGTCTGGTTAGCAAAGTAGCCCACCGAGCCAGGGTGGGTTCGGGGGCGTTACAAGATGGTATCAGAGCAAAATGGTCGATTCGTTCAAAAGATTACCCGACAATGTCGGCCGCCATGCAACGTGCTTCGCCGACTGTAAGTATTTTTTTACTTTTAGTTAGTTTATATCTAAGATCCGATTGGTTTAATCCCTATTTGTTTGGTTTAACCCTGTTTGTTTTGTGATTATAGTGGACTAGAAAATCCCGAGTGTACTGAGACAATCTTGGTGAATCCCTTAAGCCAATTCATAGACGTAGTAAATTGTTAGTTAGAATAATTAGGATGAGAGTAAGTCTGATACCCGAGGAATGTGAGAAAAAGGGTAGGGTCGATCCGAGTTAAAATGAATTGCTAACCTAGGTAGACGTGATAGTCGTTAGGAAAAGTATGAGTTATATCTTAGTGTTACAGGAATGTGAACTTGTTGGGTTGAATGAAAGGCGATATGCATTAACATAACTAGCCTAGGTGTTTGTAAGAATAATACGCCTAGGATTGTTACCGTTAAGGATAAGATTAGAATAGATAGACATTTGACCCTAGTTAGCAAACCTTTGGGAGTAATAGAAAGTATTAGGATAAGATGAACTCGATAGAAGTTTGAAATTGAGATTGAAATTATTGGGAGACACCTTAGACCGTCGTAATGCCATTACTATGAAATTATGAGGCACGTGAATGGTTGAGTGTGAGAGTACGTGATTAGAAGGATTAGAAATTGAGGAGATTAGTAAATTCTAATGGAGAATAGTGAATAGGAAGACACGAAGGGCGTAAATATCATTTCGGGTGTCGAATGTAAAGTCGAGAAAGAGTTAGTTTAGACTTAAGAATTTGAGTGTTTGGTAATGACTGAAATTAGAAGTTAGACCAATTGAGCATAGTGACTGTAAGGACGAAGATTCCGAATATACTTTGAGGAAGAGTTGATAGGTTTAAGAGATGAGAGCTTTGAGTGAGTATGAGGGTTGTGTTAAAATAAATAATGAAATGTCATGCTTGTTCGAGGTATAAATTGTCTTGATTGGCTGATAAAAGATAGAAGTGATAAAAGATAGAAGTGATTAGTCAGGAAGTGAGATGGTAGAGTAGAAAGGAAGTTAAAGCTTATGGATTTTGGGTAAGATGTTTATGTACTGAGTTTTTAGTGTTGCGGTATTACTGTATTTTAGGAGATATGAGGTTAAGATAGTATGTATGTGTTGATTAACTTGGGATTAGAAAAGTAACTAAGTGAACGTAGTTAGAGGAAAAGTTAGAATGGGAATTAAGTTGGAACAGTTGAAAGTATAAGTGTTACTTGAGTTAATTGAAGTTAATAGCAGTATAAAGACTCTAGCTCTAGGGTACAGAGTTAGGAAAACTAAAACTTTGGGGAAATATAGAGAAGTGTAGTGAAGACAATGATTGTTGAGATTATTGAGCATTGGAGTGTATAGTTTAGAATGACCCAACTTAGAGTCATAGAGAGTTGACATAAAAACTTGAATAAAAACTTAGTTAGTACGTCGAGTGCATATTTAGGTAGTGAGCGATAGTAAGAGCGAAGGGAAGTTTGAATTGAAAACTTAGGGTACGAAGTTTACTCACTAAGTTTTTTTAGTGTTATATAGTTGAGGAAGGTTGAGAGTTGAAATTAAAGTGGTGGTACACCGTTTAGAATATTGGGTGAATAGTGAGAACGAATTAGTTTAGACTTAAGAATTTGAAAGTGTTTGGTGATGACTATAGTCAAAGTTGGACAAATCGTACACCAAGTCATTTTATACTTTGAAGGAATAGGGGGTAGATTGATTTAGATAGTGAGAGTTTGGAGTACGTGGATGAAATTAGAATGATAAATGAGGTGTCGTGATGGTTTGAGGTAATTAGTTGAGAAATGCTGTAACAATATGGTAACATAGAGGAATTAAAATTTGAGGTTTAGAGTAAGATATATATATTGTTGAGTTCTTGATGTTACACCATTGGGTAGCTTTGGAAGGTTTGATGAACATTAAATTAGAAAATTAAGTGACTAAGTGAACTGAGCATGAGGAAAAGCTAGAGTTGAGAACTAAGTTGGAAGATTAATGGTCTAAGTGAGATGATCAAATTAAAGTCTACGGATATAGGAGTATGTGAGTTATGGAGGGCATAGCTAGGCAATTTAACAACTTTGGAGATGTAAAGAATTTTCATGTTTGATAGATGACTAGATTGTAGTATAGTCTAGATTTCAGTGGCAAATCAAAAGTTGGATGTAAGTGCAGAATATTAAGGCACGTCAAATTTTGAGGACAAAATTTTGTAAGGAGGTGGATGTAACACCCGGGAAATTCTTAACAACGGGCGTAGTCTTAGATAGGTGATGTTAAGTATCAATTAGCAATGAAAATGTGGAAGAGGAATTTCGAAGAAATATTGATTTTAAGTCACAGGTCCATGAGGTCGGGCGGGTAAGCAGACGAATCTCCTGTAAGGGGCATTGATTATGGAAGGTCTCGTGATCGTTGGGATTCAGCTACCTACCGGTTGGCGAGCAGAGAACAGTCAAAAAAGAAAGGGTCACCGACGTATTTACACCTCCATTTGAGAAATGGGTTTCATGGAACGAGGCGCTAGCTCGGTGCTGAACGAGCGATTAGAAGGCACCACCTCTCAGGCATTGTCGATGCAGGAGACCACATCGCCGCCGTTGGCCCCTCATTCAGGAGGAGATGAGTCTAGAGGAATGGAGAACGGGCATAGTTGCAGCAGATGTATCAGCATGCAGTAGACGCACCAGCAGCAGATGCACAGAGCGCAACCAACACCAAATGAAATGTTTTTTCAAATGTAAGCAGAAGCACACAGCAGCAGGTACTTGAGGTACCACCAAGCCAGCACCACAACAAAAGCAGACCACATCGATCTCCTCATAGACAGAGTCGCTGGACTGATGCGAGAGTCCAGAATTGGATGGCGACGATTGATGACCCACCCCGGCGTAGTTTCATGTATTAATTAATTACATTTCATTTCATGATAAATAATTACAATTTCACACCTTCAAAAATAACAATTTTCCAGAACTAAAATACATCATTACATTTTATCACCTCAAAATCAAAATTAAATAAATGGTACGTAAAAAAAATTAAATTACTAATTAAAGAATAAATAAATAAAAGATATGACTCGTTTCAACGTCAAAAAAAAAAATTCAACAATTCCTGCCACAGCCGGCTCAGCGTGTCGAAGATTCCTACGTCCCATCAATGTGTGGAAGCCCATAAATGTGACTTGCATAGCTACTCCTGAAGTTGATCCCCAGTTAGGATAAGTGCGAGTATTATGCCCCTGCTGTCGATATATACGATACCTAGTGATGACCCGAATGGAATGTGTACGTATGTGTATGACTGCGGGGCAAACCTTGGGTTGCGGGGTGGTGGATGGATCCGGACCTCGAGTATAGGCGAATCCCGGGTCGTAAAGAGGGGGTCGTCACAATCCCACATCGGTTTGGGGGAAGTATATGGAAATGAAACATGTGTAAAGAGGACTCCTCCCACATAGCAAGACGCGTTTTGGAGCACAATTGGCAACGGATCCCATAAGAACTCCGAAGTTAAAAGTGCTTCGGCGAGAGCAATTCCAGGTTTGGGTGACCTTCCGGGAAGTTCTCGCCAAACAAAGCCGTGAGGGGAGGATATGGACTACGGCCCAATCCCCAGAGCGGACAATATCTTGCTGGGATATGAGGTCGTTACAAATGGTATCAGAGCCTGTACCCAACCGGAAATGTGGCCAACGGGGACGTTGGCCCCCGAGGGGGGGTGATTGTGATGACCCGAATGGAATGTGTACGTATGTGTACGACTGCGGGGCAAATCTTGTGTTGCGGGTTGGATGGATCCCGGACTCGAGTATAGGCAAATCCCGGGTCGTAAAGAGGGGGTCGTCACAATCCCACATCGCTTGGGGAAGTATATGGAAATGAAACATATGTAAAGAGACCCTCCCACATAGCAAGACGCGTTTTGGAGCACAATTGACAACGGATCCCATAAGAACTCCGAAGTTAAAAGTACTTCGGCGAGAGCAATTCTAGGTTGGGTGACCTTCCGGGAAGTTCTCAGCCAAACAAAGCCTTGAGGGAGGTATTGGGCTACGGCCCAATCCCCAGAGCGGACAATATCTTGCTGGGATATGGGGTCGTTACAATACCGCAGGGTGGAGTTCCTCTTACTAATTCTCAAGCTTGACGGCTCTTTGGCATCTCGCACTCTATCTTCTCTTCTTCGGCCTACCAGGTTGGCACTTTATTTTAGGAGGAGGATTTCATGCAAGCCCTCTACGGGCGGCCACATTAGTTGGCCGCTAATGTGACAAATATAGTGAGTACATCTGCAGGTATTTTGCCCTATCATAGCATGCATGCACGTAATTTTCCGGCGCTCCTCTCATCTAGTACATGCAAAGAATGGAATGGACACATGGGATTTCGTAAGCTCCCACCTTGTACAGTTGCACGCACACAAATTCATGTCAACAATGAATAGTTTGTATCCGTTGCTGACCTGAAATCATGCAGCTCCCGCAAACGTTGTACTCCAATTTTCAGATGCATTCGTTGGCTTATCACGCTTTTTTCCTTATCTGGGAACACAAGATGTCGGTTGATCGGGCCACCTTCTCAAATTTCTTCACGATGCAAGTCATTAAGCGCTTTCAGATCATCTCAAACACGGTCAGAATCGGTTTGTCCCCGACTGAAAAAAGAGTGCATTGAATGACTTGCACAAATTATTCAATCCCAGATCGCACTTGAGATTCGAAAAGAAGGCATAACTAGCCCAATATTTAGGCTCTTCTGCTCGAAGCCATGTGTGGGCCTCCGGACTAAACTGATATAATTTCCACATTTCATGCTCAAAATGGGCCTCGGTGGGTGCCCCCAACCATATTCCACATCGCATCTCTGTATGCTCTGCCCCTAAAATATTTTTTGAATTCGCATACATATGCCGGAGGCAGAAGCGATGTTCAACATGTTCGAATTGGTTCTCGAACAGCTTTCTGCAACCCCTGATATTTGCATGAAAAACGGCGTCAATAAAATAATATTACTACCACAACGCTCCAAAAATTTGAAATAAAAATATAAAAATGCATTATACCTTTTGTCGATCTGAAAACAAGTGTCCAACCGTGACCCGATTCAGTATTTATGTAACACCCGGGAAATTCTTACAACGCGCGTAGCCTTAGATAAGTTATGTTAGTAGTAAATTAGAATGAAAATGTGGAAGAGGAATTTGAGAGAAAAACAAAATGATAAGGTAATTGTTTAATAATAGTTGTTTTAAATTAATTTACAAGAAAAGTGAATAAATTTGGTTAAACTAATGGATTAATTACTTGGTGTTCGGATATATCTAAATGGAGAACTTAAGCTGGGTACGGGGTGAGGGTCAATTTACGAAAATTATAATTAAGAACGGGATTTAACGGAATTTTCGGAAGGGCAAAATGGTAAATGTCATGTTATTAGTTTTATAATGGAATTGTTATAAGTATTATATTATTATTATTATTATTAATTTTAAATTAAAACAACTGAATGGCGATCGACGCCATTCAGTTCTTCGTGGCCGAGAGCGAGCAGGGGAGAACTGGGAGGGCAACGATCGACGGAGCGCGACGATCACCGGTGATTTCCGACCCTCTCCGACCAGGCGCTGGCGACGAGCAAGGTCCAGCCCGTCTCCGCGCGCAAACCCGACTGGTAAGCTCGGCTTTCACTCTTTTTCAGTTCGGTTTGAGGCCGTGAGTGACGAGCCGGATTTGGCTCCGATCACCTGCCGTTTTTTGTCCCTCCGGCGTGGGTTTGCGACCCTTGGACCGCTTTGGTCGCCTGGCCGTGATGATCCCGTTTTGGGGCGAAAAACAGCAGGCTCTGTTTTAGGGGCATTTCGGTTTTGGTGTGTATAGCTCGGGATTTTGGTTAGATTATTCAAATTGAGGGTATTTGTGGTTGATTAGTGAGAAATTGAGTGAGAATTGATGGAAAGCAACAAGGGGGATTTTCCAGGTAAGGGGCAGTTCGGGTTTTCTGATGTTTGACCTAGCTAGAGTTATTGTTTTAAAATTCCTTTTGACAGGTCAAATAGGTTATTAGAGGAGTACGTGGCCGTTGGAATCGTTCGATTCTGATATTCGACGCGAAAGTTATGCACGTTTGAAGTTTGGGTCAGTTTTTACCGAACCCAAATTAGTGGCCCGTTTAGTTAGGTTTTAGTTGAAATTAGTTAGAAATAGTAGTTGAGAGTAATGGTGAATGTTAGCTTGATTTAACGAAGTGTGAATATTTGTCGTAGGTAGGAGCCGTAGGTGGACAGGTAACCGAGTATCCTCAGCGAGCTAGGACGACAGGTAAGTAGTGGGTAATGTTTTTCTTTCGCCTTCGGGACTACACCATAGAACGGTAGGTTTTATTTGTTATGGCTTTTCTTTGTGTAGTGTTGTTTTATTGTTGTGCTTAGCGTGATTGGGTGTGTGTGGTGTGGCATTGCATTCCTTGAAGCAGGCATTCATGATGTTAGCACGTTTAATACGCATATCTGCAGCGGTTGTCGTTGTTTGTTTGTCAGGTTGTCGTTGTAGGTTTTGTCTTGTGGTGTTTGTCCCGGGTTGTCCCGTTGTAATCTTTTGTCGTTGAGTATCGTTGTGTGTTTGTTGTTGTGAGGGTTGTGTTGAGTCAGTTTGTTGAGTTGCATTGTTGGTCATGGTAGTTGGTTAAAGAGTAAGGCACTTCGGTGCGGGCAATGTGTAAGGCACTTCGGTGCGGGCAATGGTGTAAAGGCACGTCATGCGTGCAATGAGTAAGGCATCATTGGGTGCGGGCCAACTGTTATGTTGTCGTGGTGTGTTGTGTGTCGTTGAGTATCGTTGTGTGTTTGTTGTTGTGAGGGTTGTGTTGAGTCAGTTTGTTGAGTTGCATTGTTGGTCATGGTAGTTGGTTAAAGAGTAAGGCACTTCGGTGCGGCAATGTGTAAGGCACTTCGGTGCGGGCAATGTGTAAGTCCATCTTCATTGCGGCAATGGTAAGGCATCATTTTCAGGTGATTGCAGTGCAACTGTTATGTTGTCGTGGTGTGTTTGTCGTTGAGTATCGTTGTGTGTTTGTTGTTGTGAGGGTTGTGTTGAGTCAGTTTGTTGAGTTGCATTGTTGGTCATGGTAGTTGGTTAAAGAGTAAGGCACTTCGGTGCGGGCAATGTGTAAGGCACTTCGGTGCGGGCAATGAGTAGAAGGCCTCCTTAATCGGGGGCGAGCAACACTGTTTGGGGTCATGTTGTCAGGTTGTAATGAGACGTGTTGTTGATTGTGCATTGTGTTTGTTGTGTTGCATTGTTAGGGCAGGAAGTCAGTTAAGAGTAAGCCTTTGGGTGCGGGCACTATGAGTCAGTTGTTGAGTTTGCATTTGTGTTTTGTGTTGGCATTGTTTAGGCATGGTAGTCTTAAAAGTAAGACATACCTTTGTGCGGGCAACCATGAGTCGAAGTCGTTGTGTTGCATTGCGGTATTGTGTTGCATTGTTTGGCTGTATTGTGATGTTGTGCATAGTGCTTGGTTTTTAAACTGTATTTGTTATCCCCTACTTGCATAAGCTTAAGCTTACGTGTGTGTGTGTTCTGTGGTGTAGGTGACGACAGGAGTACAGGTTAGAGCTACGAGGAAAGCTAGGATTGGACACAGTCGATGATGTACGCGGTATGCCGGTGCGGGCAATTGTCGGGGCGTCTCGACCATGGTTTTCGGAAAGACGTGGGTGGAACCGTACTTTTGGGGTCGTGTATAATTTACAATTATTTGGTGGTTTGTAACGTTGTCTTTTTGGATGATGTTGTTTTTAGAGTTATTGCATTGCATAGCTATTTGTAGTTGGTGTATATAATCATAGCTAAGGGTGATACGTCGCCCTATATTGTGGACTTTCTTCATTTAGGGATGCTAGAATTTAGTTTTCCTCTTTAATGCTATTTGGAGATTTCGTAGGTTGGTTAGATGGTTAGGAATATTCTAGATTGTGTTGGGAATGTATTTAATTGCAGGTACCTAGCATTTTGGAGGCGCCATTTACAGGCGTTTGCTTTGCCAAAATTTTCAGAAAGGACGCCGTGGTGCTTAATGGTTAGGAGTAAGGGAATTAGTGAGTCTAGGCAGCTAGGTATGACGTAAGAGAGTTGCTAGGTATGAGTTAAGAGAGTTTTGAGAGATTTAGTTTTAAATTCAGCCGTGTCAATTTAGTTTTATGTTTGGGGTTTAAGAAAATTATGTTTTAACGCGGGTCTGGTTAGCAAATGGAGCCCACCGAGCCAGGGTGGGTTCGGGGGCGTACAAGATGGTATCAGAGCAAAATGGTCGATTCGTTCAAAAGATTACCCGACAATGCCGGCCTCATGCAACGTGCTTCGCCGACTGTAAGTATTTCTTTACTTTTAGTTAGTTATATCTAAGATCCGATTAGTTTAATCCCTATTTGTTTGGTTTAACCCTGTTGTTTTGTGATTATAGTGGGACTAGAAAATCCGAGTGTACTGAGACAATCTTGGTGAATCCCTTTAGCCAATTCCATAGACGTAGTAAATTGTTAGTTAGAATAATTAGGATGAGAGTAAGTCTGATACCCGTGGAATGTGAGAAAAAATGGTAGGGTCGTCCGAGTTAAAATGATTGTAAACCTGGGTAGACGTGATAGTCGTTAGGAACAGTATGAGTTATATCTTAGCGTTACAGGAATGTGAACTTGTTGGGTTGAATGAAGGCGATATGCATTAATATCACTAACCTAGGTGTTTGTAAGAATAATACGCATAGGATTGTTACCTTTAAGGATAAGATTAGAATAGATAGACATTTGACCCTAGGTTAGCAAACCTTTGGAGTATAGAAAGTATTAGGATACGATGAACTCGATAGAAGTTTGAAATGAGATTGAAATTATGGGAGACACCTTAGACCGTCGTAATGCCATTACTAGAAATTATGAGGCACGTGAATGGTTGAGGTGTGAGAGTACGTGATAGAAGGATTAGAAATTGAGGGAGATTAGTACAATTCTCATGGAGAATAGTGAATAGGGAAGAAGACACGCCTAAGGGCGTAACTATCCCATTTCGGGTGAGTCGAATGTAAAGTCGAGAAAGAGTTAGTTTAGACTTAAGAATTTGAGTGTTTTGGTAATGGACTGAAATTAGAAGTTAGACCAATTACGCATAGTGACTGTAAGGACGACGATTCGAATATATTTTGAGGAAGAGTGATAGGTTTAAGAGATGAGAGCTTTGAGTGAGTATGAGGGTTGTGTTAAAATAACTAATGAAATGTCATGCTTGTTCGAGGTTATAAATTGTCTTGATTGGCTGATAAAAGAAGTGATAAAAGATAGAAGTGATCAGTCAGAAGTGAGATGGTAGAGTAGAAAGGAAGTTAAAGCTTATGGATTTTGGGTAAGATGTTTATGTACTGAGTTTTTAGTGTTACGGTATTACTGTATTTTAGGAGATATGAGGTTAAGATAGTATGTATGTGTTGATGAACTTGAGATTAGAAAAGTAACTAAGTGAACGTAGTTAGAGGAAAAGTTAGAATGGGAATTAAGTTGGAACAGTTGAAAGTATAAGTGTTACTTGAGTTAATTGAAGTTAATAGCAGTATAAAGACTCTAGCTCTAGGGTGCAGAGTTAGGAAAACTAAAACTTTGGGGAGATATAGAGAAGTGTAGTGAAGACAATGATTGTTGAGATTATTGAGCATTGGAGTGTATAGTTTAGAATGACCCAACTTAGAGTCATAGAGAGTTGACATAAAAACTTGAATAAAAACTTAGTTAGTACGTCAAGTGCATATTTAGGTAGTGAGCGATAGTAAGAGCGAAGGGAGTTTGAATTGAAAACTTAGGGTACGAAGTTTACTCACTAAGTTTTTTTTAGTGTTATATAGTTGAGGAAGGTTGAGAGTTGAAATTAAAGTGGTGGTACACCGTTTAGAATATTGGGTGAATAGTGAGAACGAATTAGTTTAGACTTAAGAATTTGAAAGTGTTTGGTGATGACTATAGTCAAAGTTGGACAAATCGTACACCAAGTCATTTTATACTTTGAAGGAATAGGGGGTAGATTGATTTAGATAGTGAGAGTTTGGAGTACGTGGATGAAATTAGAATGATAAATGAGGTGTCGTGATGGTTTGAGGTAATTAGTTGAGAAATGCTGTAACAATATGGTAACATAGAGGGAATTTAAAATTTGAGGTTTAGAGTAAGATATATATATTGTTGAGTTCTTGATGTTACACGCATTGGGTAGCTTTGGAAGGTTTGATGAACATTAAATTAGAAAATTAAGTGACTAAGTGAACTGAGCATGAGGAAAAGCTAGAGTTGAGAACTAAGTTGGAGAGATTAATGGTCTAAGTGATGAATGATCAAATTAAAGTCTACGGATATAGGAGTAGGTGAGTTATGGAGGGCATAGCTAGGCAATTTAAAACTTTGGAGATGTAAAGAATTTTCAATGTTTGATAGATGACTAAGATTGTAGTATAGTCTAGATTTCAGTGGCAAATCAAAAGTTATGGAGGTAAGTGAAGAATATTAAGGCACGTCAAATTTTGAGGACAAAATTTTTGTAAGGAGGGTGGATTGTAACACCCGGGAAATTCTTACAACGGGCGTAGCCTTAGATAGGTTATGTTAAGTAATAAATTAGAATGAAAATGTGGAAGAGGAATTTGAGAGAAAATAAATGATAAGGTAATTGTTTAATAAATAGTTGTTTAAATTAATTTAAAAGAAAAGTGAATAAATTTGGTTAAACTAATTTATTAATTACTTGGTGTTCGGATATTCTAAATGGAGAACTTAAGCTGGGTACGGGGTGAGGGTCAATTTACGAAAATTTATAATTAAGAACGGGATTTAACGGAATTTTCAGAAGGGCAAAACGGTAAATGTCACGTTATTAGTTTTAATAGGAATTGTTATAAGTATTATTATTATTATTAATTTTAAATTAAAACAACTGAATGGCGATCGACGCCATTCAGTTCTTCGTGGCCGAGAGCGAGCAGGGGAGAAGTGGGAGGGCGACGATCGACGGAGCGCGACGATCACCGGTGATTTCCGACCCTCTCTGACCAGGCGCTGGCGACGAGCAAGGTCCAGCCCGTCTCCGCGCGCAACCCGACTGGTAAGCTCGGCTTTCACTCTTTTTCGGTTTGGTTTGAGGCCGTGAGTGACGAGCCGGATTTGGCTCCGGTCACCTGCCATTTTTGGTCACCTCCGGCGTGGGTTTGCCGACCCTTGGACCGGCTTTGGTCGCCTGGCCGTGATGAGCCCGTTTTGGGCGAAAAACAGCAGGCTCTGTTTTAGGGCATTTCGGTTTTGGTGTGTATAGCTCGGGATTTTGGTTAGATTATTCAAATTGAGGGTATTTGTGGTTGATTAGTGAGGAATTGAGTGAGAATTGATGGAAAATCAACAAGGGGGATTTTCTGGGTAAAGGGGCAGTTCGGGTTTTCTGATGTTTGACCTAGCTAGAGTTATTTGTTTTAAAATTCCTTTTGACAGGTTAAAATAGGTTATTAGAGGAGTACGTGGCCGCTGGAATCGTTCGATTCCGATATTCGACGCGAAAGTTATGCACGTTTGAAGTTCGGGTCAGTTTTTACCGAACCCAAATTAATGGCCCGTTTAGTTAGGTTTTAGTTGGATTAGGTTAGAAATAGTAGTTTGAGAGTAATGGGTGAATGTTAGCTTGATTTAACGATGTGTGAATATTTGTCGTTGGTAGAGCCGTAGGTGGACAGGTAACCGAGTATCCTCAGCGAGCTAGGACGACAGGTAAATAGTGGGTAATGTTCTTTAGCCTTCGGGCCTACACCATAGAACGGTAGGTTTTATTTGTTATTGCTTTTCTTTGTGTAGTGTTGTGTTATTTTTGTGCTTAGCGTTGAATTGTGGTGTGTGTGGTGTGGCATTACATTCCTTTGAAGCATGCAGCATGATGTAGAGCACGTTAGATACGCATAGCTACACGGTTGTCGTTGTGTGTTTGTCGGGTTGTCGTTGTGTGTTTGTCGGGTTGTCGTTGTGTGTTTGTCATTGAGTAGTCGTTGTGTGTTTGTTGTTGTGAGGGTTGTGTTGAGTCAGTTTGTTGAGTTGCATTGTTGGTCATTGTAGTCGGTTAAAGAGTAAGGCACTTCGGTGCGGGCAATGTGTAAGGCACTTCAGTGCGGGCAATGTGTAAGGCACTTCGATGCGGGCAATGTGTAAGGCACTTCGGTGCGGGCAATGAGTAAGGCATCATTTCGGGTGCGGGCAACTGTTATGTTTGTCGTGGTGTGTTTGTCATTGAGTAGTCGTTGTGTGTTTGTTGTTGTGAGGGTTGTGTTGAGTCAGTTTGTTGAGTTGCATTGTTGGTCATGGTAGTCGGTTAAAGAGTAAGGCACTTCGGTGCGGGCAATGTGTAAGGCACTTCGGTGCGGGCAATGTGTAAGGCACTTCGGTGCGGGCAAAGAGTAAGGCACTTCGGTGCGGGCAATGAGTAAGGCATCCTTTCGGGTGCGAGCAACTGTTTGGTCATGTTGTCGTGTTGTAATGAGCCGGGTAGTTGAGTTGCATTGTGGTTTTGTGTTGCATTGTTTAGCATGGTAGTCAGTTAAAGAGTAAGGCACCTTTGGGTGCAGGCAACTATGAGTCGAGTTGTTGAGTTGCATTGTGGTTTTGTGTTGCATTGTTTAGCATGGTAGTCAGTTAAAGAGTAAGACACCTTTGGGTGCGGGCAACCATGAGTCGAGTCGTTGTGTTACATTGTGGTGTTGTGTTGCATTGTTTGGCTGTATTGTGATGTTGTGCATAGTGCTTGGTTTTTAAATTGTATTTGTTATCCCCTACTTGCTAAGCTTAAGCTTACGTGTGTGTGTGTGTTCTGTGGTGTAGGTGACGACAGGAGTACAGGTTAGAGCTACGAGGAAAGCTAGGATTGGGACACAGTCGATGATGTACGCGGTATGCCGGTGCGGGCAATTGTTGGGGCGTCTCGACCATGGTTTTCGGAAAGACGTGGGTGGAACCATACTTTTGGGGTCGTGTATAATTTACAATTATTTTGGTGGTTTGTAGAGTTGTCTTTTTGGTTGATGTTGTTTTTAGAGTTATTGCATTGCATAGCTATTTGTAGTTGGTGTATATAATCATAGCTAAGGGTGATACGTCGCCCTATATTGTGGACTTTCTTCATTTAGGGATGCTAGAATTTTAGTTTTCCTTTTTAATGCTATTTGGAGATTTCGTAGGTTGGTTAGATGGTTAGGAATATTCTGGATTTGTTGGGAATGTATTTAATTGCAGGTACCTAGCATTTTGGAGGCGCCATTTACAGGCGTTGCTTTGCCAAAATTTTCGGAAAGGACGCCGTGGTGCTTAATGGTTAGGAGTAAGGGAATTAGTGAGTCTAGGCAGCTAGGTATGACGTAAGAGAGTTGCTAGGTATGATGTAAGAGAGTTTTGAGAGATTTAATTTTAAATTCAGCCGTGTCAATTTAGTTTTATGTTTTGGGGTTTAAGAAAATTATGTTTTAACGCGGGTCTGGTTAGCAAAGTAGCGCACCGAGCCAGGGTGGGTTCGGGGGCGTTACAATTTAGGTCTTGCTTTAATATTTGCAAAAACCATGTTCATGAGTCTGCACACTCAGATTCAACGTTGGCAACAGCAATGAGATATATTTCATCGTTGCCATCAATACTGACGACTGTGAGTAATTGGCCGGCACATGACCCCTTCAGATGACAGTTATCCAAGCATATAATGGGCGTCCCACAATCTAGCAACTCGGTCTTGCAAGCAAGCATGCACATATAAAATCTTTGGAATCTCAAAGAATTAGGGCTCATTGGGTTCCCATCAATTTTTATTGTGCCGCCCGGATTTGATCTGAATATTTCAGCTGCGTACGACCACAGTTGCCCGTACTGTTCATCGCACTTCCCTTCGTTGAGGGTTTAAGCTATGTTTCTTGCTCTTGTGGCAAGACTGGGTGAAATGTCGATAGTGAAGTCTTTCCTTACTGTCTCGATAATAGAATGTGTAACAACCAGCACTTTGATTGGGTATTTATCCTGTGATTAGTTATGGTATGGTTTGTGGAATAAGAAGATTATAAAAGAAAAGTAGGTTTAGTGGCAGGATTGTAAATAAGTTCATTTTAAGTGTTATAAATAGAAAGTGGAAATTCTAAAACCCTCACAAAACCTCTTCCCCCCACTTTTCAGCCGACTCCTCCTTCCCTCTACATTTCCTTTCTTCAACGTTCTCCTCTCACGGCAGCCACGATTTCTCCCTCTCCTAGTCGATTCTTCCTCCTTCGTTTCCTTCAAGAATCGAGCTCTAGGTAAAGCTTAGATAATGTATTTTTTAAGTTTTGATTTAGGAGTTATTTTATTTAGAGCTTGAGATGTTCGGGTTCATCAATGTTATAGTAATGTTAGTATTTATGGGATTGTTTGTATTATTGGCATTGATGTTGGAATGTTGGACGTTATTGATCATAGGTTGAGAATAATGAATGTTGGTTGAAATTCTGATAGTGAAGGCATAAATGTCATTATTGTTGTTGGAAATAGAGTTATGCACCCAAGGTATTCGATGAAATGTCTTAGAGGTTTAAACTAAATTTTTAGGAGACTTCCTTAGTTAGGACTTGGCTAGTTTTGAATTCGGGTTTATTTAAGATTGATTTTTAACGTTGTAATATGAAATGTCTAGGCGGAAAAGACTACAGGGGAAGGCACGACATTGCTAAGAAGTCTAGGTAAGTGGGTGTGTAGGCTTTCGGCCATTAGGGCCCTACATCACTAGGGTACTAGGAAGTTTGTACTTATGTTTATTACTTGAGTTATGACTGGTTGAGTGTTACGTTGTGCTGAATAGAATAGCATTATGATATGTCATATGGTGATGGTCTGTTCTCTATGGTGTGATGTTTTTATGCGCAATTCTCTCATGCATCATGTTTTCCTTCAAGTGTAAATAAAATGTCTTCACATGCACGTTTTCAGTAAGAATAAGTAAAGAACATGTAATGTATGCAATGGTCAGGTTTGGGTAGTTAGCGAGTAAGGCACAGGGCATGTTCATGGCAAATTATGTGGTCTACGAGGTAGACGAGGGCAAGATATGTGGTCTACGAGGTAGACGAGGGCAAGACATGTGGTCTATGAGGTAGACGAGGGCAAGTTAGTGTCTGTGCCTACTCCTCCGTCATCCCCATTTTTCCCTTATATACAAAACAAGAACATGAACACGAACATGATATTTATATATGTAAAATGAATATGAACATGATTTTCACGAAGTATGCATTCCTTACTAAGCATTAGACCTACTCCAGCGTAATCCCCATTTTTCCCTTATATACAAAACAAGAACATGAACACGAACATGATATTTATATATGTAAAATGAATATGAACATGATTTTCACGAAGTATGCATTCTTTACTAAGCATTAGGCTTATAGTTTGAACTTTATGATGTAGGTGACGAATTGGAAGGTGAGGATTTCAATCCAAGTGATAACATCTAAGAAGGTTACTAGATTGTACTCGTAAAGGGAATTTTGTGGCTGGAAAGCGATTGGACCCGAGGTGCTCTTACTCTGTTATGATTTAAGAAAAAGAAATGGAAGTATAAGTAGAAAAGAATCTTGATGTTTATGTGTTATAAAGGATTTTAAGATTTAAGGTTTTCTGCCTGTTCTCTTAAGTCTTCCACTACGTACACTATGTTTCTTTTATGAGTAAAATGGTTTTTATATGAAATGCGATGTGAGAATATTTATAGAGTCAGTTCCAGAGAGTTAGCCAAACGTTCGCCAGGGAGGACGATTGATCGGTTGTCTATGTGTTCTGTTTTGTAAGTAAAAACAGTCATCCAAAGTTATGAATGAGTCATCGTCCATAGTTGAGGTAGGATTTGATAAGTGAAAATAGTCGTCCAAAGTTGTCGTCTAATGTTGCCATCCAAAGTTGGGAGTGTTGAAGTCACGTGGTTCGTGGATGACAAATTTAAGTAAGTCCATGGACGTTGGTCTGTGAACGATAAGTCTATGTAACCCGTGAGTAAGTGGTCACGTGGACTGTGACGATAAAGTCACGTAGTCCGTGGACGACAAATTTAAGTAAGTCCATGGACGTTGGTCTGTGGACGATAAGTTTATGTAACTCGTGAGTAAGTAGTCACATGGACTATGACGATAAAGTCACGTGGTCCATGGACGATGAAATCACTTGAATAAAGAGCGATAACGTTTATCAGTCAGTGGACGAAAATGTCAAAGTAGTCTGTGGACAATTAAGTCGATCGATCTTGTGGACAAGACTGTTACCCGATTTATGTCGTCCAACTCTGTGGATGAGTATGCTGTCAGATATATGAAAGAGTCGAGTTATGAGAATTTAAGGTTTTTAATTGGTTGTTCTTTTAAACGTCCACGAGTTTTATTTAAAAAAAAATTACAAGTAGTTGTTCTAAGATTTAAATGACTAAGTGATGATGAAAACCTGCCTCGGCCCACTGGGGTCGTGACAGAAGAGATGTCCCAGGTATAGTAACTTTTGAACCTATCCAGGTAATGCTTCGTCGTCCATTTTGCTGAAGTGTGTCGATTCTCAACTTTCCTCGAATAGTTGTGAGAGTCGATCAAACTATTTATTTGAAACATATGCTCCTCTTGCATTCTCGAAGCATGCAGTCGCCACCCACATTCATTTTCACACTCAGCCGTCAGTCGGCTTTTTTCACTTTTAGTGAATTTTATACCATAACTATTTTCCAAAGAATATTTGCGTATTTCTTCTTTAATTTCTTCTAAAGAAGCATATTTTCTACCCAAAAAAAGCTCATACCGATTTGTTCTCTTACCGATCTACTTTCCACCTCCTCGTTATCCGAGCTGACCGGTATTCGAAGCTTATCGTCTAGAATTTTGGAGGTCAAATACGCAAATAATTCTTTATTTTCATCTGCGTGATCGAATGCTCGTAGATCACCATATGCAGGCGTGCCGTCCGAATACCAATTCATTTCAACATCACCAGTTGATCTCTCATCTAAATCAACCGATCTACTTGAATCGGAATCCATCGTCGTTGCTAATATAGAAAAAAATGTTAAAATATACAAATATTAAAATAAATTAATAAAGTAAAATGTCTATATTTTTAGAATATAGATAGAAACAACAAAATTTTTTTTGCGTAAAATGTAATAATAACAAAAATCATAAGTTAATTAAAATAAAAAATAACTAATATATAGAAATTTATTATAATATTCTTACGTCAATACAATAAAAAAATAAAGATTATATAATTAATAAAAACGAAATAAAGTATAAAAAAAATTTAAAACAAAATTAATTAAATAAAAAAATTAAATCGTTGAAAGTACTGATCAGGATAATTCACTGGAAAGATTGTTTTTGACAATCTCCTAAAACAGAATTTCCTTTCCAAATAAATGCTCAGGAAAAACTGGAGGGTCACTAACGGTCTACTTAAATTCCAGTCTCTTAGACAGAACTTACTTACACAGTACAATCACACCACTTAATATGCAGTACGAGAAACGATAACAGATAGGATCTAACAAACTACAGTATGATAGATAAATATGTAATAAAAAAAAACATATTTCATACATAGTCGGCGAACACTGAGAAATATCGCCAGAGAGAGCAAAAAGTGATCGCTTATAGATAGAAAAATATTAAAAAATACAAAAAATTAAAATGTCAATATTATTTTAAATTTCCTAAAATAAATTATTAAATAAATAAAAAACTTCATACCTAGCCATGAACGCGGAGAAATATCGTCGGAGCAAATAAGTAATTGAGAGAGTATGAAGAAATTTAGATTTAGGTGTGATTTGAAGAAGGGAGAGGAAGGTTTAAATAGGGGGACGGTGACTCTGTCACGGGTTTTGCTGGTTTAACAGTGGAGGCCGGCTGGTCTAATTAGATCGGCCGACTTCCACTCGGTCTTTTAGTGTCGTTTTGCAAGGAAAAAGAGAGGCTACTCCGAGTATCCAGTCTATATGGTTTAAATTGCTTATTTTCTAAACTTCGAGGTTTGGATCGATGAATAGTAAACTTTTAGATTTTTTTAAAAAAAAAAAAAAACCTAAAGTTCAAGGGTTAAAAAAAAAAACCCTTTTTTAAAATAATAAAATTCATGTCCAAAAAAATCACAAAAAATTAAAAATAAATTTTAAGAGTAGAAATAAGAATTTACAATTATAAAGAGTAATATTTCATTTAGTCTCTTGTTACAATCTTTAAACATATTAGGTGAACTATACAACAATGATAAATATAATTAACATACAATTAATGTAATAAAATAATTATTTATAATTTATTATATTAATTATATTAATCTTTATTTATCACTTCAATTATAATTAAATAGTAAAATAATAGAGTAAAAGTAGAATTATTCAATTATAAGAGTCAATTGTCTTAAAATTGTTGGTCTTAATTTTATACGAGTGTTATCTAAATAAAATAGTTATAGATATTGTTAATTGAAATTTTGATTGCCATTAAACGTACTTTTTCTACTTTTAAATCTTATATTTAAACTATTATCTATAAAATACTTATCATAAAATTTTGAGAAAAATACATAAACTTCCAAGTACTTTGTAGAGCTTCAATATTGATAATAAGAGAACAATTAGAACACCTCTTAAAAAAATGTGCTAATTTTTCTTAATATTGCGTCTATCTAATTAGGACGCAAGCGAGCCGTCTCGATCAGGCAAGAGGACCGAACCTACCCTATTGCTTTTCCTACTATTGTGGCCGGAATCCGGTCAAATTCTTGGTTTGTTTCGTTTTGATTCGTTCTAGGCTTGGTTTTGGACTACAAAAATGCAATCGAACAAATAAACATATCAATTCTTTCATAGCTCCCTGACTGCTTCCGAGACAACTCTGTTCCAAAAATGAACTCAAACTTGAAGAAAGAATATCAACAATGAAAAAAAAACAAAACTGAGCCAAGAGCCGACGATATAAACACACATAAAAATGGGCAGTAATCGACCAAATCGTCAAGAATGTCTGCCTTCTGCACTTAAGTTGAATTTTCGACCAAACATGGAGTTTAATGATTCCTAAACCACTAGCTAAATGTAAACTCTAAAGTGGATTAATGAAATTCTGTTGAATTTGGTTCTGGCATACTCAGTCCCATAATCATCACTCAAAGGGATTCTTTGTTATTGAGGCTAAATCACAAATTATTGAACTACAAAAGACCGTCGAAAATTTCCACAAAAAGAATGCAATTTGCCTTGGATCAACACAAATTTAATCTTAAATTTCTTCTTGTTTTACTTCAAATTACTGTAACTAATCACAATGAAATCGCATAAACTCTCATACTCAACATCATTTGTTCAAATGCACAGTCATTCGCCATTAGTTTCATATGAACATATTGAAATTGAAGTTTGATTTCTCCAAATTCATGAAATTAAGTTCAAGAGATAACAAGAGAGAAAGAAGATATCTGTCACCAGTTTAAGTGTGTGGGGAAGCAGTTGTATCAGAACTGGAATCTTGATTGCCTCGACGGAGATCTTCAATCAGGTTCCCCAACTCTTTTCTAGCAGACTCTCTTCCAAACATGAACCCATACCTGAGAAGAACTGATTAACAGAGAATCTATAAAAAGTGAAGTAAACGGAAGAGATAGAACAAAACAAATACCAGCAGGAAACGGCTGAGAAGGCTGCAGCAGTGGCAATAGTCTGAATCAATGTGAACGACTTCGTCATTGATGTTAAATTTCGACGAAACACTGTTTTTGAGGGTTTAAGGAAGATTTTAATCTTCATAATTTCTAAACTACTAGCTAATGTAAATTCTGAAAAGAATTTCAAGCCTATCTTGTTCAATTTCCATTAGACTCGCCTTTACTATCAATCTCAAAATTGTTGAATATGATCCCTAATCTCGACAATTGTTGAGAATGTTTCCAAAATCATGAAACGTCAAAAATTATAATGTGGTAATATTATAGTGTCAAATTTAGCTACAAAATAAGCATTCGCCTGCAGATCACCGGTTGCATGAATTCTACCTCTCAATTTCCTTCTGATAATCCTCTCCATCCCCATTCATTTTCCACAAACAGTTCAAACCTTTCTCGCAATCATCCGTCAGTACACAAGTAAACAATAAGCACCATTTCATCAAACACAACATATGCATCATTAATTATTCTGCAATTCTGATACATATTTACAGAAGCCAAAAAAAATCGATCACCACAAACAGAAGATGAAGAAATCAAGAGGGGAGAATTCGGACCTACAAATGACCAAGGGAGACTGGCAACGACGGTAGAGACGTTGAGTGAATAGGAAAAGGAAGAAGCCGAACTGCTAGAAAGGAGATAAATGAGGGAGAAGACAAATGGAGAACTGGAAGTGTGGAGAATTGAGTGAATCTGAGGTTAGAGACAGGCCTTCGCTGCAATGGCGAAGAGATTTTGAGAAACTAGCTCTATAGTGAGGGCAGGTTAATTACTGAAAATTACCTTTCTCTACGTATTTTCGTTAAGAACTGATAAAATACCGAAAACTAACCTTTTAAACCACAGAAATTACCAAATTATCCACAAATAAAATTTAGGTTTCTTTCTCTCCGTCTTCTTCACTACAACTCACCTGCAGACCCCTCCCTCTCTCTCTACCAGTTTCTGCTCATTTCAACTTTCGCTTCTTTGTTTCCATTGAAAACTGCCTCTCCGGCGTTGCTCATCTCGAATTCAGCTCTGTTCTCTTCGGTTAGTGGTTCAATCTTTCCTCGGTTGTTATGGCTATTTTTAGGATTTCTGGCAGAGCCTGTGTTGTCTGACAGATTCTGCGTTTTCGTTCTTCCTGTTTGTCGGAGATTTCAATGGCTTCATGTGAGTGCTTCTTCCTCTGTTCAGGAGATCTTTTTGTGCTTTCATTTGTACTAGTCTCTTCTTTATCATGGTTTTTACATGATAATATGTTTAGTTCTTTGGTCATTCGCCACAATTGTGGATGTTTTAAGTCCTTGTTACAGTGTATGATTGAATTTGAATATCTCAGATTTCTTTTGCGAGACTTTAGTTAAGTTTATCAAAAAAAAAAAAAAAAGTGGATGTATCTAAAATTTTCACTTTTTGTAGACGTTGTGATAATCATATTTCTTAATTTTCAAGTCGCTACACGTTAGCGTGTATGGTGGAATATAGCACTCTTCTTCCACGGGCTTTACTTAAATTTTTTATGAGCGTCAGCGGTGCCTTATCCTAAACTTGTGTTAATCTTGCAGCCTGGATTTGTTGAGAATCATTACGTGCAATTATTTTGTATATTCTCAATAATCATGGCACATTCACTGCTCAAATATAACTTGTTGGATGTTAACTCAAACAAATTTTCTTTATCATTTCCAAAAATAATGGTTTTTTAAGGATTGGTGGATGCAGTGAATGAAGAAACTGCAGATGGGATTCTTGTTGATTATGATATTAATGAGCCAACCATGGGAGAGAAACTTGCATTAAATTTTCCAGATAATGATAAGGTTAAGAGCCATGAGGAAGAAGAGCCTTCAGGCCTTGCAATGCCCCCAAGAGCAGATTCTGTTCATGTTATGCTAAAGCAGGCATTGCGTGCTGATGATCGTAGCCTTATGTTAGATTGTTTATACACGAAAGATGAAAAGGCATATATCTTTTTATTTTTACTACTGATTTGCCTGTCACTTCTCTTGACTCAGATATAAATAACATCCCTAATGTGTTCCATGTTTTCAGGTTATCTCGAAGTCTGTTTCTCTTTTAAACTCATCAGATGTATTGAAGCTCTTAGAGTTTGTGATATCTATTATTGAGTCAAGGTAAATTATCGATGTTTATATTTTTATTCTTTATCTGACAATCCATTTAAATTATGCACTTAAGAAATAAGAAAAGTCGTTTGTATTTTACTTTGATTATGCTAGAATTTAGGGTCAATATTAATTATTACAATTGTAAAAGTTATTTGCAAGCAGATAGTGAAGATAATTTGAAAGTTTATATGTTTTCATAGAGCCACTGCAATCGCAGCCCAATGTACCGATTTGATCATATGTTTAGTGGAGTTAAGTTTTTTTTATGCTAGGGATGAACTATTTACTATCTGATTCTACTAATGACATCGCTGCTGGTGTAATTTTATATAATGAAAAGAAATTAATAGGGAAACTCGTTGGATCACTTCATTTATATGTTTGATTTTGTGAAGGTAGGCCAGAAAAAATGGATGATCTTGAGTCACTCCTCCTAGTTTTCTTTGAGTGTTTATTTCTTAAAAATATATATTATCATTGCAGCGGAGCAATTATTGCATGTGCCCTTCCATGGTTGAGAAGTCTACTCCTTCAACATTCGAGTGAAATAATGTCACAAGAATCTTCATTATTTACTCTCAACTCTTTATATCAGGTACATGTCTGCCCGTGATTCAGGATCGTCATGATTGATAAAATTGTCAAAAAATATTGGTTTGTTGGTTGTTTTTATGCTATCCTTTGACGTGAATATTTTAATTTGTGTGGATTGAATGTATGGATATTTCATTGCATTAGATTTTTCTGATAGATGAAAATAATAATAGTTGGATGCTTATAAATATTTAGTTTTTGATTATTACTTATGGGCTTCAGATCTATATTTTGTGAAAGAATAATGATAAAACATTTTCATCAATTTTTTCTTGAACGAAGAGTAATTTTTTAAACAACTTTCAATTGTTTTTAGATAACATTTTTTGAAGAACACATTTGAATTTATCATTTCAACATTCTTCTATTTTTCTAAACTATCTCTGCATCCAATCCAAGGCTCTCTACACTCCAAGAATTATCCTTTGCGCCATAATTATTTTCCTCCACCCTGCTCTGTCCATTCAGTTTATAATGAAGAATTATTGTGCGCAGCTCATAGAGGCTAGAGTTTCTACATTTCAATCAGCTCTTCAGCTATCAAGTAGCATAGACTTCCTTTGCAGGGGAACAAGGGTAAGTGAGTTCCAACTGATAGATAAATTCATCAAACTGTCATTTTATTTTTGTCATACTTTTTTTGCCAGTTTGTTGATGAAGACGAAGATGAGAAGATCACAACAATACCGATTATTTACGAAGACAAAGATGAAAGTGACGAATCGGAATCAGAAGATGCAATGGAAACTGATCAAGATGAAGGAGAGGAAGGTGTTGACAATCTTTATGAGGTTGAAGAGAGTGGTGAAATGAGTGAATGATTCAGGCAAATTAATCTTCCATAGTTTCAATTTTGACTTAATTTTTAACTCTGTATTCTTAGTGTTTCATGTTCGGAATTATAGATTTTTAGATGATTATATGTTTGAGGTACGTTGAAAATGAATAGTAGGCTTACGACATCATTTACTCATCGGTAAAATTATTGTGTTGTATAAATATTTAAAATAATAGACTACACGAGACGTAACTGGAAGATTAAAATATAAAATGAAAATGTAAATGTAAAATAACATTTAGAAAATACATTATATCATACATATTATGCTTAGAACTCTTCAAATTGAGTCTAAAGATCAGAAAAATACCCATATGAAGAGCAGCCAGCTCTAGCAGACACCATTCTTCTTCTTCTTCTTATTAGCCACAAACATCTTCCAAATCGTAGACACCTCCCTCTCGACCTCCTCGTCGCTCTTCTTAATGATCACAGTTACAGTCCCACTCTCCGGGGCCGTTTCCTTGCTGACTTCTAATTTAGTGGCTTCTAATTTAGTTGTAATCACTCGCGCAGGAAGGGTGTCGAGTTCATGCAAAACTTTTTCGATATCAAAGACCAGGCGTTCAGCGAGTGTGCGAGAAAAATCTTCACGTATTACGACCCTCAGCACTGTTATGTGTTGTGCATCGGCTGGCATGGTGTAGGCCGGGACTATCCACCCAAAGCGCCTCAACATTTCGGAGATTTCAAACTCGTTGTGGCAGCTGTTGTCTTTGAAAGAGAAAGCAACTAGTGGGACTCCGTCATCTTTGGAGACTATGGTGAAACGTCCCGTATTTTCCAGTCCTTCTCTCAGCACTATCGCGTTTTCTCGGCAATTTTCCATGACATTTCTATATCCCTGTCATAGCATCCAAAACAAAAGTGTCTTATTGGTGAGAGGTATGCGTAGTAACCAAAGATTAAACAATCGGAGTGAGCTCGAGAAGAACGTCGGATCAAAAAGAAATTAAAGGGCGATCAAGGACCTGTCAAACCAAACCGAATTATTATTTATCAAACTGGTTTTGTCCGATTTCTAGATGTGATGTTTGGGTTTTAGTTATAGAGAGGGAAAGAACCGACTAATTGATTTTCGGTTACACGACTATTTAAACAGCTAATTGTGAACAATGACTAAAATAAACTACTTGAATCATGCTTGGTCAAGAGCATTTTGGAGCTAACCTCGTATCCTAAGCGAATAAGCTGGTAATACTGGGCAATGACTTGGCTAGAACCTGCAATTGTCAACGTTAATCTTCATCCAATCAAAGAATTTGAAGGAAGATCTTGAAAACTAACGATAAGATTAGGATACCGAACCAAAACACAAATTAACGGCTTTTGAAACGATTGATCAGTGTCAATCTGATTTTGCTACCTTTGGAGAAGTTGAGGGTGAAAGTTGGTTGATCTGCTCCAAGATAGTTGATATGGAAAATGAGTTCTTCAGGCAAATCCTCTTTGCTTCTCCAAATAACCCATCCAATTCCGGCATAAACAAGTCCGTATTTATGGCCGCTGACGTTAATGCTCTTCACCAATGGCAGCCTGAAGTCCCACTCAAGCTCTGGGTAAAGAAATGGAGCAATGAACCCTCCGCTTGCAGCATCTACGTGAATAGGAGTATCCCATCTACCACATCAATAATTTCCAATCACCATTAAATCTCAACTGAATCACTCAAAGATTAGAGAGAAAAATAACGATCTGTCTTTCATTTATAACAGCAAAGTAGTAGAATTCAGACCAAGAAACAAACAATTAAAGCAGCTATTCCTAAACCCATTAGGATTGGATATGCATTCTATTATTTAAGCTCTGAAAAATAAAACCAGCACTGACTAGGAATTTGTCTAGAGAGTGTTGAATTAAGTCCAATATTTCATAAACTCAGCAAAGATTGACAAAGAACAATATTTCATAAACTGAGTTTGCTTGTATATTTTCTAATGATCAATGATTATTCAATCTTGTTCCTTCCATGGATATAAGTTCCAATCTAGAACCGAGCCACGTTAACATCGTTGCTTTTAATATTGTTTTTATTTTCAGTTTACGTCTACTTAAAGTTCTTCAACAATTAGTGTCAAAGAACAATTGTGTTTTCATCAAAAGATTTTAAGTTAAAGTCCTCACAATTTGCTTTATACAGTGGGAAATTTATCAGAGGGAGAGGGAAGTTACCCAGTTTGCTTGTTTTTCTGGATCAAGAGATCGTTCAAGAGTTTGACGTCCTCGAATTCTCCGTTTAGAGTAGAACCCAGAATTGCAGCGACGCAGATGGTGTTCTCGTCGACCATCTCCACCGCTTTCTTTGGGTCCATCACATAATACCCTTCCCTCAGCTTCACCTCCTTCAGCTCCACCTCAAAGTACCTTGCAAATTTCTCCCAGCAAACCTTCGTCCAGAACAGATTATATATTCCGTAGATCGGATTAATTCTTTCGACATTAAAAGCAATTTCGGGCTGATCCTATTTTCAAATTTGAGAAGAGTAAATACCTGGACATTAGCTCCAGTGACGATGTTGGGCTTATCACAGGGTTTGCCCTCTGTTTTCCTTCTGTTCTGCCATTTTCGCTTGAAAGCCAAGCCGGCAAGCATGATGGCCTCCGACGACCCCACCGTTCCGACGCCCACCGCCGTCTCTGACTCTCCAAGCGGCGCATTGAAAAGGTGAGCTATAATGTTCACACATCGATTCTGCATCCACCAAAATCATCCCCATTTCACTAATTTTCCACTTCTTTCTTAGCATTATTATAGTTTTCCTCTTTCTAGTTTCTTCACTCTCGGAAGACCCACGTCTGATATTCACTCAGAGAATCCAAATTGAATCGCAGATGAAAAATGACGAATATTGCGTTAATTTAATTTTTCACGTGAATTAAACAACACCCATGCAAATCAAATCATTCACAGACAAATTAAAAAGGTTGTAATTCTACATTTAAGTTTAAAAATTGATAATTTTACAGAACATAATTTATTAAAAAATGAACATCACATAATAATGCGACAGGGGAGAATAATTTGCTGGACGTGCAGTCCCGATTTAAATCTAAAATAGTAGAATACCGTTGCAGGGCTGTTCTTTTTTAACCCCTCACCGATTAGAGCTCAAATTATATATTTAGTTAAATCAAACATGCATCCTTTAACTATCAATTATTTAAATTTTATTGACAATTTATCTATTAATTCTAGCATGCTTATACAATGTATTTCATTTAATCATGTGTTTTCACTCAATTTCCGGTGTCTCTAACAATTTCTAACCCCATTTTAAACTTTATCAATATCTTAATTTCAAAATTAAGTTAAAAATCAACAAATAGACTAGAATTTGAGTTAACAAGTTTCTTAAATTAAAAACGTGGTACACACGTGCCACATTTTTCAAAAAGTCTAAAATTACTTATATATGAAAGATAAAGTTCGATTTGTCCACAATAAAACGGGCCTAAATTACAATGTACCTAATAATTATATACACACACAACTATATATATATATATATATATATATATATATTAAAGAAATGGTAATTATCAATTTAAACCCCAAAGTATGATGTTAATTTGAAACACTCTCTAAACTAAAAATTTTAATAACTAAAACCTTAAACTATAAAAAATGTAACAAATCAAACCATAGCGGGAGGCTGATCACCCCCCGTTCTTAATTTACATAGAGAATGAGGAGCCGATCACCCCCCCCCCCCCTGTTCTGTCCAGTGCTTACGTGGCACTGGACATATTGGGTTGGGGGGTCGATGTGGTGGTGGAGATCTCCGTTCAACGTGCACCGTGCATGATTCGAGAACGGGAGCTCCATGCTCCAGAACGGCCCTCCATTCCTTGGCCCGCAACGACCTCCTGTTCTCAAAATTAGGGCTGAGAACGAGGGGTCGCAACGGGGGGCCAATCCCCAACGGTATATAAAAAATCGACCCCCTTGTTCCACCCCCTACTTTCGAAAAAAATCAATTTTCTCTCAGCCCTCCTCGATTCCAACCCAAAATCCAACCACTTCACGCCCCACTGTGTTGATTTCTCAATCCCTAATCGTTTCCTTCAAATATCATCAAAAAAATCTCATAAATTTAAGCCCTAAATCGTCCAAATCATCAATTCAACCTAAATAGAAAAATCCCCTCAAATGGCTTCCAAATTGACGATTAAACGAAAGGCTGCCCCGTCACAAGATGGCCCAACTGAACGTGTTTTGCCAAATCGTTCATCGTTATCACAAGGTACTCCGACTCAAGCATGACACTTGTCAACTCGGTATGTTTCTATTGAATTTTGAAATCAGATGTGTCAAGAGTAGTTTGAGCGGAATATGTCAAACTGCTTGGTTATTCATTCCAAGATCGTCAACTTTAGAGGTTGGAAGTCATTGGAAATCAAGCAGATGTTCAACAGAATCGCCCTGTATGGAGTACACGAATTTAGGGGCGATAGCTGCGATATAATTGGTCGCTTGTTTTATGCGATTTTGACCTCTATCGAGAGGGCAAGATGTTTGAAGACGTACATTCTTGGTACAGAGATCGTTATACCTCTAGAGACGGTTAATGAATTGTTCTGGTTTGCCAGAGAAGGGATTGAGGTGGAGAGATACTACTATACTTCCGAGATTATGATTTTTTCAGATCAGCCGAATGACTAGATTTCCTTCGAGAAATTCATCGCAGTCCCAATATGGTAGGATTCGTGAAGCTAAAATCCAAGGATTTGAACTTCAAAACTCAGATTATTCACAATCTGATAATTCACATCATTCTACCTCAAGATGGACATAGAGATTTCGTGAGCTGCATGGAACTCTATGTGATGGAGAAGCTATACAACAAGAAAATGGTCGGCTTTGACTTCGTGATTTTTGATCACATGCATGAGATTGGTCGGACATGCAACAAGAATATGTCGTACAACACGTTGATTCAGAAGATCATCGACCGAGCTCAGATTCAGCTACCGATTAGAGAGCATATGAGAGCACAAAAATCCAACGATGTATTTGATAGGCTTCATTTGATTCGGATGGGCCAAGTTGAAGTCAACGATACTTGGGTGTTCAAGGGAGATCGGTGGGCCTTCATCTCTGCAGATATTCCTATGGAAGAAGTCACCGCGCGATCATTGTCCCCCCCCGGCTAGTAGGTGGGACATGATGAAGTAGATACTTGAGTTTCTTGTACGCAGAGTCGAGGACCTCACCGTGACACACAGAGAGTTAGTTGTGTAACGACCTCGTTTCCCAGCAATATATTGTCCGCTCTGGGGATTGGGCCGTAGCACAATATCTTCCCCTCGCGGCTTTGTTTGGTGAGAACTTCCCAGAAGGTCACCCAACCTGGGATTGCTCTCGCCGAAGCACTTTTAACTTCGGAGTTCTTATGGGATCCGTTGTCAATCGTGCTCCAAAACGCGTCTTGCTATGTTGGAAGGGTCTCTTTACATATGTTTCATTTCCACATACTTCTCCAAGCGATGTGAGATTGTGACGACCCCCTTTTTACGATCTGTCACCTTCCGGTTCGCCCGCGCGGACGTACTGCCATCCGGGTTCCGATTCGTGCAGCCATCGTACCCATACGTGTATATTCGGGTCATCACAAGTTGAGTCCCACAGAGAGTTGAGGAAAACCCTCATGGATAGGGTGGATCAAGATGACGACGATATCCCACCGTAATTTAGTTTATATTTTATATTTCATTTTATGTACTTTACTTTATGTTTGTAACTTTAGGTTTGGTTTGTAACTTTAGTTTATGTTTGTACTTTAGGTTATGATTGTACTTTAGTTTATCTGGATCTGGCTTTGGGTTATACAATTGATATTTCTTCTGTGTATGACCACAATAGCTTGTACTGTTCGTCGCCCTTCCTTTCATTAAGTTTTCGAGATTCGCTTCTTGCTCTTCTAGTAAAACTTGGTGTAATGTTGACATTTAAATTCCTCCTTACTATCTCGATAATGGAAGGAATTTTTCACGTAGGTTGACTTTTGAACCTATCCAAATAATGATTTGCCACTCATTTTGAAGTAACGTGTCGATTCTCAATTTTTCTTGAACAGTTGTGAGAATCGTTGAAACTCTTTATTTGAAACATAAACTTATTTTGCATTTTCAAACCATGCAGTCGCCAATCACATCTGTCTTCACACACTGTCGTCAGTCGTCGAGATTCATTTTGAATGAATTTAATCTCATAACCATTATTCAAAACATATTCTACTATTTCTTCTCTAATTGCTTGTAAAGAACTATATTTTTTCTGCAGATAAAATCTCATCAAAATTTCTTCCCTCATCAGTATGTTTTTCACCTCATCATCTTTCGAGTTGACCAATGTTCGAAGCTAATCGTCTAGAGTTTTCGATATCGATTGCGCCTCTATTTCTTCATTATCTTCTAGGTGATCAAATGCCCAAAGATCACCATATATGGGAGTGGAGTACGAATATCAGTACATAGTGGCATCACAAATTGTTGTCTCGTCTAAATCAATTGATCTACTCGAATCAAAATACATCGACGCCGCTAATATAGAGAAAATTTGCCGGAGAGTAGAGAAAATAGGGTAGATTAAAGGTTTTAGGGTTTTCGCGAGCCGGGAGGTGAGAATGAAAGGTCCTTTTCTTATATATTATCAGGGATCGACCCCTCGTTCTCAAAATTAGAACACATAACGGGGGTCACCGCCCCGAAACGACTCCCCATTCTTAAACATAATGTTTGAGAACAGAGTCCCGATCCGGGGCGGGGACCCCCTGTTCCAAACCACCCTCTAAAATGGGGAGGTAGGAAACAGGGGTCGTTCCGGGGCGGGGACTCCCCGTTTCTGAGAATCCCTGAAATGGGAGATGCAGTGAACGGGGAGTCGTTCCGGGGAGGGGACCCCCTGTTCTCGAGCACCCCTAAAATTGGGGTGCAAAGAATGGAGGGCTGTTCCGGAGCGGGGACCTCTCGTTCTTTTATTACGTGTGGTGCATTTGAACGGCTCCACCCCTCATATCGACCCTCCAACCCAATATATCCAGTGTCATGTAAGTACTGTACAGAACGAAGGGTGATTGATTTCCCGTTTTCGGCGTAAATTGAGAATAGGGGGTGATCGGCTCCTGCTAAAATTTGATTTGTTACATTTTAAATAGTTAAGATTTTAGTTGTTAAGATTTTTAATTTATGTGGTATTTCAAATTAACTTCTTTGAACAAATAGATAATTAATCTTGAAGAAAAATGTTACAGATCATGCATGCTCTATCTACCATTAATATTATAGATAGGCCGCATGCTATTATAAAACCGTGTGCGCGGCTACAAGGCTGGACAAATGAAGCTTCATCATTTAACCATGTGGGTGCCTGTTTTAGTGCTTATTCTTCTATAATTAATTATACTTCCACCTGCTCTTAATTTTATTCTTCGTAGAAGAAAAGTATTATCCCACAGCTTATTATTTTTATTGAAAAAAGTATATTATTAACTACGTAATTATTTATAATTTATTATATTAATTACGTTAATCAATAATAGAATTAGAAAATAATAATAACGGTAAAGCGTAGTATTTCTGGATATATTCTATTAATTAAAAAAGTAGAAGAGGACAAGTGACGTGCCTGAAGCTCAGTGGTCACCGGGTATTCATCCATGTCAACGTAGTTCTTGTTAATGGAGGACATGATCAGCTTGTCGCACTCCGGCTCCATCCACGTCGTCACGAAGGACGCCAGATTCAGCCTCGGATTTCCGTCCAGCATCAGCTCGTCGTTGATTATCTGGTACGCCGCCTCCTTCGGGATCGAATTTTCCGGCATTCGGAACCTAATCGCAGGATCCGCCGTTCAAATTTCAAAATCTCGGCTCGGAATCGAAAGAGAAACAACAGCCTGAAATTCGAAAGCAGACTAACCTGGGAAGAGAAGTTCTGACGTATCGGGAGGCGAAGGTGGAGTGGATGGAGACATCGCTTTCAGATGCAGCTTTGGAGAGCACCATGGCGGAGAAGGAGAAAGGAGAGAAAGAGAGAGAATAAAGGGGAAGAGTCTGAAATAAGCAGCTTGAGGAAGAAGAAAAAGAAGAAGACAGGGTCGCTTAGAAGAGCCTCCACCATTTAAAGAGCCAATTTTTCTATTATTAAACTTATTTATTACCCAAATTATGAAAAATACTTTATTTTAATTTTTTTTTTTAAATTGAAGAATAATTTATTACTCTTCTTTTACTACAATTTCAACCCAAAAATCATCTCTTCTAATAATAATCTCTCTTGAAATATCATTACTAAAAATAAAATATATAATGTCACATGTGAGTCGGAGGCACTAAGCAACGCTCCTTTAATGATAAAATAACGGGTAAAAGGAAAGAATAAATAGATTCTTAAAACGTTATTTTTAAATAAATAACTCTCTCAACTTAAAAATACTAGCAATTAAGTCTAGATGTCATACCAAGGATAGCATCCTCATTTAATTTTTGTGAAACCCTATTGTTTTTAATCAATTGTTCTCTCTGACTCATCAACTGTCGTCGATAAAACATTATTTTTCCTTGTTAATTACTCTTTCTTTTTTCTCTGTCACAGACATGAAGTGTACCTTGAATTGAAATTTGTTAATAAAAAAAATTATGAAAGAATTTAAGAGAGAAAGAAATATTATTCTTAATATAATAAAAAAAATTATATTTTGCTGGAAAAAAATTAATCTTACCACGAGAGGATCTTTGCCTTGAAAGAAATGATTAGGAGTGACCAAAAAAAAGAAAACAGAGTAATCAGGAAAGAGAAAAGTAGAAACCATTAGATTTAAAAAATTAAATTATATGAGAGGTTAGGATGAAAAGACAAGATCTTTCCACGAGAGGATCTTTGCCTTGAAAGAAATCATGTAATTTTTTCTGTTGGGCAAATAATTTTGACGATTTTGACAATTCTAAACATCCAGTTTCTCCATGAAAATCACTAAAATTGCATAAATATACATTTCCCTAAAGCATGTGCCCGAAGATCTATATTACGGACAATAAATTCATCGACCTAAATTTTGTTTAACCCAACTGAAAAAGGTTCGCACTCAGTTTCATTCTGTTGCTACACATCCCCGGTTTCATCAATGATCGGTTGAACTGAACCAAACTAATATCAACAGGAAAGTTAAAAAGGATCCTGCCCACTAATTTCAAATTCCGAAACTAAGATTTTATCAATTAATAATAAAAATAGCCCAAAGGTAAATCACTAATCTAGGTAAAGAAAAAGATAACAATAAAAGAAAAAATGTCAAAAAAGGAGTAAATAAGAAGACTAGAGCTTTTTTATTATCTTTTGAAACGCCAATCAGCAATTGCTGTTTTAAGTAAACAGTTTAAGCATGCTGTTAATAGTAAAACACGAGAGAGATAAAATTACAGCTGCTGAAGAACATGCACTCCTCCACTTGAGAAGTTAATAGGAGGACATCAGGCGCCCCTGCAGTAGTACAAATAGAGTTCAATTAGCACAACAGATGACTATTAGAAATTATCTTACCAATTAATTAAAATTCTTTCATTTGGCAAGTTAACTTGTCAATCCATAATTACACTTGAGTGTTGTTAAATAACGGAGGTAAACATGGAATTACAATAACCAGGATAAGAATTACACTCGTCTTACTCTTTCGTGCGCTACCACTATAACCAAAAACTCTAAAGTCTCAGACCTTTGTTCAGCATGCTAATGTACATAATTAACCATTATCAAGTGCTGCCAACATGTATTTTGGGCGAAGGGACAATGCACTAATGACTTGGGGGAAGATGCATATTGAAGTTCAACTACGCTCCTATACTTTCAGACAAATTCACAAGAAATGATGCTTTTCAAAACAAGTAATAGCATCTATTCAAGTGGTCAGACGTTAATAAGTTCAATGCATCTCAACCACAATATCCTGTCATGCCAATAAATGCTTAAGAAATGAAAATCCTCAATTCGTTAAAAACTTGTGGAAACTCTCTTAAGACAATAACATGCATTTGACACTGAAAAGCGGAATTTTTCAGGTCAAATACCACCATCCCTTGCCAGTCTAGATTGTACCGTTTTAAGTGAATTTTATAATGAATAAAGTAGAATCAGTGTGAGTAAAATAATTGCGCTGGGAAAAGAACTCACGAAATAAAAAAGCTTATACCGCCTTAAGAGCAAGTCTTGCTTTTAAATCCTCTGCCACAGCATCAATAAACTCTTCCGTATTCAAATAATGGCTCTTAGTAACCCTACAGCATCAGAATAATATGCTTGACTCAATAAATAATAGAGCACAGAACTATCTCAAATACACGATAGAGAGCATGAAATCATAAAAATTAAATAAACTTCCGATACTAACTTAGATCCATGGATGAGAAGAGCAAGATCCTTGGTCATTTTTCCAGATTCAACTACTCCAACACAAGCAGCTTCTAGCTTCTCAGTGAAATCAAGGAGTCTAATATTGTCATCAAGCTTCGCCCTTTCAAGAAAAATAGATTTTTTATTGAATATTTTCAAGAATCCGATTGCACATATAAATGACTCTCTTCTAAGAAATTATAGAACAAAACCTCACAAAACATTTTACCTGTGCGCAAGACCACGTGACCAAGCAAAAATGGAGGCTATACTATTGGTGCTCGTTTCACCGCCTTTCTGATGAACCCTATAATGCCTTGTTACTGTGCCATGGGCAGCTTCTGCTTCTATGGTTTTTCCATCAGGACACACCTGAGTAAGGACAGTATCAAAAAAGGTAATGAGTGTAAAACTACATCCTGTTGGGATACCATCGTCAAAAATATAAACTAAATAAGTAGTAATACACGTTTTCAAGCCTGATTTCATAGAATAATCCTGATATGAAATATTTAACTGACATTTTTTAACTATATGTATAGTTAGGCAAAATAAAACAATTTATAACCTCTTGCTTATATAAGTTTTCCTTTTTCAGAAAGTCTGTTAGAAACTTATTCAAACAATTCTCCTCAAATAACCTGCACTAATGCATAATAAGAACATATATCAAGATGGAATATAATTAAACCACCAATATTTTACCAACTTCAACTCTTAGTTGTTACCCAAGAAAATAAACATTTGCTTGTCATAAAAGAAAATAACTATTGATAGATTCTCTTATAATGTTATTCAGTTGAAAAGATAATAAAGATTATGCACTGAGAAAAAGGGACAAAATTACCATTGTTAGTATATATATCAATGACAAAATTGGACGTTATGAAACTTACCAGTACAGACGTCATTAATCCAAGTGATCCAAACCCTATAATCACAAGAATTGTATTATTGATAAAGAGAGAGATTTAAAGCTAGTGAAAATTCTATAGTTGCAGAAACTGAGGCTAAATTTCTACCTTGTTAAGGTTATCCTAAATAAAAGATGGACAATGGCACAAACTGAGAATATTGGCAGTGTTTACGAGAGATTTAGTTTTACCTACCTTGAGCCAAGAAATCACTCTGGACATCTCCATCGTAGTTCTTGCATGCCCAAACATAACCTCCATCACTCTTTAAAGCATATGCCACCATGTCATCAATGAGACGGTGTTCATACCTTTAATATTAGTAGCAGGACAAGTAGGAGTTAAATTATATCATTTTAAGCAAAAAAAAGAAAAGAAAACCTATGCATTATCATAACTCTAAAACAAATCAACAAACCACTCACCATATGCCAGCAGCCTCAAACTTTGATTTCCAGTTTGCCTCGTAGACTTCTTGAAATATATCCTTGAATCTTCATGAAATAAATAAATGTTAGGACTGTTTAAGTACAGTCAGAAAAAGGTTGCCTACATTTAAGGTAAATCTACTTGCATACCTTCCATCATACTTCTTCAGAATTGTATTTTTTGTACTAAGGTAAAGAGGCCACTTTTTCTGATAAGCAGTGTTCATAGATGCATCCGCAAAGGCAAAGATGGACTGTAATTGAAGGTTTAACAAGGAGTTAGTGATTTGAAGATTTAGAAAGGTACTCACTAAGAGAAAATCAAGAAATTAGAAGAAAAAAGTTTCTCATTAAGAGTCAATCAAGAAATTAAAAGAACAAACCTCATCCGTATTATACATGGACAGTGCTACTCCTCCAGCACCAGTAAATTTATAGACCTCTAACTCTGTCTGCTCTCCTTCCGGCACTGAAAGCATTATAACACCCTTTAACTTGAACTACAGTAAATTGTACAATGAAATTGAAGAAAATGATGAACAATAATATAGATCTTAGATATCTGTTGATGAAAGATGGAAAGTTTACCAAACACTAGTTTCAATGTCCCAGCTCCTTTAATAACTGTATCAGTGGCTCGATACTGATCCCCAAAAGCATGTCTTCCAATGCAAATTGGTTTGGTCCAGCCTGAAAAAAAAAAAAAAAAAAAGAAAAACCAAATTGTTCACATTTTTTCCCATCAAAGTATATAAATTACATTCAAAAGTTAATACCTGGGACTAGACGAGGTACATTTTTACAAATAATTGGTTCCCTAAATACAGTTCCTGCAAACAAATTCCAAAGCCAGTAACACAACCAACCAAATATGAGATAAGGCATAGAGATATTTTTTGGAAACATTTATTTTACCATTCAGAATATTCCTGATTGTCCCATTTGGACTTTTCCACATCTGCTTCAAGTTAAATTCCTTCACACGTGCTTCATCTGCCAAGTTAACATTGATAAACATTTTAAGTAATGAACGGTTCAGACATCAAAAAATGGAACATGCCCTTCCATATAACCTGGATTATGTTTACCTGGAGTGATAGTTGCACATTTGATTGCCACATTATACCTAAAACATAAATCCAGTTGTCAAACAACAGTAAAAAAGATCTTGATATAGAGGCTGCCAATTTTGAAGACTTAAAACTGACATCTATATATATTTTAAAATAAAAAATTAAAAGGACAGTTTAAAAGAAGAAAGATGCATCATTTCAAGATACTTGAAGGGGTATAAAAAAAGGATTATTAGGCATATATACTATGCTAAGATATATGAGTAATTAAGAATATTATAGAATATATTAAGTTATTATTTATTAGTATCTTTAAGGAATTTAGAAAATTTATTAATTAGTTTTCAATTTTTAAGATATTTTCAGTTTTAAGTAGTTTACTTATCATTAGTAATTTGGTCTCCGTAAACAATCGATCAGGTGATGTAATTAGGTAAACTTTTAAGAATTTATTATTGATATTGCTTCCTCCTTCCTATTCTCTCTCTCTCTCTCTAACTTCGTCTCTCTCCCTCTATTTCTCCATCTCTTTACTCTTTCAATTCTCCCGAACATCCTTCTTTTCCCACAAGTCCTAAATCACTTCTTAGTTAGAATCCCCACGGAAAAAGGATATTCCTCATAAAACTAACAAGTGATTTCTTGTTATGAAAATACCACAGAAATCAAATGGCAATGTACAGAGACATACTTTAGAGTAGCCTCGGCACTTTCAACTGTAACTTTATCATTCGTATCATCACGGTGGGGAGGCCGAGGTCAAAGTATTTGATGTCCAACTCTACAAGTCCTAAATCACTTCTTAGTTAGAATCCCCACGGAAAAAGGATATTCCTCATAAAACTAACAAGTGATTTCTTGTTATGAAAATACCACAGAAATCAAATGGCAATGTACAGAGACATACTTTAGAGTAGCCTCGGCACTTTCAACTGTAACTTTATCATTCGTATCATCACGGTGGGGGAGGCCGAGGTCAAAGTATTTGATGTCCAACTCTAGAAAAGGGAAAATAAGCTGCAGAAAATTTAAGAAAATTAATGAGATTTTTCTTTAGTCAGCAAAAATACTTGAATAACTAGATTATCATTACGCCAGTTAAAGAGTACAAAACTACCTTATCCTTGATTGATTTCCAGAAAACTCGAGTCATTTCATCTCCTGTAACGCGAATATAGAGCAGAACAGAGTCAGACAAATAAGTAAAGCAATAACGAGATAATCTATGGAGAGTTAAAGATAAGTAAGACAATTTATTCTACTTCCGTAATCAGATAGTATTATGAGAATAGGATGCCAAAGAAGGTTATGGACTTCCCAGACGCAAATCATTCTAAGAATCATATCAAACCCCTGATTTACATCATTCAAACTTTCAAAAACAATGATCGCGTGAAAAGAGGCCGACGCGAACCATTAGCAAAAAGAAAATCGCATTCGCTAAACAGAATCCAAGACTAATCTAAAGAACAAAAAAGAAAAACTGAATATGATATTTATAAACTCAACAACTCAGTATTCAGCGCGGGATGATTTCTTCATGCAAAACAATACGATTATAGTTCAGAAATGATATTTTCCATTATATTTTTCCAGCTTTCATCCCGATCATAGCCGAACCCTCTCTAAAAACCGACAAAAAAAAACGAAAAACCAAAACACGACAGGAATATCGGCAACGGGATCAGCTGAAAAGAAAAACAATCGCACCGTCCATCTCAACAATGGGGTTGGCCACCTTGATCTTTTCGAACGCCATTTTCTCTCTTCTCTCTCTCAAACGTCGAAAATGGAGTACTTCGAGAGAAATGGAAATACGAAAGAATACAGAGAGCCCAATGGAGAATTTGTAGAAGAAAAATAGACGGATAGTCTGAACCGATGGTGGGGTCCACTACTTTTTATAGGAAAAGTCCTGACCGGCTTTAATTGAGGGATTACTCCGTTCTGTTGCCCCTTTTTCTTTCAAATATTACATAATTGACATTATAGAATTATATTAAAAGTAGAGTAAAAATTATTTCAACTCCTCAACTATGATTTTTTTTTTTTTAAACATCATTAAAATAATAACCTTAACAAATACAACCTTCAACTATCATAAACTTAACAATTTAATCCATCGATCACTCCTTATTCTATATTTTTTACCTAGAACGGGGGCTGAACAATTTAACCCCTCGTGGTCCCTCGATCCCCCATTGTTCTACATTTTTTTGCCTAGAATGGAGGGCCATTCTCCCGAGTCGGCCCTCCGTTTTCAAAAATTACTCTTGAGAACAAGAGGACAAGGGTGGTTTTCTTATATCGGCCCCCACTTGTGTAACAGCATAGGACTTTTCGTTCAGATTGTCCCCCCTGCCCCGTTCTCAAAATTAGGACTGAAAACGGGTCTTGTATATAAGAGATCGACCCCCCACTTTCAGAACACTAATTTTTTCTCTCGGTCGTCGCGATTCCAACTCAAAATCTGGTCATTTCACGCTCCCACTTTGTTGATTTCTCTATCATTGTTGATTTATTACAACTATTATAAAAAAATTTGAACCCTAAAACCCCAAAAAATTCCCAAATCTAAGCTTAAATATCTCAAATACTAGCCATTTCAAATGACCCCCAGATTGGTCTTTAAATGAAAAGTCCCATAACAAGCAGGTCCGTCACAAGGTGGCCTAAAAAACTAGGCACAGTTGTCACAAGGTGCCCTGACATATCGGGCACCGTCGTCACAAGGTGTTCTGGGTCCACTAGGAGGATTGGGTGGTTGAAGACGTACATCTGCGGTACAGAAATTACCGTATCTCTAAAGGTTGTTAATGAATATCGTTTGGTATTTTTTTCCTCCATTCCAAAGTTGGGACCCTCGTTCATTATTCACTTTATAAATTAATTTTAAAAAAATACCAAACGATATTGAATTTGCTTAAAAGTTTTATCACATGTTCATTATATAATAGGAAGATAATAAAAAAATTATAGATTATAATAAATCTAAAATTACATATTACAATAAATATATAAACTATGCATTGTAATAAATATATAGTAGGAGCCGTTCTGGAGTCCAATAATTAAGAACGGATACCCGTTCTCCCGAGCTGGCCCCCCGTTGTAAAATGCTCTTGAGAACAGGGGGCTGGCTCGGGAGAACGGCCCCCCGTTTCGGTTCCATGTGCACTGCACATGGAACAGGAAAAAAACTCCACACAACCCCGACAAAATAGGGGTTTGTTCGTTTTAGATCGGCCCCCTGTTCTAGGAAAAAAAATACAGAACGAGAGATGATCAGAGGGCCACAATGGGTTAAATTGTTAGATTTATGATAGTTGAGGTTTGATTTGTTAGGGTTGTTAATTTAAGAGTGTTTAAAAAAAAAAATCATAGTTTAGGGGTTCAAATGGTTTTTACTCTTAAAAGTATTACCTTGTTTTGTGCAATAAAATAAGAGTATTGCTATTTTTACTTTTTTATTTATACTCATTTGAAATATTCGTTGACGTGTCAAACAATGATACAATTACAGTATAATTCATGTAATAAATTATATATAATTAATTTATTACATTTATTGTATCGATCATTTTTTGATACATCAGTAAATATTTTAAGAGAGTAAACGTAATACGTTTACTCTCTTCTTCTGCTCTATTAAAATATTTTCTAACGTGTCAAATAATAATTAGTGCAGTTAATATACTAAATTATAAGTAACTCATTTACTATATTAATTATACTAATAATTATTAAATGCGTAGAAATTGAAATTGACAAGTATAGAGTCACATCCTACGTTTTCTTTTATTATTCAAGTTGACAGTGCCGTCAAGGTTCGGTTACTTGGATGGCAAACAATGGCATTATTGTAAATAAAAAGAAAGAGAAGGCGACAGAAATAAGGACGAGGTCCGCGAAGGAGGGCTTTCTGTCAGAGAGCCGTCTGGTTGACCTAACCCCTCGCGTCTCCCCCTCCACATCTACAAAAACCCTACCAAATCCCCAAATATTTAATTATTTAAAAAAATAAAATATAAAATAAATTCCACTTCACCACGCATTGTAGTTAGAAGCTTCCTATTTCTCAAGTGCAACTTTTAATTTTCTTAATTATGGAATATTTGTTTGGTGGAGTTATCTTCCAAAGTCAGATAAAATATTATGATTAATGATTGATAATTATAATACTTCTTTAATTTTTAGTATTATTAGACACTAAACTCAAACATTAAATATTCTACGTTTTTGTCCTTGGCTATTTTTCTAACTTTTATTGAAAATCATGGTACTCAAAAAAATCAATGGTTTGAACGGACTCGAAAACAAAATTCAGATCACTAAACACTAACATAACATTAATCACGAGCAATACACTAGAGCTTTTCGAGGAATCGAGTCAAATTACGATAACCCATTTTACAAGCGTACAAATAAACTCAAGCAAAAATAGAATTTCACGACTCACTTATTGTCGCAGACATATTCGTCTAAGAACGCCTTGGTCAGGTTACCGAAGTAGAATTTACTGCTTCTGCAGCGGCATATCGTGTTGATGACATAAACAACTTTTGGTTGTAAAGTCACTTATTTGCTTGATGCATCACATTATAGTAAAGCGCGTAATTCACCTGAAATGAATTAAAAAGGTTGTTCAGTCCCACAAATTTCATGTGAATTCAAACCATCTACTACAACCTCCAAATCATACTACTTTCTATATAAAACTCTCTCATAAAATACTAACATTTGGCTTTTCTCTTAAGCTCGGTGCCAACTGTACGCGATCCATGGCCCAGTCCAGGCCTAGCATGATTTTCTTTTATCAGGCCTGGTCGGCCGAGTTCAAGCAGAGGCAGGCCGGACCGAGGCTTCTAGTGCTACGGCGCTAATGCAAAATCCACCATAATTGATTAAAAAAGTGGGCCTGCATGCCTGTCCAAGAGACCAAGGCTGTCAGGCTCGACCTACAGCTGACGAGGCTGAATTGTTTCGGAACGAAATAGTTCACGATGAATTACAAGTTCCACCAACACCAAATTCAACAAGTTTCTCATTCAATTCGGGTACGCAAGTCCACGAAAAGTTCCAAGACAATGAGTTGTTTAAAACTTATAGAATCTGTTAGTGTACAAGTGAAGTCAAACTACATTAACAGATAAAGAGGTTCACTACATGTCGCAAGAAGGAAAGTTGCAAGGATCATAAGCAAAATATGGCAAATCAGATACTAACTTTTCTTTTATTTCTCCAAGGGCAAGGATTCCCAATTAGGACTGACTTAAGAGTTTAAGGATTACCTCAAACTAGATGAGTGAGAAAATTGTAGGGGTATGAGAAAATAAGATAAAGAAAAAAATGTGAGAGATGTCTCTCGAAAAACGTTAATTTTTTTTTTTTTTTTGTAATCTCGAATGATGCTGCACGCGATGTTGTAGCATTACGCAAATACTTATTTTCTTGATTCGCTAATAAAATTTCGTTGTTAGAATTTTGGGCTCTGGACATTGGACGGTTTTGTCAGAACCACGTAAATTTTGTGTTTTTTATTTTTTTCAATTATTGTTGATTAATTCTGGCGTATTCTACAACACAAATACTGTAAATAAGTACCAATAATCCCTAAATTGAAATGAAAGAAAAATTCAGCAACTTCAGCAAAAGCTCCAACGGAAAAAATTAGTCTTAAGGAATGAGAGAATATTGTGTAAACCCAATAAACCAAAGTTTGTTCTAAACCCTAGAACAACATCAAGATCAAATCATGCCAAATTATTAAGATAAAAGAATTGTGTACCGGAATTCATCGTGATATATTTTGGTTGGTCGATTGGTCTTCCTCAATCAAACACCCAATGATTCCAATCGGTTCTCTCTCAATGATGGAATTGGAGAGATCTAGAATTCCTCTTTTTGTTTGATGTGTTGGGGACCATAACCATAAGTTTCTTTATATATTAGTCTATTAGGGTTCCCATTAAAACCCTAATAGGCCTAATATGAGTATCTACCCATTAAGCCCATACTTAATTATCAGTCAATAGGGCTTTTCTAAATTGATCACTTAAGGCCCTAAACAATGAAATTAGCCTAGTGATTTAAACACATACACAAGCCCACATAAAGTAGTACACGTGTGTTTACACGTCTAACAATTTCCAACTTGGGCTGTGTTTGTGTATTAAGTACCCAAAGAAAAATCACACATACTTTAGAGAGCTCTTTCCGAAGGCTAATATTCATCATAAGACTTTCCTTAGTTCAATCTGGTCCATCTCCTATGTTAGTACGGAATCACAACGGCTTTCGTCACATTTATCGTAACCAGACCTTCTGTGGTCACCAATACTAACATATTCAACGACATAGATCAAGTATGGATAGGTAGCATGGAAACTACATGCAGGTAGGAGTGGGCATGGTCCAGTCCGGTCCGGTCTTGAGCCGAAATTGGACCGGACCATGGGATTCGGGAATTTTATCCTGAATCCCAGTACCGGACCGTGCAAGGATCGGGACCAGACCAGACCAGACCAAAAAATTCGGTCCGGTCCCGGTCCGGTCCCGGTTTCTCCCATTGTAATGCTGAATATTTTTTTTTTTAAATAAAAAAGAAAAAAATTCTGAAATTGCATATAAATTTTTCCAATAAACTCAGCATACATATTTTTACTTGTACTCTTAATCGAAAAGAATAAAAAATGAAAGTAACGTATATTAAACTAACAAATTAAATCTAACAAATTAAATATAATAATCTATGATTAAAATAAAATCTCATAAGATAAACTAAATTCAATATCTAAAATATATCCAACTATCATAACATAAAAACTATTGGGTTCTTGGTCCGGTCCGGTCTTTCGGGAATTTCAGAGTATGGACCGTGGACCGGACCATTGCCCATGGGATTTTTACTTTGAGGACCAGTCCCGGACCAAGAACAGTCAAGGACCACCCAAAACCGGACCAACACCTGCGGTCCGGTCCGGTTCTTGGTCCGCGGTCCGGTCTTGCCCACCCCTACATGCAGGGTGATCTCAATCATGTTTGTTTCCAACTGGTCCTTGACTTCATTCTTTAGTGAGATCATAAATTGAAGTCCCTTTATTGCAAAAAACCGCAAAAGACTTTAGTGCAAAACCGCAATGTAAAAGTACACACATGTTTAACCGAGTTCAGTAAATGAAATATAAACCTTCAACTTTATTCTATAGAAAATAACTGAAATATGGTCAAAAAACAATCACAAAATTACTAGTTCCAACTAGACTAAAGTATCATACAAAATAACACCCATACTAGCAACGTGCTCATGAAAGACCTTGGGTGGTAAACCTTTAGTCATAGGATCTGCTAGCATGGAACCAGTTTTTATGTGTTCTATAGAAATTTGACCATTCTGAACTTTTTCCTTCACAACTAGAAACTTAATGTCCACATGTTTAGACTTTGTAGTGCTTCGGTTGTTATTGGAATACAACACCGCTGATCGATTGTCACATAATAACTTTAGTGGTCTTTCAATTCCAACTATAATTCGCAGCCCTGTGACAAAATTGCGAAGCCATAAACCATGATTGGATGCTTCAAAACAAGCTATAAATTCTGCTGCCATGGTCGAAGAAGCTATGAGTTTTTGCTTGGCACTCCTCCAGGAAATAGCTCCTCCAGCCAACATGAAGATATAGCCCGAAGTGGATCGCTCACTATCTCGGCATCCAGCAAAATCGGAATCAGAAAACCCAATGATCTCCAGAATTTCTGACTTCCGATAGGTGAGCATATAATCTTTTGTTCTCTGCAAATACCTCATAACCCGTTTGGCTGCCTTCCAATGTTCTAATCCTGGGTTTTTTTTTTTTTTTTTTTTTTTTTTTTTTTTTTTTTTTTTTTTTTTTTTTTTTTTTTTTTTTTTTTTTTTTTTTTTTTTTTTTTTTTTTTTTTTTTTTTTTTTTTTTTTTTTTTTTTTTTTTTTTTTTTTTTTTTTTTTTTTTTTTTTTTTTTTTTTTTTTTTTTTTTTTTTTTTTTTTTTTTTTTTTTTTTTTTTTTTTTTTTTTTTTTTTTTTTTTTTTTTTTTTTTTTTTTTTTTTTTTTTTTTTTTTTTTTTTTTTTTTTTTTTTTTTTTTTTTTTTTTTTTTTTTTTTTTTTTTTTTTTTTTTTTTTTTTTTTTTTTTTTTTTTTTTTTTTTTTTTTTTTTTTTTTTTTTTTTTTTTTTTTTTTTTTTTTTTTTTTTTTTTTTTTTTTTTTTTTTTTTTTTTTTTTTTTTTTTTTTTTTTTTTTTTTTTTTTTTTTTTTTTTTTTTTTTTTTTTTTTTTTTTTTTTTTTTTTTTTTTTTTTTTTTTTTTTTTTTACTCAAATATCTACCCAACATTCCAACTGTGAACGCAAGATCCGGACGCGTACATACTTGAGCATACATAAGGCTCCCTACTGCAGATGCATAAGGAATCTTTTGCATCTCCTGCTTCTGAAGTTCAGTCTTAGGGCATTGACCAAGACAAAATTTATCTCCTTTAGCTACAGGGGTGTCTCCAGGTTTACAAACACTCATGTCAAATCTACTCAATACTTTATCGATGTAGCTCTTTTGTGACAATCTCAAAATACCTTGAGAGCGATCTCGCAGTATCTCAATTCCTAATACAAAAGTGGCATCACCAAAATCTTTCATCTCGAAATTCCTTTTGAGAAAGCACTTGGTGTCATGCAAGAAGCCAACATCGCTACTAGCTATGAGTATATCATCGACATATAAAACCAGAAAGACAAATTTACTTCCACTGAATTTGTGATATACGCAATCTTCTACTAAATTTACCTCAAAACCATACGAGATAATAACTTCATGAAATTTGCGATACCATTGACGGGAGGCCTGCTTAAGACCATAGATGGATTTCTTTAATTTGCATACCATAGACTTTGGATCTCTAGATACAAAGTTTTCTGGTTGCAACATATAAATCGTTTCATCAATGTTTCCATTTAGAAACGCAGTCTTGACATCCATCTGATGTAGCTCTAAATCAAAGTGAGCCACAAGTGCCATGATTACTCTAAATGAATCCTTCGTCGATACTGGAGAGAAGGTTTCTTTGTAATCTATGCCTTCCTTTTGAGTAAATCCTTTCGCGACAAGACGAGCCTTATATCTTTTGACATTGCCATGTGAATCCCTTTTGGTCTTAAATATCCATTTGCAACCAATAGGTTTCGCCCCGAATGGCAAGTCAACAAGATCCCAAACATCGTTGTCTTTCATGGATTTTATTTCCTCCTCCATGGCAGTTATCCACTTTTGAGAGTTAGAACTTTGTAAGGCTTGACGAACATTTATAGGATCGTCTTCCATTATGCCTACATTTTCCTCATGTTCTTGAAGGAATATATAATAATCATCTGGAATCGCACTCCTTCTATCTCTAGTGGACCTCCTTAATGGCACTTCTTCATGTTCTTGAGGTTGTTGATTTTGTACTTCATGAGAAACTTCATTGTTGTCTTGTTCCAAAATTGGTTCTTGATCGACGTCAGATATTAAATTCTGTACATCAATTGAAACCACATTAGGAAGAGAAATATATTCCTCTTCGAAGACAACATTCCTCAAATCCTCTTCCCTCTCAAAATCAATATCCTCAAAGAATCTGGCATTTCCCGTCTCAAAAATTGACTTAGTAGTGGAATTATAAAACTTGAAACCCCGTGAGCGTTCAGCGTAACTGATGAAATAGCAGCTAATTGTTCTTACATCCAGTTTTCTTTCCTGAGGTTTGTATGCTCTAGCTTCAGCTGGACAACCCCAAACGTGAAGATGCCTAATACTAGGCTTCTTTCCCGTCCACAACTCATAAGGGGTTTTAGCTACTGCTTTACTCGGTACCTTGTTGAGAATGTATGCTGCAGTCTTTAGTGCTTCACCCCAAAGTGATTCAGGTAAAGAAGAATGATTTATTATGCTTCTTACCATGTTCTTAAGAGTGCGGTTTCGTCTTTCCGCGACACCGTTCATGCTGGGTTTGCCCGGCATTGTGTATTGCGGGACGATTCCACACTCCTTTAGGTATTCAGCAAATGGCCCTGGACGTTGTTCACCTGACCCATCATATCTACCGTAATATTCCCCTCCACGGTCAGATTTGACGGCTTTAATTTTCCTATCAAGTTGAAGTTCAACTTCAGCTTTAAAGGACTTAAAAACGTCCAAGGATTGTGACTTCTCATGAATTAGGTAAATGTATCCATATCTCGAGTAATCGTCTATGAATGTGATAAAGTATTGTTGTCCATTCCAAGATGCCGTATGAAATGGACCACAAATATCCGTATGAATCAGTTCTAAGACGCTCGAGCACCTATTAGCACCTAATTTTCTTTTATTGGTTTGTTTTCCCTTAATGCATTTCACACAAACTTTAAGATTTGATAAATCAAAGGAATCTAAAATTCCGTCTGTCACAAGCCGCTGAATTCTCTCTTTGGAGATATGACCTAAACGCTTGTGCCATAATGTAGCAGAATTTTCTTCTAATTTACGCTTTGTACCTTTTGAATTAGTATGCAGAATTTCATTATACGAAGCTACAGAATCAACCATATATAGATTATCAATCAAAGAACCAGAACCAACAAGATTTGAATTGAGAAAGAAATTAACTTTATTATTTCCGAAAGAACAAGAATAACCAAATTTGTCCAAACAAGAAATAGAAACCAAATTCCGTCTGAACGACGGAGCAACAAAAGTCTCATTCAAATCTAAATAAAATCCGGTCTTAAAAAGCAATCTAAAATTCCCGACAGCTTCAACTGGAACTGTTTTGCCATCGCCCACATAGATGAATCTTTCAGCATCATTTGGCGGTCGGCTCCACAGGCAACCCTGCATAGACATACTTATGTGAGTAGTAGCACCAGAATCTACCCACCAAGAGTGCCTTGGTACAGAAGCTAAATTAACTTCAAAACAAACCAAAGTAAGAAATTTACCCTTCTTTACACGCTATTTGGCATATTTTGGGCATTCTTTCTTGAAGTGACCAGTCTTGTTGCAGAAATGGCAGGCAAATTTCTTATCCTGCTTCTTTTCCCCCTTTTTCTCAGATGTCACATTTGCAGCATCCTCAGGTTTCTTTCTTTTCTTATTCTGAGAAGTAGATGCCAAGTGAGCACTTTCAGTCTTATCTCGATTAATCCTATCCTCTTCTTGCACACACTGAGATATCAGCTCATTAATACTCCAATTTTCCTTCTGAGTATTGTAACTTATTTTGAACTGATTGAATTGTGCAGGAAGAGAGATAAGAACTAGATGAACGAGAAGGTTTTCTTTAATCTCGATCTCAAATTCCTTTAGTTTTCCAGCGAGATGAGACATTTCCATAATGTACTCCCTTACGTTCCCTTTGCCTTTATACTTCATGGAAATCAGAGAAGCAAGAAAACTACTTGCTTCTGCTTTCTCATTTTTGGCAAAGTAAGTCTCAATTTGAGCTAGGAACTTCTTAACATCTTTGTCCTCAGTCATAGAGCCCCGAAAAAAATTCCGGAATGGAGCGTTTAATGATCATAAGACTCATGCTGTTTGACCGTTCCCACTTTTCTATATTGACCGTATTCGGGTCTTCCGGAGTAGCAGTGGGTTTGTCGGTCCTTAATGCAAGGTCAAGATCCATGCATCCGAGAGCGATTTCCACGTTCTCTAGCCAAGCCTTAAAGTTCGACCCATTAAGCATAGGGATCAAGTTCAAATTGGTAGATATTTGTGAAGTAGATGCTGAAACAGAATTCATAGAACAAAAAAAATATTACTCACAAGTTAATACATAAAAGGTGGGCCCATTAAAACAAGTTACCAAACACAACATTAATATTTAACCTTTGGGTCGTAACATCAATTTGCAAACGGTACTCTCCACGTAGTAATCAAAGTATGGACAATATACTCGGTCAAATAATAGCCTTTCTTTGGACCGACTATTATCCACATGAGTAATTCCTTATAATAGTCACACACTCATTACCACACGTATGCCTATTATTCGGCCAAATAATAACCTACCTTTGGGTCAATCATTATCCGCATGAATAATAGATATACACATCTTTATATTTCAAATCAAATTAATTTACGTAACAGAGGCTACTTTGGCAACCTATTATTTCAACAATTGGACTTGAAATATAAGACATAAGAATATAAAAATAATATCCTTAATTAGTTGAATTCCTTCATGTGCTCCAACCAAAAACAAAATTATTGAATAAATAACGCTTTATTTTATGATAGAAGATAATTTACGTCAATTACCAATTGACTACCAGAGACTTCTATGATTAATTTATTCATGCTTTATGTCACAATCAACTCACAGAGAGTCTAACTCTCTTCTTTCATGTCTTCTGCTTTATTTGTTTGCCAATTGTGGGTCCTCACAATAAGTACCCATATATAATAAATGTAGAACTCCCTAGTAGTACGTACCATGAGGAAAAACAGAAAACAAAAAAAAAATACAAATGTAATGTTGGTCCCAGTGTGGGTCCTCGCACGACGTACCCGCAAGAAAAGCCAAGAAAGATTGGGTCCTCGCAGTACGTAAGAAAGCCAAAGAAAAAAAATTGGGTCCTCGCAGTACGTACCCGCCAATAAAAAAAATTCACCAACGCAATACTAAATAGGTGAAGAATTGAAAATTACATAAATCGAATCTAACAATTTAACATGATTGACCTCTCTGATACCAAATGTAAACCCAATAAACCAAAGTTTGTTCTAAACCCTAGAACAACATCAAGATCAAATCATGCCAAATTATTAAGATAAAAGAATTGCGTACCGGAATTCATCGTGATATATTTTGGTTGGTCGATTGGTCTTCCTCAATCAAACACCCAATGATTCCAATCGGTTCTCTCTCAAAGATGGAATTGGAGAGATCTAGAATTCCTCCTTTTGTTTGATGTGTTGGGGACCATAACCATAAGTTTCTTTATATATTAGTCTATTAGGGTTCCCATTAAAACCCTAATAGGCCTAATATGGGTATCTACCCATTAAGCCCATACTTAATTATCAGTCAATAGGGCTTTTCTAAATTGATCACTTAAGGCCCTAAACAATGAAATTAGCCTAGTGATTTAAACACATACACAAGCCCACATAAAGTAGTACACGTGTGTTTACACGTCTAACATATTGCAAAAGAAAAACTAACCAAACGGGATCACTACTAAAAGAAGTAGCAACAAAGTATAAAGTCAGTTGCCACAGCTATAGCGAAAAACTAGATCCAACACGACAAGTAAGATGAAAATAAGACAACAAACAACATTAAGAATTCAAAAACTTGAGAGCTAAGTTAAATCATCTCAATGTGCATTGTACTCATCACTATTGAAGTACCCAGATTTTCTTTACAATCTAACAAATCAAATCACAAACTAAACAAAAGTAGCCGCTGCTCCAAGAGTCTCAAGAAAAGCAACTCAAATTTTAACAATGCTTAGGGTGGGGAGATGGAGATTTTGTCGTAATCTCGAGAAGAAAATGTTGGTTGGTCTGGTTTGTGGGGTCTCTTTTATGATAAGGAACCTATACTCATACCTCATTCTTTCACAATTCTTCTCTTCAGCTAGATTTACGGATCTTGCTGAAGTTTGTCGCTTTGGAGAAAGGAAAAAATTTATAGAGAGGTTCCCTAAGCTTGCAATCTCATGCAGAACAATACATCGTCGAATTGGAGATTGTTATAGGTTTAGAAGCAACTAATCTCGGACAGAAAACAACAGTCATGGTTTTCAGACATCGATGACGAGAGGCGAAATTCAATTTTTCTGCTATTTGGTTTAAATGCTTTAATTTCAGTTTTTAAAGTATGTTTAGACTGTTTAAGGCTTATAAGTTAAGAAAAATTCAGAACGAACATAAACAACAAAGTTCACAATTTCAAAAAACCTCAATAACACTTGGAATCATTCAAATGCCCTTTACTGAAAATGTAAGAGTTAGTCATCGATCAAACAGGTATTCCAAACAATTTTTATCTCTCATTAAGTACGAGCCTTCTAGGATTGTAAGAGACAGAAAAGAAAAATATCAAAATATTCAAAGTTTATTTGTAATTTGTAGTATCTTCTTTTGTGGCCATAAGAGTAATCAAACAGAGATTCACAAAATCGAGAGAATACCCTCTTTAGAGCAGCGTCGCGTCGATCGAAACACCAGAAAGTTGATGAAACTCGAGCGAAGTTCTTCTGAAACAACTAATCTGGTGACTAATCAAGACTGAGTGCTCAACTAAGCAGCATGGGCAGAGCAAATTCGGTTTGATTTTTGGCCAAAAATGAACCGACTGGACAGAAGAAGAAGAAGAATTTATGTGGAACTGAACCGAACCTAACCCCGATTTGGGTATATTTTTGGGTTTTTCTCTTTATTTTGCTCAATTTTGGGTCAAAAATAACAAAAAAAATAAAAGAATTGTTTGAGTTTTTTGCCCAAATTGATAATTTTTTTAGCGAAAAAACTATTTTGGTTCGATACGATTTTTAATACGTTCGTTTTAGAAGGGGCAATTATCAATACAAATCCTAAACGATAAGGTTAATAACAAAACAAACTTTACACTATCATTGGCTAACAATCTGACACGAACCGTACCAACAATCGTGATAAAAGACCTTATACCGACTGTTGGTGCCGTTGCAAGCCAAGGATCTTCGAATTCGGATTGATGGATTCCTAGACCCGATGCCCAGAAAGACACAAACCATAGAACATCCTTCTTTGCTTGTGTACTCAAGGCCCGTCGCGCGACTAGGAGGAAATCTCCTTCCTCAGCTCCTATCTTCTCATCTCTATCAGATGCGTCTTCCGATGGTAGCATATTGGGTTCCACTTCATTATCACTCCTTTGCGAATCAATGTCTCCACTCTCTCAAAGCACCATGACTCGCTTTGTGATGATTCGAATGTGTACGTATGAGTACTACTGCGAGGTAAAATTCGGGTTGCGAGGAAAATCTCGGGACCTAAGCTGAGTGTAGGCAAATCCCGGACTTGAGTATAGGAAAATTTCGGGTCGTAAAAAAGGGGTCGTCACAATCCCACATCGCTTGGGGAGGTATATGAAAATGAAACATATGTAAGGAAACCCTCCCAAGATAGTAAGACGCATTTTGGGGCACAATTGGCAACGGATCTTATAAGAACTCTGAAGTTAAAAGTGCTCTGGTGACAGCAATACCATGTTGGGTGATCGACTGAGAAGTCTTCGCCATCAAATTCGTGAGGGGAGGATATTGGGGTACGACCCAATCCCTAGAGCGGACAATATCTTACTAGGAAAAAGTGGTCGTTATAAATGGTACAGAGGCTGTACCCAACCGGAAATGTTGTCAACGAGGACGTTGGGCCTCTGAGGGGGGGTGATTGTAATGACCCGAATGTGTACGTATGAACACGACTGCGGGGCAAACTTCGAGATCTAAGCCAAGTGTAGGCAAATCCCAGACTCGAGTATAGGCAAATCTCGGATCGTAAAAAAGAGGTTGTCACAATCTCACATCGCTTGGAGAGGCATATGGAAATGAAACATATGTAAGGAAACCTGACGCGTTTTGGGGCCCATTTAGCAACGGATTCCATAAGAACTCCAAAGTTAAAAGTGCTATGGTGAGAGCAGTACCATGTTGGGTGACCGACTGAGAAGTCCTCGTGCATACAAATCCATGAGTGGAGGATATTGGACTACGACCCAATCCCCAGAGCAGACAATATTTTACTGGAAAAAATGGTCGTTATACTCTTGCTTAGGCATTGACGGGCGATGTGTCCTATTCCTAGGCACTTGAAGCTCTGTATTGTTGACTTATAGAGTGTTTAAGTCATAATTTGTTTTTTATTATGTATTTGTATAATTAATGTACAATTTGATTATGTGTATTTAAAGAAAATAATGAATATGAGTTTATATGGAAATACCCTTGAAAAGGGTATTTTAGTTGTCTAATAAATCGGTTTGAGTATACAGAATGAAATAGCAACAGGCTTGCATATACCGATCGCTACACGACAAAGAAATGTTGCATCTGCCGATAGCTGTTGAAGCTACTCCTGCCGATGCCGGTTCATCATGTGTTGAGGTGTATATGCCGATGACATTTACAAGTCTCATCTACCGATGACGTGGTCAGCGCTTATTTGTTTCATCTGCCGAAGCGGTTTTGAAAATATCTGCCGATGACGTGTCAAGATGGATCTGGCGATAGCATTTAACGCGTGCTTCTACCGATCATTACATGAAAGCTTCTGCCGATTGCTAAACAGAAGAAGAAGCCGTTTAGAAGTCAACATCTGCCGATGACGTGTCAAAGTTCTCATATGCTACATCTGCCGATGATATTTGAAGACACATCTGCCGATCATAGTTTGTCAATGCTCCTGCCGATGGAGTTTAATGCTGCCTCTACCGACAGCTCTTCAAGGCTCATCTACCGATGGCGTTTGCAGACGCATCTGCCGTTTAATGGAAAGCTGCTTCTGCCGATAGAAGTTGAAGATACTTCTGCCGATGGAAGTCAAGGATACTTCTGCCGATGGAATTCAAGGATACATCTACCGATGGATTTTTAGGATACATCTGCCGATGACATTTCAAGCTGCATTCACCGATGACGTGTCCCTGCTCATAAGTTGCATCTGCCGGTGAACTTCCGCCAGAATTCAAATTAGCCGCGAAGCTACAGTGACGTCGTTTTCAGCCATAACTCCAGAACATTAATGGCGACGACGATTTGCAACTACAAACGGCAACGGCTACCTGAACTTGTACGGATGCTTCCCAACGGTAACAAAGTTTCTATTATTGGTTTAGAAGCATTGAAGTCAAGCAGAAAATGGACAGAGTATAAAAGCCGAGCTTAGAGCACAAAGGAACAACTTTTGCGAATTTTCTATTGAGCCCTAACTTGCGATTAATTATACTCTGTATCAGTTTTCTACATCTCTCTATTCAAAACTTGAGATTCTGTTTTGAGAGCTTGTAGATTATTGTAATCTTCATTCAAATCTGAAAAACTTGTAAGGCAGTGGATTGACGCCCGTAAAGTTCAATCCAGGATTGTGTAAGGTTGTGGATCGACACCCGAAAGCTCGATCAGGATTTCTCGTTGAGGAGAAGTAAGGAATCTTCAAGGGGGAGCCTTGGAGCGTGGACGTAGGCAGTTTGGCCGAACCACGTAAAAATATTGGTGTCGAATTTCTCTCTCTCTCTCTTTACATTATCTGATCACTTGTGATAAATCTATAAGTTTAATCTAGGAGAGAAATTAAGTTGACTAGTAATTAAAATTTAAAAGGTCTAATTCACCCCCCTCTTAGACAATACTGATCCTACAATTGGTATCAGAGCAAGGTTTATCTTTGTCTAAGTTGTTTTTTTGAACACTCTGTGTGATATAAACCATGGCATTCAATGCAAACTCCTCACACATTGAGGGTCAATCCATTTCTCATCCACCACTGTTTGATGGCAATTATGTTTATTGGAAAGCGAGAATGAGAATATTCATTCAAGCTATGGACTATGAGATCTGAAATATAATAGAAAATGGGCCATATACTGCTTTTAAGACAGAAAATGGCATTAGGATTCCCAAAGCCTCTCACGAACTAAATGATACAGACAAGAAGAATCTAAGCCTTAATGCCAAGGCTATAAACACTCTGTACTGTGCTCTAAATAGAGATGAGTTTAATAGAGTACAATGGTGTGAAAGTGCTCAAGAGATTTGGCACTTATTAGAGGTCCCACACGAGGGCACAAATCAGGTAAAAGAGAGCAAATTAAATATGTTAGTACACGAGTATGAACTGTAGGACCGGAATTGTCTAAGAGGGGGGTGAATTAGACTTTTAAAAATTTAATCTAATAATCAATTAGTTTTACTCTCTTGATTTGTCTAATAGCAAATACGGTAATATCAAAAATAAAGAGAGAGTAAGAGAGATTTAACACCAGTACTTTTTACGTGGTTCGGCCAAACTGCCTACGTCCACGCTTCAAGGCTCACCCCTTGAAGATCCTTACCCTTCTCCTCAACGAGAATCAACGGATCGGGATTCCGGGCTCCGATCAAATGCCTTTACACTTTTGGATTGAACTTTCACGGGCGTCAATCCACTGCCTTACACAGATTTGAGTTTGTAAACTTTTAAGCTCACTCTACAACCTCACAGGATGAATCTCAAGTTTCGAATGAGAGATGTAGAGAAAAAAAAATACAGAGAGTTAATCTTTCGCAGCTAGGGCTCAGAATTCAAATTGGCAAAAGTTTTTTTTTTTTTTTTCGAGCTCTAACCTTAACTTAAATACTCTGTCTGCAAAGTAAGCTTGGCTTCAATGCTCCTTATCCAATAATAGAAGCTTAGTTACCGTTGGAGCAACTTTCGTACAAGTTCAGGTAGCCGTTGCCGTTTGTAGTTGCAATTTGTCGTCGCCATTAATGTTCTGAAGTTATGGCTGAAAACGACGTCACTGTAGCTTCGCGGCTAATTTGAATTCTGGCGGAAGACAAAGCTTATTTAGTCTTGAACCGCTATCGGATGATGAAGCTGTAAAACCCTTGAACCGGCACCGGAAGATGAAGCTTTAAAAACGCTGTCGTTTGATGATCGGTAGTGTAACTTGATTTCCACTTCCGCCTTTGTCGTTTAGTGGCCGGTAGTGTAATTTGATTTCCACTTCTGCCTTTGTCGTTTAGTGGCCGGTAGTGTAACTAGATTTCCACTTCCGCCTTTGTCGTTTAGTGGCCGGTAGTGTAATTTGATTTCCACTTCCGCCTTTGTCGTTTAGTGGCCGGTAGTGTAATTTGATTTCCACTTCCGCCTTTGTCGTTTAGTGGCCGGTAGTGTAATTTGATTTCCACTTCTGCCTTTGTCGTTTAGTGGCCGGTGGACTTCTTCATTTTCGCTTATCCGCCTTGTCGTCTAGCGAGCGGTGGACTTCTTCATTTTTGCTTATCCGCTCTTGTCGTTTTGTGACCGGAAGAGTATTCTTGTAAACGACTCCGCTCTTGTCGTTTTGTGACCGGAAGTGTGATTTAACTTATTTAATATATTTCAATCCTGTACACTTAATCATATGCATTAGATACTAAAATACCCTTATCAAGGGCATTTCCAACAGATTAAAATCATATGCCTAATTTATAATTCTCATTTAGTAAACATAATCAAATGATATTATCATATAAACATATCATCAAAAACATATTTAGACTTAAACATCAATTAAGTCAACAATCTCCCCCTTTTTGATGATGACAACCTATTAATATTTGATTATTTATAACTCCCCCATAATCTAAGCTTCCCCATAATATATGCATCTTATTCAGAAGAGAGCATATCCATAGCTAAATCACAGAACATTCTGATTTCTCCCCCATTGACATTATCAAAAAAAATAAGCAGAGAAAGACAGCAGAAATCATTGCATTCAACAGAAGATGTCCAGAACAACAAAAAAAATTTATAGATAAAAACTTATTTCTTATGACAGGTTTCTAAAAACTTCTTCCAAAAAGCATGGATTGCCCAAGAAGGCAATGTGAGGGTAGGATTGAAAAAGGCATCCACTAGAGCTTGAAGTACGTCAGGATCAGAGGGTAGAGGGGCCTGATAGACCACCAAGTCCCTACAGGTATTAGTAATAGGAGAGGGTGCTGGAGAAGCCACCAGATCCTGGCTTGGAGAAGTCTCGACAGGAGCAACAGGAGATGTAGCCATTGGACTGGAGGGCTCGAAGGATGGCTCCAGTACAGAAGGAGCAGCAGGTATAGAGAATGCCAGTTCAGACTCCTGTAGATCCAAAGGCATCACTCGAGAATCGGAAACAACCTCTGATCGGAGAAAAGGAAGGTGGATGTCTTCAAAAGGAGGCTCACTTGGACAGGAAGAAGTATATGGTGCAGGGCTAAGAGCATCAACTTTAGATTGAAGAGCCTTCAGAGCACGGGAGAAAGACACTTTATCTTTTGCTATCTGACGTTCCATTTTACCCCGGTCTAAGGCAGCTTCACAAGCCATATCAAGTTTGAGTTGTGAGATCTTTTCATCCATGGCTGTGCTAAGGTTGGCAATGGATGACTTCAACTCAAGGTATTGTTCCTCATTGATAGATGATCGCCTCTTATAAAGGATAGGAGTGGCAGGAGTGACAGTTGGGATGGTTGAGAGCATTGGAACTGTAAGAGGTAGGGAGACTATGGGAGCAGGGGGAATGGTTGGAGACACAGGTTGGACTGTGAGAGGTGGTAGAGGGGCAGAGACAGGCATTGGAAGAAGCAGAGGAGGCTCAGGAACGGTGATGGCATCACAAACATCCTGATCAGTCTCCTCTGGCAAGATAAGCTTGCGTTTCCTCGTTTGAACAACATCGGCCGGAGCAGTGTCCACAAGGGCTGCAGGCAGAGGAGGCTCAGAGGAGGAAGATGGAGTACCATGGTTGAGTATAGAGGAAATGGTACGAAATACCGAGGAGATGGAGGGAAGAGAAGGCTGAGAAGGCAGGAGGAGAGAAGGTGGAGGGGAAGGAGGGGAAGGAGGGCTGGGTACAGGAGGGGCAGAAATAGCCTCAAAGGGATTTGCTGAAGCTAAAGAGGCAAGATGGCTAGGCCGGAGAGGAGGGGCAAGGAGTTTGGGCACTGGTGGAGGGAGTTTAGGGCGAGTTACCCGAGGACTAGGAGGAGAAAAATCAAAGCCTGGGATCTCAGAATCACCACCACTCTCTTGAACAGATGATTCCTCATCCAAACTAACGTCCTGTTTGCCTTTACGGGCAGCTTTGACTTTAGCAACCCTCTGCTTGGACTGGTCCAGAACAAATTTCCCTTGACGAGTTCTCTTAATTCCCATCCTGGTCAAGGTGTCTTTTGAGTAATAGCTGGTGGTTTTCAGACAAGTGGGATGCTCATCCTCAGGGAATTCAACCATATAATGCTGAAAGATTCTCATCAGCAGAAGGTTATAGGGAAAAGAGGTTGCAGGGCTTGAGGATACACTCTGAATCATTCGTCTCAAAATGATATAACCAATGTCAAGCGGGTCCTTCATATAGATGGCATAAAGGATGACTAGCTCCATGGTGCTAATGTCATCATAATGACCTCCCTTAGGAAGAACATTATAGCAAATCATTTGATGAAAAAGACGAGCACGAATGGTTAGGTGTTTGCTCTTTAAGGGATTGGGTATATTTTGCGGATCTAAGGCAATTTCCCTTAAAAATTGTTGTCCATCAGGAAGTCTGAGAAAAGGAATTTCTTGACCAATGGCAAAAATTTTGGGACGTTGATCCAAATGGGGAGAGCCCAAAATCTCATTGATGGATTTGGAAGTAAGTTCTATGTGTTTTCCATGCACATAGCTTGAAAGAAGAGAATTGTCAGAAGTATGGCTGAGATTAGCATAGAACATTCTAATGGCAGAGGGAAAATAGAAAGATTCAACCTCAAACAGCCCGATTAAACCAATATCAACTAAGGGGTCGACAATGTTTAAAGGAACAAGCTCGTTAGGAACCATACCACGGCCTGGAATAACCTTCTTATCCTTGTAATCGCCGTGATACCGGATTTCTGCATCCTCATCTATAAAGTATAGAGACGGCCAGCTATTTGCCCGAGGGAACACACGGGCCGGACGGGTATTGGGTTTGGTTTTCTTTTTCGGAGGTCCCGCATCACCCCGAGACGATGAAGCGAGATGATCGTGATCGAAAGTCTGGTCCATTGGAGAATTTTTTGTGAAGATGACCTAGAGAACGAAAGGGTTTAAGGCGAGGGTTTCTCTGAGAGCGCGCGAAAGATGAAGCGTCTGGGAGAAGAAATCGAGTTTAAACGAGAGAGAACCACGCCTGACATAATGAAATCACACGTGTAAAACAGATAGTGCCTGATTGCAGACACGTGTCGGCAGATTAGAAAATATATCATCCGGTCTGTGGATGATGTATTTCACTTCTGGTGAATAGTAAACACACCGGATAAGGTGAAAAACAAAAACAGAAAAAAATAGGAAAACCATAACAATCCTTAACTTTTCTTATACTTGAGAAGACCTAATCTTATTCTAATACCACATAAGGTTTTCTCATCCAACGGTTTTGTGAAAATATCTGCCAATTGATCAACTGAATTAACAAACTCTAAAGAAATATCACCTCTTTGAACATGATCTCTAATAAAGTGATATCTGACATCTATGTGTTTTGTTCTAGAGTGCTGAATTTGATTCTTGGAAATATTAATAGCACTGGTGTTATCACACCGAATAGGAATCCTATCATAAAACAGATTGTAATCTTCCAAAGTTTGTTTCATCTAAAGCATTTGTGCACAACAACTGCCTGCAGCAATATATTCACTTTCAGCAGTTGACAATGCAACAGAATTTTGTTTCTTAGAATACCACGAAACAAGAGATTCACCAAGGAATTGACAAGTTCCACTGGTGCTTTTCCTATCCACTAGACTACCTGCATAATCAGAATCTGAGTATCCTATTAGACTGAAAGAAGTACCTTTTGGATACCATAAGCCTAAGTCAGGTGTCCCACTTAAATATTTAAAAATCCTTTTGACAGCACTTAAGTGAGATTCCTTAGGGGCAGCCTGAAATCTAGCACATAGACATACACTGAAAAGAATATCTGGCCTGCTTGCAGTCAGATATAACAGAGATCCAATCATACCACGATACTTCTTGATATCTACATTTACTCCTTTTTCATCTTTATCCAATTTAGTAGTGGTACTCATGGGAGTCTTAGAAGATTTGACAGATTCTAATCCCAATTTCTTAAGGAGTTCCTTAATGTATTTTTCTTGACAGAAGAAAATTCCATCAGGAGATTGACAGATCTGGAAACCTAAGAAAAACTTTAACTCCCCCATCATACTCATTTCAAATTCACTTTGCATGAGGGAAGAAAACTCATTACACATTTTGACATTTGTTGATCCAAAAATAATGTCATCGACATAAATTTGAACTAACAGAATGTCTGCATCCTTTTGCATGGTAAATAGAGTTGAATCAGAATTACCCTTTTTGAAATTTCTTTCTTCAAGGAAATTCTTCAATCTATCATACCAAGCTCTAGGAGCCTGCTTAAGACCGTAGAGAGCTTTCCTAAGTTTGTAGACATGATCGAGTTTATCAAAGGCTTCAAAACCTAAAGGTTGCTCTACATAAACCTCTTCTGTAATATAACCATTTAAGAATGCACTCTTTACATCCATTTGAAAGAGTGTGAAGTTTTTGTAGCAAGCAAAGGCAAGAAGCATCCTAATTGACTCTAATCTAGCTACAGGGGCAAAAGATTCCTCAAAATCAATTCTCTCTTCCTGAGAGTACCCCTTAGCAACTAGTCTAGCCTTGTTTCTCACAACAATCCCACTTTCATCCAATTTATTCTTATAAACCCATTTGGTTCCAATAATGGGATGATCCTTAGGCCGTGGAACAAGTTCCCATACCTTGCTCCTTTCAAATTGATTTAGCTCCTCTTGCATAGCTAAAATCCAGTTTTCATCACTCTCGGCCTCCTCAAATTTCTTAGGCTCTACTTGAGAGATAAATGCCACATTGGCACAGATATTCCTAAGAGAGGATCTAGTCTTAACTCCTAATGAAGGATCACCTAAGACTTCATCTATTGGATGGTTTCGGACATATTTCCAATCTCTAGGAAGAGTAGGATTTTCATCCTTAAGAGGGATAATATCTAGAGAAGTTGAAGAAGGTTCTAGAGATTTTTCTACAAGAGCAGGATCACTAGGCTTTTCTAAAGAAAGGGAATCTAGTTGATTATCCAAAGTATCATCCTCATCCACATTGATTGTGGGTTGAAGAGACTCATCAAAGTTAACATGGACAGATTCTTCTACAACAAGAGTTCTTCTATTGAATACTCTATAAGCTTTGCTGGAAAGGGAATAGCCCAGAAAAATTTCAATATCAGATTTGGAATCGAATTTTCCTAAGTTATCCTTAGTATTGAGAATGAAGCATTTACTGCCAAAGGCTCTAAAATACTTGACAGAAGGAGTTTTTCCACTCCAGAGCTCATAGGGAGTTTTCTCTAGGATAGGTCTTATGGAGACCCTATTAAGCACATAGCATGCTGTGGCAACAGCCTCAGCCCAGAAATACTTAGGAAGAGAATTTTCATTGAGCATAGTCCTAGCAAGCTCTTGGAGAGATCTATTCTTCCTCTCAACAACACCATTTTGCTGAGGGGTCCTAGGAGAAGAGAAGTTGTGCTCAATCCCATGTTTGAGACACAAGAGTTCGAATCTTTCGTTTTCAAATTCTCCACCATGATCACTACGAATAGCAATTATGGTGAGCTCCTTTTCATTCTGAACTCTTTTCCTAAAACTAGAGAAGGTATCAAAGGTCTCGTCCTTTGACTTCAGAAAGTAAACCCAAGTGAATCTAGAGAAATCGTCAACAATGACAAAAGCATAGAATTTTCCTCCTAGGCTGGCTATGTTGGAAGGACCAAAGAGGTCCATATGAAGGAGTTGGAGAGGCTTAGAAGTAGAAATTGCATTCTTAGATGCAAAGGAGCTTTTGATTTGCTTGCCCATTTGACAAGCTTCACAGACTTTATCCTTTTCAAAAGATATCTTAGGAATACCTCTAACTAAATTATCCTTAGTAATCTTAGCTAAGGTATCCATTCCTACGTGTCCTAATCTCCTATGCCAGATCCAAGCATCATGAGAAGAATTAACAGCAAAGCATTTTTCATCTGATACAGCAATATCATCTAAATCAATAGTATAGATGTTATCTTTCCTATAACCAGTGAACAGAGTTGTGTCATTAGATGCATCTTTAATTATACATGAGGTTGATTTAAAAATCACCTCATATCCTTTATCACATAATTGGCTAATACTAAGCAGATTATGCTTTAATCCATCAACTAATAAAACATTCTCAATAATAGGATTAAAGCTGTTACCTATGTTGCCAATGCCAACAATTTTACCCTTTTGGTTTCCACCAAAGGTAACACTTCCTTTCTTCTTGTTGACAACTGCAAACTTGGTTGAGTCTCCTGTCATATGCCTCGAACATCCACTGTCGAGATACCATTGATTTTTCCCAGGAGAACAGTCAACCTGCAAAACAGAGATCAGGTTGTCTTCTTAGGTACCCAAATCTTTTGGGTCCTAGTGTTAGGCCTGGTTCCCTTAGGAACCCATTGTAAATTGCTACCTGGTTTCTTACTGTTTGTTTTTAATGGCATAGAAATGATTTATGACCAACTTCATTGCATATATGACAGGTAGACGATTTAACAAAGAAATTCTTAAAAGCTTTCTTTTTATTAGGCTTGTCATAACCTAATCCTGTTCTGTCAAAATTTGCTCTCTGTCCTCCTATTACCATCTTAAATAATTTTTCGCCCTTAGTGAAGTTCAGAAGAATATTATTCAAATTTTCATTTTTGCTTTTAAGCTCATCAATCTCTTTGACATGCAAATTATTTTCCTTGACATGAATTTCTACCATGTTTGCATTTTCCTTTTTCAAAGCATTGTATTTGGTTTTTAACATGCCAAATTGTTTCACCAAATCATTAAATGCATCTATTAATTCACCATCTTCATTGTCACTTTCGCTATCACTTAAAATACTTGAGGAAGAAATACTAACCTTTTCCTCGTGTGCCATGAAGCACAGATTTGCAACTTCCTCATCTTCTGAAGAGGAGGTATCACCTTCACTGTCATCCCAAGTGGCCTTCATAGCCTTCTTCTTGAACTTCTTAGGATACTTCTTTGTCTGTGGGCAATCTGCCTTCATGTGGCCAGGCTTTCCACATCCAAAGCAAGTGATTTCCTTCTCCTTGTGAGATTTCTCACCCTTTGGAAATCTCCGACCTTGCATTCTTTTTCTTTGGAGGAATTTGCTGAACCTCCTTGTAATGAGGGCTATATCCTCATCATCTTCTTCTTCTTCTTCCTCCTCAGACATATCTTGTTTACTGGAAGAAGCTTTCATAGCAATGTCTTTTCTTTTTTAAGTCTCTTTCTCCTTGAGGTCCTCCTTCTCGTTTGACCTCATTGTGATCTCATGTGTCATAAGAGATCCAATGAGTTCCTCAAGTTTCAGAGCCTTGAGATCCTTTGCTTCCTGTATGGCAGTCACCTTTGGCTGCCAGCTTCTTGGAAGACATCTGAGGATCTTCCTAACCTGTTCTTCACTAGAATAAGATTTACCAAGAGCTTTCAAGCCATTAGTTATGTTAGTAAATCTAGTAAACATGGAAGAGACAGATTCATCTTTGGGCATGGAGAATAGTTCATATTCATGTATGAGCATATTAAGTTTACTCTCCTTTACTTGGTTTGTGCCCTCATGTGTGACCTCTAGTAAGTGCCAAATCTCCTGTGCACTTTCACACCCTTGTACTCTATTAAATTCATCTCTATTCAGAGCACAGTACAGGGTATTTATAGCTTTAGCATTCAGGCTCAAGTTTCTCTTATCGGTATCATTTAGTTCATGTGACTCTTTAGGAACTCTAATACCATTCTCTGTTTTAACAGCTATGTATGGACCATTTTCTATATTATTCCACAAGTCATAGTCCATAGCCTGAACATAAATTCTCATTCTAGATTTCCAGTAAACATAGTCATTTCCATCAAAGAATGGAGGTCTAGTGGTAGACTGACCTTCCATTTGAGTAGAGTGTGTGTTGAATGCCATTTCAGATAACACACTATTTTAATATAAACTACTTAGACAAAATTAAACCTCGCTCTGATACCAATTGTAGGACCGGAATTGTCTAAGAGGGGGGTGAATTAGACTTTTAAAAATTTAATCTAATAATCAATTAGTTTTACTCTCTTGATTTGTCTAATAGCAAATACGGTAATATCAAAAATAAAGAGAGAGTAAGAGAGATTTAACACCAGTACTTTTTACGTGGTTCGGCCAAACTGCCTACGTCCACGCTTCAAGGCTCACCCCTTGAAGATCCTTACCCTTCTCCTCAACGAGAATCAACGGATCGGGATTCCGGGCTCCGATCAAATGCCTTTACACTTTTGGATTGAACTTTCACGGGCGTCAATCCACTGCCTTACACAGATTTGAGTTTGTAAACTTTTAAGCTCACTCTACAACCTCACAGGATGAATCTCAAGTTTCGAATGAGAGATGTAGAGAAAAAAAAAATACAGAGAGTTAATCTTTCGCAGCTAGGGCTCAGAATTCAAATTGGCAAAAGTTTTTTTTTTTTTTTCGAGCTCTAACCTTAACTTAAATACTCTGTCTGCAAAGTAAGCTTGGCTTCAATGCTCCTTATCCAATAATAGAAGCTTAGTTACCGTTGGAGCAACTTTCGTACAAGTTCAGGTAGCCGTTGCCGTTTGTAGTTGCAATTCGTCGTCGCCATTAATGTTCTGAAGTTATGGCTGAAAACGACGTCACTGTAGCTTCGCGGCTAATTTGAATTCTGGCGGAAGACAAAGCTTATTTAGTCTTGAACCGCTATCGGATGATGAAGCTGTAAAACCCTTGAACCGGCACCGGAAGATGAAGCTTTAAAAACGCTGTCGTTTGATGATCGGTAGTGTAACTTGATTTCCACTTCCGCCTTTGTCGTTTAGTGGCCGGTAGTGTAATTTGATTTCCACTTCTGCCTTTGTCGTTTAGTGGCCGGTAGTGTAACTAGATTTCCACTTCCGCCTTTGTCGTTTAGTGGCCGGTAGTGTAATTTGATTTCCACTTCCGCCTTTGTCGTTTAGTGGCCGGTAGTGTAATTTGATTTCCACTTCCGCCTTTGTCGTTTAGTGGCCGGTAGTGTAATTTGATTTCCACTTCTGCCTTTGTCGTTTAGTGGCCGGTGGACTTCTTCATTTTCGCTTATCCGCCTTGTCGTCTAGCGAGCGGTGGACTTCTTCATTTTCGCTTATCCGCTCTTGTCGTTTTGTGACCGGAAGAGTATTCTTGTAAACGACTCCGCTCTTGTCGTTTTGTGACCGGAAGTGTGATTTAACTTATTTAATATATTTCAATCCTGTACACTTAATCATATGCATTAGATACTAAAATACCCTTATCAAGGGCATTTCCAACAGATTAAAATCATATGCCTAATTTATAATTCTCATTTAGTAAACATAATCAAATGATATTATCATATAAACATATCATCAAAAACATATTTAGACTTAAACATCAATTAAGTCAACATGAACTTTTTACCATGATAAAGGATGAGTCTATTTCATCTATGTTTACTCGGTTCACTAACATTACTAATGGTTTAAAAGCTCTCGGTAAGATTTACTCATGTGAAGAACAGGTGAGAAAAATCCTGAGATGTCTACCCAGAGCCTGGCAACCAAAGGTGACAGCAATACAAGAGGCTCGTGATCTGAAGGTGCTCAAGCTGGAAGAGCTCATTGGCTCTCTGATGACTCATGAGATAACCATGAGGGCCAATGATAAGGAAGATCTCAAAGAAAAGGAGATCAACAAAAAGAAGGACATTGCTCTAAAGGCTTCCTCAAGTAAGCAAGAGGAATCAGAAGAAGAAGAAGATGATGATGAGGACATTGCACTTATCACTAGAAGATTCAGCAAGTTCCTTCAGAGAAAAAGGATGCATGGGAGGAAATTCTCGAAAGGAGAAAAGCCTCAAAAAGAGAAGGAGATCACCTGCTTTGGATGTGGAAAGCCAGGGCATATGAAGGCCGACTGTCCACATGCTAAGGGTCCCAAGAAGTTCAAGAAAAGGGCTATGAAGGCCACTTGGGATGATAGTGAAGAAGACGCCTCTTCATCAGAAGATGAGGAAGTAGCAAACCTGTGCTTTATGGCACATGAGGACAAGGTTAGATCTTCCTCTCCTAGTATTATCAGTGACAGTGATAGTGATGATGATGAAGGTAATCTAATTGATGCCTTCAATGATTTAGTTAAACAGTTTGGCATGTTAAAAACCAAATACAATACTTTGAAAAAGGAAAATGCAAACATGGTAGAAATACATGCCAAGGAAGCTAATTTGCATGTCAAAGAGATTGATGATCTTAAAAGCAAAAATGAAGATTTGAATAATATTATTCTGAACTTCACTAAGGGTGAAAAATTATTTAAGATGGTAATAGCAGGTCAGAGAGCAAATTTTGACAAAACAGGATTAGGGTATGACAAGTCTAATAAAAGGAAAGTCTTTAAAAACTTCTTTGTTAAACCCTCTGTCTGTCATGCATGTAATGAAGCTGGACATAAATCTTTTGTATGTCCGCTAAAAGCAAACTATATGAAATCAACTGGTAAATTCCAATGGGTTCCTAAGGGAACCAGACCTAACACTAGGACCCAAAAGATTTGGGTACCTAAGAAGACAACCTGATTTCTGTTTTGCAGGTTGACTGCTCTCCCGGAACAAATCTGTGGTACCTTGACAGTGGTTGCTCAAGGCATATGACGGGAGACTCAACCAAGTTTGCTGTTGTCAACAAGAAGAAAGGTAGTGTCACTTTTGGTGGAAACCAAAAGGGCAAAATCGTTGGCATCGGCAATATAGGTAATCCTTCTCATCCTACTATTGAAAATGTTTTGCTAGTAGAAGGATTAAAACATAACCTGCTTAGCATAAGTCAGTTGTGTGATAAGGGCTATAAAGTAACCTTCAAATCAAATGCTTGTGTGATCAAAGACATTTCAACTAATCATATATTGTTTAAAGGATTTAGAAAAGAAATGTCTATATTGTTGATCTGAATGTTTTTTAGCATGTTGATGAGAAGTGTTTTGTTGTTAATTCTCTTAATGACTGTTGGTCTTGGCATAGAAGATTAGGACACGTAGGGATGGATACCTTAGCTAAGATTACTAAGGAGAATTTAGTTAGAGGAATCCCTAAGATAATCTTTGAAAAGGATAGAGTCTGTGAAGCTTGTCAAATGGGCAAGCAGATCAAAAGCTCTTTTGCATCAAAGAATGCAATCTCCACTTCTAAGCCTCTCCAACTTCTTCACATGGACCTCTTCGGTCCTTCCAATATAGCAAGCCTAGGCGGCAAATTCTATGCCTTTGTTATTGTAGATGATTTCTCTAGATTCTCCTAGGTATATTTCCTGAAGTCTAAGGATGAGACCTTTGAAACCTTTTCTAGCTTTAGGAAAAGAGTTCAAAATGAAAAGGGACTCACCATTGTTGCTATTCGTAGTGATCATGGTGGAGAATTTGAAAATGAGAGATTTGAACTCTTGTGTCTCAAAAATGGAATTGAGCACAATTTCTCTTCACCTAGGACTCCTCAGCAAAATGGTGTTGTTGAGAGGAAGAATAGATCTCTCCAGGAGCTAGCTAGGACTATGCTTAGTGAAAATTCCCTTCCTAAATACTTCTGGGCTGAAGCTGTTGCTACAGCTTGCTATGTACTCAATCGGGTCTCTATAAGACCTATTCTTGAAAAAACTCCCTATGAACTTTGGAATAGCAAGACTCCTACTGTTAAGTATTTTAGAGCTTTCGGTTGCAAATGTTTTATTCTTAATACTAAGGATAACTTAGGAAAATTCGATTCCAAATCCGATCTTGGAATTTTTCTAGGATATTCTTTGACTAGTAAAGCTTACAGAGTTTTCAATAGGAGAACTCTTGTTGTTGAGGAATCTGTTCATGTCAATTTTGATGAGACTCCTCAGCCATTAATGAATGTGGATGAGGATGATCCCTTGGAAAAACAACTGGATTCCCTTTCCTTAGAAAAGCCTACAGATCCCATTCAAGAAGAAAAATCTTTAGAACCTTCTTCTATTCCTCATGATATAGTTTCTGTCAAGGATGAAAATCCTGCTCTTCCTAGAGATTGGAAATATGTCCGAAACCATCCAATAGATGAAGTCTTAGGTGATCCTTCATTAGGAGTTAAGACTAGATCCTCTCCTAGGAATCTCTGTGCCAATGTGGCATTTATATCTCAAATAGAACCTAAGAAGTTTGAAGAGGCCGAGAGTGATGAAAACTGGATTTTAGCTATGCAAGAGGAGCTAAATCAATTTGAAAGGAGTAAGGTATGAGAACTTGTTCCAAGGCCTAAGGATCATCCCATTATTGGAACTAAATGGGTTTACAAGAACAAATTGGATGAAAATGGGATCGTAGTCAGAAATAAGGCTAGGCTAGTTGCTAAAGGTTACAATCAAGAAGAATGTATAGATTTTGAGGAAACCTTTGCACCTGTAGCTAGATTAGAATCCATTAGGATGCTCTTAGCCTATGCTTGCTACAAAAACTTCACACTCTTTCAAATGGATGTAAAGAGTGCCTTCTTAAATGATTATATTCAGGAAGAAGTTTATGTAAAGCAGCCCTTAGGATTTGAAGACTTTGCTAAACCGAATCATGTGTATAGACTTATGAAAGCTCTTTATGGTCTTAAGCAGGCTCCTAGAGCTTGGTATGACAGATTGAGGAATTTCCTTGAGGAAAGGAATTTCAAAAAGGGTAACACCGACTCAACTCTATTTACCAGGCAAAAGGATAAGGACATTCTGCTGGTTCAAATATATGTCGATGACATTATTTTTGGATCAACCAATGTCAACATGTGTAATGAGTTTTCCTCCCTCATGCAAAGTGAGTTTGAAATGAGTATGATGAGGGAGTTAAAGTTCTTCCTAGGATTCCAGATTAATCAGTCTCCTGATGGAATCTTCTTCTGTCAAGAAAAGTACATTAAGGAACTCCTTAAGAAATTCGGATTAGAAACTGTCAAATCTTCTAAAACTCCCATGAGTACCACTACTAAATTGGACAAGGATGAAAATGGTATAAGTGTGGATATCAAGAAATATCGTGGTATGATTGGTTCTCTGTTGTATCTGACTGCTAGTAGGCCATATATACTCTTTAGTGTGTGCCTTTGTGCTAGGTTTCAGGCTGCCCCTAAGGAATCTCATTTATCTGCAGTAAAAAGGATTTTCAAATATTTGAGTGGGACTTATGACTTAGGTGTGTGGTATCCTAAGGGAACTTCCTTTAATCTGATTGGATATTCAGATTCTGACTATGCTGGTAGTCTAGTTGATAGGAAAAGCACCACAGGAACATGTCAATTTCTTGGTGAATCTCTAGTGTCTTGGTATTCTAAGAAACAGAATTCTGTTGCACTCTCAACTGCAGAAAGTGAATATATTGCTGCAGGCAGTTGTTGTGCACAAATGCTTTGGATGAAACAGACTTTGGAGGACTATAATCTGTTCTTTGATAGGATTCCTATTCGGTGTGATAACACCAGTGCTATCAACATTTCTAAAAATCCTATTCAACACTCTAGAACAAAACATATTGATGTAAGGTATCATTTCATCCGTGAACATGTTCAAAGAGAGATATCTCTTTAGAATTTGTTAATTCTGTAGATCAATTGGCCGACATCTTTACAAAACCCTTGGATGAGAAGACATTCAATAATATCAGAATAAGGTTAGGTCTTATTAGGGTTGATAGAAAATAATTCTGTCTCTTTTGGAAAATTCCCAAGTGTTAGCAATTCCTTGTTGTGAAAGCATCGGTAGATGCTGATTTTTCTCTAAGCATCGGAAGATGCATTTCTACCGGTAGGTATCGGCAGATGCAGTGTTTTCTATCCCATCGGAAGCTGTTCTGATCAATCTGCCGACACGTGTAACCCATCGGAAGATGTATTCCTCAATCTGCCGACACGTATATCTTCTTCGTCTGGCGATGAGTTATTTCTTTTAAATTCATTCTTCTTCGCCCAGACACTCTACTTTTCGCGCTCTTTCTCTAAACCCCTGCCCTACCAAATTTTCTCTGTCGAATCCTCTTCTAGCAATGGAATCTCAAGGTCAATCATCTCGCGCCGTTTCCAAACCGACCAAGAAGATGGCCAAAGTTTCTGATCGTCCTTCCCGAGAGATTCCTCGTGGAACGGGGTGGCCAACCTTCTACTTTCTTACTCAAGCTGCTGAGGTAAAGTACCACAATGACTATCGGTTCAAATCGTTAATTCCTAGTAAGGGTATTTCTTTTGAAGAGTTAGCCGGATTGGACTTTATTGAACCCTTGACTGATCTCGGGTTGATAGGTCTCTTTGAGACCGAATCATTCTTCTACTCGGAAGCGATTAGGATGTTTTATGCAAACCTTAGCTTTTCTACTGATTACCCCTCCATTAAGAGCTACGTCTACAACACTCCCATTGAAATTACTCCTCAGTCCATAAATGCCTTTCTGGGAGCTCCTCATTTGGATAACTGCCCTTACAAGTATGTGACAGGGCCTGAGCTACCCTTCTTTGGAACGTCTGATGGACTACAATTTCTCAGGGAAATTACTGTGGACCCCAATTCTTCCCCTGATCCGTTAAAGGGCAAACATCTGACCCCTAGAGCCAGAGTTTTTCGTCATATGATTGATTTCAATATTGTTCCCAAGGGTGGACATTATGACGAAGTGAGCTCAATGGAACTATTTGTTCTGTATGCTATCTATCTCAAGACACCCTTCAACATTGGGTATATAGTTGTTCGAAGGATGATTCTTGCTGTCTCCTCCAGAGCTACATCTCTACCGTATAATCTGCTTCTCATGCGGTTATTTGCTCAGTCTTGAGGTTGTTCTTCCAGAGGAGGAGGAGCCTGTGAGACTTCTGCCCTCCAATTTTTATTCCAACTCCACACTCAGCAGGATGGGATTCAAAAGTATTGTAAAAGGAAAACCTGTTGTGGATAAGGCCAAGAAAAAGGCTTCTTTGGCAGCACCTGTCAGGCGTGGTAAAAGGAAACTTATCCTGCCAGATGAATCAACTGCTGAAGGAGGAGATGACACTGTAAGTCAATCTCAGGATTCAAGCCCCCCACCTTCTCCTTTAGTGCGTAGGCGTAGGATTGCTCCTTCCTCCATGGCACCCATTTCAGAGGCCACCTCTGCTCCCTCATCTGTGTTCCTACCTATTCCTGAACCTCCTCTTTCACCTCCACCTTCTCTCATCCTACCTTCTAAGCCCGTTTATCCTTCCATCTCTCCAGTGATGCGAGCCATTTCTTCCATACTCACCCATGGACCTTCAGCTCTACCATCTCCAGTTCCTCCACCTCCCTCTCCACCTACTCTTTCCTTACCACCTACAGCTCCTCCAGTTCCAGTCCACCCATCTTCAGCTCCTCCATCTCCAAACCATGAACTTTCAGCACCTACCTCTCCACTTCATGAACCTTCACCTCATCCATCTCCCGATCAGCAAGAGGTGCTCCCTCCATCACCTGTCCAACCTGCTCCAATCGCTCTGCCAGTCCAACCCCTTCTCTCCAATTCTCCTGCAACTCCCATAACATATCACAGGAGATTTTCCTTTACAGAGGCTCAGTACAATGAGATGCAAGCCTCTATTACCAACCTTGGCATTGCCCTCGGAACAATCCAAAGCAAAATGGATCAGAATCATCAGACCATGGGCGTTGCTCTGGATACAGGTCTTGGCCTGCTGTCTACAAAGATTGATGGTGATAGGCGAATGGTTGTCAGAGAACTTGAGAAACTCCAATTGTCCATTGCCGCGTTGACACCTGAACCTGAGCCTGAACCCGAACCATCATGTTCTGGTCTCAATGTTCCCGAGGCCTGCTTTGAAGATTTGCTTCTTCCCTTTTCCAGGCCTGCTGTTTTTGAAGATGTGCGTCTCATGTCCCTAGATATTCATGAGGCTGAGCTCAAGTTCACTCTTCCTACATTTTCCTCAGCTCCTGAATCTTCCTCTCCTCCAGCCTGTCCAATGGAAGCTTCTCCTCCACCATGTATGGATGTGTGCTCTGGTCCTTCTGTCGAGTCTCCTTCCTGCATGGACGTGGAGTTGTCCCGAGAGCCTTCTCCACCTCCTGCTCCCTGTCTGGCAATGGTGGTCTATCAATCGCCTCTCCCAAGAGATCGTGCTTTCCTTCAAGCTCTGGTGGCTGGCTTTTTCAATCCCCACCGTGACGTGCCCTCTTATGTTTAGAGAGCTTTTTGGAATCGTCATTTAGATCGCTTCAAATAGTGATTTTTTTTTTTTTGCTGTTCCTTTTAATGACTATCTTTAGTTTACCACACATACTCTAATGTTGCATGCATTATTTTTTTGATAATGTCAATGGGGGAGAATACTATATTTGATTGAGTTTGATTGGATAACATTCTTTGGATATACTCTGTGTTTCTGGAATTGCTATGAATGATTATTTTAATAAAATGCACATACTATGGGGGAGCGGCTAGAATTATGGGGGAGTATCAAAGTTAATCAAATTTATATTGTCATAATCAAAAAGGGGGAGATTGTTGACTTATAGAGTGTTTAAGTCATAATTTGTTTTTGATTATGTATTTGTATAATTAATGTACAATTTGATTATGTGTATTTAAAGAAAATAATGAATATGAGTTTATATGGAAATACCCTTGAAAAGAGTATTTTAGTTGTCTAATAAATCGGTTTGAGTATACAGAATGAAATAGCAACAGGCTTGCATATACCGATCGCTACACGACAAAGAAATGTTGCATCTGTCGATAGCTGTTGAAGCTACTCCTGCCGATGCCGGTTCATCACGTGTTGAGGTGTATATGCCGATGACATTTACAAGTCTCATCTACCGATGACAGTGGTCAGCGCTTATTTGTTTCATCTGCCGAAGCGGTTTTGAAAATATCTGCCGATGACGTGTCAAGATGGATCTGGCGATAGCATTTAACGTGTGCTTCTACCGATCATTACATGAAAGCTTCTGCCGATTGCTAAACAGAAGAAGAAGCCGTTTAGAAGTCAACATCTGCCGATGACGTGTCAAAGTTCTCATATGCTACATCTGCCGATGATATTTGAAGACACATCTGCCGATCATCGTTTGTCAATTGTCTTGCCGATGGAGTTTAATGCTGCCTCTACCGATAGCTCTTCAAGGCTCATCTACCGATGGCGTTTGCAGACGCATCTGCCGTTTAATGGAAAGCTGCTTCTGCCGATAGAAGTTGAAGATACTTCTGCCGATGGAAGTCAAGGATACTTCTGCCGATGGAATTCAAGGATACATCTGCCGATGGATTTTTAGGATACATCTGCCGATGACATTTCAAGCTGCATTCACCGATGACGTGTCCCTGCTCATAAGTTGCATCTGCCGGTGAACTTCCGCCAGAATTCAAATTAGCCGCGAAGCTACAGTGACGTCGTTTTCAGCCATAACTCCAGAACATTAATGGCGACGACGATTTGCAACTACAAACGGCAACGGCTACCTGAACTTGTACGGATGCTTCCCAATGGTAACAAAGTTTCTATTATTGGTTTAGAAGCATTGAAGTCAAGCAGAAAATGGACAGAGTATAAAAGCCGAGCTTAGAGCACAAAGGAACAACTTTTGCGAATTTTCTATTGAGCCCTAACTTGCGATTAATTATACTCTGTATCAGTTTTCTACATCTCTCTATTCAAAACTTGAGATTCTGTTTTGAGAGCTTGTAGATTATTGTAATCTTCATTCAAATCTGAAAAACTTGTAAGGCAGTGGATTGACGCCCGTAAAGTTCAATCCAGGATTGTGTAAGGTTGTGGATCGACACCCGAAAGCTCGATCAGGATTTCTCGTTGAGGAGAAGTAAGGAATCTTCAAGGGGGAGCCTTGGAGCGTGGACGTAGGCAGTTTGGCCGAACCACGTAAAAATACTGGTGTCGAATTTCTCTCTCTCTCTCTCTTTACATTATCTGATCACTTGTGATAAATCTATAAGTTTAATCTAGGAGAGAAATTAAGTTGACTAGTAATTAAAATTTAAAAGGTCTAATTCACCCCCCTCTTAGACAATACTGATCCTACATGTATCTCACTGGAGCGATTAGGTGTGTTAACCGGTTTGATTGAGTTTGGGGTTGTTGGATTTACTACCCTATGATCAGTCTTGCCTTGGAAGTGGAGGGGAAGTCATCTCTCATTGGAGCCTTGGTTTTCTAAGGCGTCTCGTTTGAACTCTGTTGGCGCGTGTTATTCCAACGTTGTTGCTGTCTTTCCACCTTCAAGGCCATATGTACCAAGTCCCCCATTTCAACATAATGGTGGAGCTTGATTACATCTACAATCTCTCGGCTAAGACCCCTCAGAAATCTAGTCATTGTTATCTCTCGATCTTCCTCTATATTGGCTTGGATCAGAGTCAACTCTATGTCTTTGTAGTACTCATCGACACTTCAGTTACCTTGTCGTAGGGTATGCAACTTGTTGTGGAGATCTCGACAATAATGACTTTGTACAAATTGCTTTCGCATTTGCCTCTTATTGTCAACCCAATTCTCGATAGAAGACTCACCATCATACCTTCTGTTCAGACTCAATTTGTCCCACCACACGATAGCATACTCTGTGAATTCGATGGCGGCGATCTTCACTTTCTTTCTCTTGGAATAATCGTGACATTCAAATATTTGCTCCATTTTTAACTCCCAGTCTAGGTACTCCTCGGTGTCACGTCTGCCTCGAAACTTAGGGATCTTCATCTTGATGCTCCCTAGATTATGGTCGACCTAGTTACTCCCTCACTTCTCTCGAATGTTTTTATTCCTCTTGGGACTTCTGAAGGAGAGTCGATCAAACTCTTTTGTGAAGTTTTCCCCCTCTATCTCGGCCATCTCTTCATTCTAGCCCTGCCACCGTTGGCTTCGTCTAAACGCATTTGTGTTGGCATGGGGTTGGGCAACAAGAGCTTGCCCTCGTCGCATGCCACCCTGTTCCACTTGATCAAGGCTCTCATGGATGCCATCAAGTTCATGTTGAAGCAATCATCTCATTTCTCCCATAATTGCTTGTACGTGAAGGTTTGCGATTGTTTGGTGCTGTTCCTGATTGTTGTTTGCTTCATGTGACATGGCTATGTTAAATCTGCAAAATAGTAAACCGTGAAGTAATCAAGCCTTCACAACACTCCCTCACGTGTTTCACTCGATTGGACGAGGTCACTCAGTTTGTACTCGTGTTTACACTCTATATCAATTAGCTTTTCTTATGCTCTCACACTCTTGCACTTTTTCCTTCTATTCTCTTTTATTTCTTTCGAGACTAAACAAATAGAGATGGAAGTTCAACAAGCGGCGAATAAACAAGACAAATCAAAATGAACTGACACTACAATTAGTGACGCAAATTTAAATTGAAATTTGGAATACGCCAGACCTAACTCAAAATAATCTGAATGATGCAAGGACTCAAAGGAACAACCAATAAATTAAAGCAAGATAAATGATTCAGGAAAGCATGATTTTTGATCCAATGTGAAGACAAATTATGAATGCTTAAAACAAATTGGATTTTGAGCTTTAAGATCGATTTGCAAAGATGCAAGTGCCTTCTGAAAACGTGAAGAATAACACTTTTCTGTTCGGAGCCTCTAAGATGACGAAATAAACTGACTACTTTTAAAGGTCATCCATCTGCGACTGTTACGAAATTTAAATTTGAGTAGGCAAACTAGATCCGATTTTTGCATTTCAGTACAGGTTTGAAAGATTAAACATCGTTCTACTAATCCTACGAACATGACAATTTCATTTGATGCTCGTAAGATCTTTGAATGTTTAAAATACTTTGACCCCGTTTCCAATACTAAGAACGAAATCAAAATAGAGCATAACGAAAATGATAGATAGAACCTTACGAACTCGATTTGGCTCCGATACCAAAATAATACGAATCCTACCAACAACTGTGATAAAGACCTGATACCGACTGTTGGTGCCGTTGCAAGCCAAGGATCTTCGAATTCGAATTGATGGATTCCTAGACCCGATGCCCAGGAAGACACAAACCCTAGAATAGGAGGAGACGCCACAAATGAATATGTCAGTTCGCTTGATAATTTGAAACTTGAATGCCACAAGGAGAACCTTGATAAATTCGATTAATCTCTACGAAAGAGAGTTTTGTTCTTGATAGCCAAAAATCCTTCTTCCTTTCATCTTAGTATGAATTTATAAGCATGAAATACCCTTTAATGCTAGGGTTTTCTTGAAGTTTAATACAAAATTACTAATTTGCCCTTTTAACTCTTAATTAATTAAAAAAAAACATACGACTTGACAAACGACAAGTACCTTTAAATCCTAAAACGACAATATCATAAATATAGTAAGGACGACATGTCAACACTATGGAGCAGCTTGGATAAGGGTGACAAGCTCTCGTTCATGTTTGGAAATGCGCGTGACTTTTTGTTGTTGCATGGCTTGAAGCACAAGTCCTCTCATTTCTTCCTCGATGTGCTTAGCCCTCGTTCTTGTTATTGGTCCACACACTTGTGTTGAATCCTTCTCGATGTCTGCATCACAATCCAACTTCTGTGCTCGACCCAACTTGAAAATGGGTACAAAATGCATTGGGGAATGAACTACCTTAACTTCATGTGGTCACCTACACTTAAAATAGATGTAAAATGCATTGGAGAATGAGCGACCTCAGGTTCACGCGGTCACCTGTAGTTAAAATGCAGTCAATTGCGTTTGAGTTTAACGGCATAAGAGTTGATTTGTTAACGTAAGATAGTACAAGAGTTGTTTTGTTAACGAATATAGTTTAGGGTTTGTTTTGTCATTGATATTATAGTTAATTTTGTTTTTCCTTTTAAAAATGAAAAACAAACAGGGTTTTGGACTATTTTTGTTGGGGAAATAACATTATCCAAGGACATAATTTGAGTTTTTTTTTTAAACTAAAGTCTTAACTGAAATTGATCCTCTAAGTGAAGAAAACTAGTCATATCAGGCAATGTCCTCGGTTCAGATTTTCTGTCTTCTCACTTTTGCATATCGCTACATTTAATGATATGGACAATCTTGTCGACGTACAAAAGGATAAAAAGTTATAAACATAAACATTTATTTGAGGCAGTGTTCAATTTTAATTAAAATTTTAACAATTTATAACGAAGAAGGTTTTATTAACAACGTGATAAAGGTCTTTGTCAAATAATGTGTACGCTTAAAATTATGGATATCAAATTCGGGTTTATTATTCGGATGTCATTCGGGTCGAACATGGGGCTCCATGAATAAATTCAAGTCGTTGCCCGAAAAACGATATATGGTCAGCGCAGCGGTTGCACAGTGACGGAAAAAAGTAGAGAATGAGAATGTGGTGTCGTGGAGATGGCGATCTTCGATATGCTTTGCTTTCTAGCTTCTTCGGTGAAAATCGTTGTCACAGGAAGACAAGAAGGAGAAGAAAAGAATTATTCCAGCTACTTCCATGAAGAGAAGATAGAGGTTGCGGCCATGGGAGGGAATCCTCAGTTCCGGATTGCAGTTCGTTTTTTACTTGAGGGAATCCTCAGTTCCGGATTGCAGTTCGTTTTTTACTTGAATATTCACCTTTTTCTTCTTCTCTTTTTTGTGACGAAAGCGAGCGCCCGTAGTTCCGTGAGAGTCTATGAGTTTGCGTTTCGGTCAGTAATGGAGTTTTCCTTTTCAACGAAGAATCTTCTGCTAGAGGTTACAGATGGATTCGATTCTTTTTCCTTCTCTTGCTTCGGAGAAATGTGTTTTCTCTTTTGACCTATAAACCAGAATCTCCTTTCATCAAGCTATTTCGTCGATCTTAGGTGAGTTAATGGGGCACTATAAATGCGGGTGCGTCTACCATTGGAATTACAGACCTAAGTCCTCATCTACATTTCGACTGCATCGAAATCCTAATCTCTCTTCTGTCAAAAATGGCATCTGCCACCACCATGAATCGATCAGAATCGGCCGCCGATACTATGCCGGAGGCTCTTAGGCAGAGCAAGTACCACATGAAAAGGTGCTTCTCCAAGTTCACTGAACAAGGAAGAAGGATTTTGAAGGTTCGCGATTTAATGGTTGAAATGGAGAAAGTAATAGACGATAAGGTTGAAAGAAACAGGGTTTTAGATGGCGTTCTTGGCTATATACTCTGTTCTACCCAGGTTTTGATCGGAATCTTCTCACTCATTTTCATTCTTTTCTTTTCTTTTTTCTTTTTTATTTAAATTGCTATTTTGAGAATGCAGGAAGCCATTGTTTGCCCTCCATATGTTGCATTTGCTATAAGACCAAATCCGGGATTCTGGGAGTTTGTTAAGGTTAAGTCTGATGATCTTGCTGTTGAAGCCATAACTGCCACAGAGTATTTGAAGTTCAAGGAGATGATATATGATGAGAAATGGTAAACTTCTCTTTTCATCTGATTTGTTATTTTTCTACTATGGAGTACTACATACGCAGACGCATGGATGACTCAGCAAAGATATTACACACGGTCTACTTACAAATGATTAGACAATTAGCTACAAAATCAAATTGGTTTCTATTAGTTATTAATTTTATATTTATGTTTGATTATTTTGCTCTTCTGCCTAAATCTTGTCTCAACGGTGTCTTAAGGTTTGTTTGAAAATGAAAAGAAAAAAAAAAAGGATAATGGGACATGTCTTGGTGTGTGAAACACATGCGGAGTCCCATATGCATCAGATATATGAAGTCTCTGTGCATCATAGATAAGCTTTTCTTTTTTATTTTTCTGGTAGTTCTTTATAAGCCAGTTAATATTCTTAAAATGGAAGGGCGTGCATAAAACCTTCAGCAGCTAAGATAATACATCATTGTTTTCCCCAGGGCGAAAGATGAAAATGCACTAGAAATTGACTTTGGAGCTGTTGATTTTTCAATTCCAAAGTTAACTTTGTCTTCTTCAATTGGAAATGGTCTCAATTATGTTTCAAAATTCATCACCTCAAAGCTATGCGGGAGATTGGAGAATGCACAACCTCTTGTAGATTACTTGCTGTCACATAATCATCAAGGGGAGGTAATACAAGGCAGAGAGAAACTTTTAATTGTAATATGAATAATTGACCACAAATCAAATTTTCTCAGGCGTGTTATGTTTTTCTCAGAAACTTATGATAAATGAGACACTCAGCACTGCTGCAAAGCTTCAAATGGCACTAATAGTTGCTGAAGTTTATCTCTCTTCAGTCCCTGGGGATACTCCCTATCAAAATTTTGAGCTGAGGTAAAATTGAGTATGCTTATTTTTTTAATAAGCTTTAAATCTGCATAACTCATAGTTTCAAGCCCTATTCAGGTTTAAAGAATGGGGTTTTGAGAAAGGGTGGGGAGATACTGCAAAAAGAGTGAAGGAAACAATGAGATCACTCTCAGAAGTACTTCAAGCACCAGATCCAATGAACATGGATAAATTTTTAAGCAGAGTTCCTACAATATTCAATATCGTGATTTTTTCCCCACACGGCTACTTTGGCCAAGCCGATGTTCTTGGCTTGCCTGACACTGGTGGGCAGGTATGGTGAAAACTGGGGATTTATTAAAATAAAATTGTTCTTTAGTTATGATTGAAATTACCAAAGTGAAATATTTTTATGGGAATCAGGTTGTTTACATTTTGGATCAAGTTAAAGCCTTGGAGGAAGAATTACTCCTCAGAATTAAGAGTCAGGGTCTTAATTCGAAGCCTCAAATTCTTGTGGTGAGTATATTATGCAAAATGGGAAATAAAATTTAATCAATACTCTAAATGCAACTCTTTCGCCTAACGTAAGTGTGCCATTCTGAGTGGACTTTTCATTAGTTTTATTTCCTTAAAGATTATTCCATATAGGCTATTCTCTCACCAAGTTATGAATATAAAAGGTGACAAGGTTAATTCCTGATGCTCGGGGTACAAAATGCAACCAGGAGATCGAACCTGTTATTGGCACAAAGCATTCCAATATTCTCAGGGTGCCATTCAAGACAAACAATGGAGTTCTTGGCAAATGGGTTTCCCGTTTTGACATTTACCCCTATCTCGAGAAATTTTCACAGGTAAAAATTACGTCTATAGTTTAATCCATTCTCAATATAATACATATTATATACTCTATTCCCAACTAGCTTCTTTTTGTTTCTCTGATTTCTTTTTTCTATTTTAGGATGCTACTGCAAAAGTCCTTAACATCATGGAGGGGAAGCCTGATCTCATCATTGGCAACTACACTGATGGAAACCTAGTGGCCTCTCTCATGGCAAATAAACTTGGCATAACTCAGGTTTCTTCCTCTTTATGCATAATCTCATGAACCATTTTGAGACTTGGTCCCCATTTTTATCAACCCAGAAATTGAAAAACCAGGGGACTATTGCACATGCCTTGGAGAAGACGAAGTATGAAGATTCAGATGTCAAGTGGAAAGAATTGGATCCTAAGTATCATTTTTCTTGTCAATTCATTGCCGATACAATTTCCATGAATGCCACGGATTTTGTCATCGCCAGCACATTCCAGGAGATAGCAGGAAGGTTTGAAAAGAACCCATTTTTAAGAAACCTACTTTGCTTTTATACTGTAGTGTTAGCAAGACGATTTCAGCTGGTATAAACATAATGTACAAAGCAGTAAATTCAATTATATGTCTCTTTTTGAAAATCTTCAAATCATCCTTTCGAAAAAGGATAACATTCATAGAATTGATTATTTTTGCAGCAAAGATAGACCCGGTCAGTATGAAAGCCACGCTGCATTTTCACTCCCAGGTCTGTGCAGAGTTGTTTCAGGAATCAACGTCTTTGATCCCAAGTTCAACATTGCTGCTCCAGGGGCTGACCAATCTATATATTTCCCATACAGCGACAAGCAAAAACGCCTCGCATCATTTTTTCCTGCAATTGAAGAACTGCTGTACAATAAAGAAGACAACAATGAACACATGTAAACACTTTGATTCTAGACTCCAATTATTTTTTATTGGTGGGTTTACGGCAACTAACATCTTCTCTAAACTTTCAACAACAGTGGATTCCTGTCAGACAGAAAGAAACCAATCATATTCTCCATGGCGAGGCTTGATATTGTGAAGAACATCACGGGATTGGTTGAGTGGTATGCGAAGAACAAGAAACTGAGAGAATTGGCTAATCTCGTGGTTGTTGGAGGATTCTTCGATCCTGCCAAGTCAAAAGATAGAGAAGAAATCGAAGTGATCAAGAAAATGCATTCACTAATTGAAGAATATAAACTTAAGGGTCAAATCAGATGGATCGCCGCACAGACTGATAGACGCCGAAATGGTGAGCTCTATCGATGTATTGCTGATACTAGAGGTGCTTTTGTCCAACCTGCTCTGTATGAAGCATTTGGTCTCACTGTCATTGAGGCGATGAACTGTGGTTTGCCAACTTTTGCTACCAACCAAGGTGGTCCGGCTGAAATAATCATCGATAGCGTCTCTGGTTTTCATGTGGACCCAAACAACGGGGACGGGTCTAGCAACAAAATTGTGGATTTCTTTGAGAAGTGCAATTCAGACCCCACGTACTGGAACAGTATTTCCTCAGCAGGCCTGGAAAGAATCAATGAATGGTAATCTCTGACTTGCAAAATGAATTTCGCGCAATATTGATCTGTTTTAGGATTCAAATGGGTCACTAATAGCTTCTTCTATTGAATTAAAATGATGGGTTTGTTTTTTTTTTTTCGTAGCTACACTTGGAAGATCTATGCAAACAAGGTGCTAAACATGGGTTCCGTTTATAGTTTCTGGAGGCAACTGAACAAGGAGCAGAAACTGGCAAAGCAAAGATACATTCAAATGCTTTACAATCTTCAATTCAAGAACTTGGTAATTTATGGGAATATTATAATGGCGATTATATTACTTTTTTATAATGTCGAAGAGTCACTTATTTTCTTCTCACAGGTTAAAAATGTACCTATTGCAATTGATGAAGCCCCACCGCCAGTGCCTATGCCTGTTGTTGTCAAACCTCTACCCGCACAAAGGTATGTCCCCAAGAAAGGCTAGGAATATATAATTTTTGTTTCGTTATACAACTTTTTTACATTTGGGATAGAAGGATTAAAGGAAAATAAAAATTATACCCACTGATTATCAATCCCACTAATCTAAATTGGAGAAAGTACTTGAGTGACCCACCTTCTTCACTGCCCTTGCTGATTTTACGATATCCGTCTCTGCCTACCTCTCAGAAACTGACTTAAAAATCCCACCTATGCTTTTCTATTACGTATCCCTTGATTTGTCCGAATCTATTTCCCGGCACCATGATAAGAATTTTCTTCTGTTTTATGCTTTCTTTTCGAGAAAAGAATGAAAGCCGAAAATTGCTTGCAAATCATAAGAGGAACTTTCAAAGTGATCTGTAGAAGAAAACCTCGCATTGGGTATAATGTTTTGTTTTGTTTTGTTGTTTTCTTTTTTTGGCTTTTGGAAGAAATATCATGACGTAAAACAAGAAGACTGACGTTAGTTGTTTTTCTTTGTACAGCACCAAGAGAACACAATCCTCATTGAAGAAGTAAGACCTCAGCCCCTTGGTTGGCTTCTAAATATTTCTCTACTTTGTGCTTGCACTATGCAATAAAAATCACTCAAACGACATATACTTTTTACCTTTGTACTCAGGTTATTTGGAGCTAAATAAAGGCCTAAAAAATGGCAGATTCCTCTCAATACTAAGTGTTGTTCCCTCCTCTCCATATTGGTGTCCCAACTGTTATTATTGTTCTCGCATTTATATATTGTACAAGTGTATAAATTTTCAATTTTACGTCACATTATGTTTCTTTACAAGTAATTACTTGATTATTTAATAAAACGTTCAAAACATCAACTTTAAGGTTTCTAAAACTCGACCACTCGAAACGTATTTTTTATTTTTAATTCTTATTTACTTCTTTGATAAATATTAATTGTTGTAATTAATATAATATATTATAAATATTTAAAATAATTTATTAATTGTACAAATAAATGCTTGTAATCGTGAAAGTGAGAAAGTAAGAAGAGTTGAAACTTGAAACTGTTTTTTTTTTTCCTTTCTTCCACAACTTGTCATGCTTTAAAGATAAAAAGAACAAAAGTTGCAGTGAAAATCAAATTCAACTATTCTTACTTTTTCACTTTCACGTTACAAACATTTATTTGCACAAATAATGAATTATTTGCACAAATAATTAATTATACTTAGTATAATTATACTTAGTATAATTATATTTAAATTAATTATACTTAGTATAATTATACATAATATGGAGTAGTATAATTAATTTAAAACAAATAGCAAACCATATTTAATATACTTGAAATGTTTACCACATGTTCACCACATTATGATACGATTACGTGAAAGGTTTCGTGATTTTTTAAGGCTTGTACGATTTATTATAATTATTTTATAAAATAAATAAATAAAATTACAATACATCGTACGAGTATCAAAAAATCACAAAACTTTCCAGATTATCTTCTTATAATGTGGTGAACATGTGGTAAAAATTTCAAGTAAATTGAATATTGTTTGCTATTTGTTTTAAATTAATTTATAAAATAAAAAAATGGATAGAAAAATGGACTTTTTTCTGGGGAGAACGGGTTGCCGTTGGAGGGTGAAGCCCCCCGCGGAGAGTCTTCACCCTCCAACGGCAACCCGTTCTTCCCAAAACACCTCCCGCAGGGAGTCAACAGTTGCCGCAAATCTATTTTTTGCACATTTTCAATACTTTGAGTCATTTTTTGCACGAAAACAAACTTCAATCCATTTTTTGCACCTCCCTTAAAGTACAATCCATTTTTTGTATTTTACCCTAATAAATATAATTAAAGTACAATTTATTATCTTTCAACTTTCGTGGCGGTAGAATCCGACTAATTAAATCCAACAAGACTCCACCAAAAAGTTCTTGCCCACCTGCCGCCCTTTAAGGAGGGGACGGGTCCCCAATCTCGGCCTGGTCTACCCCGGTCTACTACTAAGGTTGAAGTAAGTCATTTTAATCATTGAAATTAGGCTCAGGTTCAGATTGATCTTACAAGTCTTGGCCTAAACTTTTGTTCTGATAGTGTCCAAGCGATCATCCATAAGCTTATCTTATGTAATTATATATCGAGTATGTGATATCAACTCATTGAGTTAATATCTCAATACTTCAAGGTACGAACTTTACATTTTGAATTATGATCTTAATTCTCAAGCAACCCTAGTTATATTTTGTTAATAAAAGATAAATCAGTTGATAGAAAGTGAGAAAGTAGACTTCAATTCAAAAGCTAGCTTAAGGAGTGAGAAAATCTCCTTAATATTTATACAAGATCGTTTTACTTTGATTATGTCGATGTGGAACAACTTCAGCTCCATTGTCGCTACATGCTCTTGACTACTCATTTGTAAAGTAGTAGCTTAAATAGCAAAGTATACACGCTGACTGGCTAGTGTAAATTTAATTTAAGATTTGACAAGAATGATCATGGATTTATTATTAAAATAATAAAAGTGTAACCATTGACGAAAAATTTAACATTTGAAAATGCATAAATGTTAATTGAATCATGCGTAAGGACCACTTTTTTATTAGTAATTCCTATGTTTGATATTTGGTACATATGAAAATATTTAAATTAGATTTATTGTAAGGACTAGGAGAGGGAGAGAGACTGGTTGTTGGGAAGAGAGAGAGACAAAGTGGGTCTGATGTGGTTATCATCCGACTTATGTTTCTTCCTCTTTCGCAATTCGTTCCATCACTACATTTTCGAACAGTTCTTTCCCATGATTTCTCCTATTTTTCAGGAAAAACCCTCTTCTACTTTTGCTTTTTCTAGAAAATAAACAGATCAAGATTGTAAATTTCACGCTTCCATTTTCCATCCTATTAGAAAAAGGAAATTAATGGCGATGGAGAGAAGGTCGCGTTAATCGTAGTCTTTGTTTTTTTTTTTTTTTCGAAAAATAAAATCAAAATCTCAGATTCTCTTTCTCTCTCGCTCGCGCTCCCTCTGTGCGGGTGAAGATGGATAACACGAAAGGAGAAACGAGCTCCGTGGGTGGCAAACAGAATGGCGTATCCGATTCATCCTCCAAAAAATCGAAGAAACCTAAATGTCATTTTCCCTCTTTTTCTATTTCATTGTTGGGTTTTCTATTTGTTTTTTAAATCAAAGCCGGAGATTGACGAATGTTCTTCGCGAAAGAAATTCGACTCTCGAGTGTGTGTGTATATATATATATATATATTTTCGTATGGAAATGGAAAATAAACCATTTCTTCGTCCCCTTCAATGTGTGATTCTAAAATTTAGCAATGTAGCAATTCTGTATTGTTGTATTTGCAGATTCTAGGTTCACCCAGCAAGAGCTTCCTGCTTGTAAACCAATTCTGACTCCAGGATGGGTTTGTCTCATAACCCCTGATTTTATGTTTAGATGTGTTCAATCTATGATTGTATATCTTCATATATAAATAATGCTGGGAAAGAACAGATTAAAATACCTATTACGCAATGGATCTATTTTTTCAGCGTACTCATCACCATATTTGCACTCATCACCATATTTGCGTGTATTCTTTTTATTTATTTGATCTCTCTTTGATTCGTTAAACTTCTTTTTGGGAAAATTGCTGTATGTTTCAGGTCATATCATCCTTTATTTTTGTGGGCATTGTCTTCATTCCAGTTGGCCTTGCTTCCTTATTTGCTTCAGAACAAGTACTCTTACTCTTACCCTTTATTTTACCCTTTTCATTTCTACGATTCCTTCAAATATCATTGATCTCAGAAAATTTTATGAGTAATTTTATCCAGGCTACGATGTTTTCTTGATATGTAGGTTGTCGAAATAGTGGACCGTTATGACAAGGATTGTGTTCCTTCCAATTACAGTGACAACCCACTTGCATTCATCAAAAACAATGAAACTGACAAAACATGTACTAGGACATTGATTGTAAGTTATCTAACTAGGTTCAAATGTTTTGAAATACTTCAGCCTTGTATTTCTTTCTGATACTCACCTTCTTGTTATCTATTCCTTATCACTGCTTATGTCTATGACAATAATTTCAAATTTTCAGGTTCCAAAGCTAATGAAAAGACCTATTTATGTCTATTATCAGCTCGATAACTTCTATCAAAACCATCGACGGTATAATCAATATGAGCTATACATTGTTTTTTCTGTTCTAAAAAAAATTGCCTTATTTTTCTTAACGAGACATCATTGTGTCGTACGGATTCATTAACTTCATGTCATAGCTTGTCCTTTCTGCATCTTATGATAACTTGATTGATAAACATGCTAATACCAGTCATTCTCAGGATTAAAAGTACTTGATATGACTTATTCTTGTAAATAATGATACATTTCTCTCTTATTGAAATTGATGAAATGATTAGTTCATTTTTTTTTTAATTTAAGCTCAATGGTTAAGTTATCTATGTGCTATGCATAATAGCAATGTAGAAGGCTCCAATGTAGAAAACAGATTAGCTTTTGCAGTGTATACAATTTTTGTGATGGTGTTGTATGTTATTAAGGGATCTTCAGGCAAAGAAGAATGCATCCTTGTAAAACTGTCAACCAGGCTATACATTTTTCCATTTCTAGGAAAAATTATCAATTTTAATTAATGAATTTTGGATTGTATATTTTTCCTAGATGGTTTACCTCTGCCTCAAACAGTAATAATCATTCTGTCTCCATTACTTTTATTATTTGACACCCTTATGTTGGAGTCTAACTAGCATGGTCTTTGAACCTACTACTGAATTTTCTTGGCATTTTTAACAAGTGAATTGTCATTTACAATTCTATCAAGTGGGCTGCTTTTCATTTGTTATCAATTAGTCTACTTTTCTTCATAGTAAAACAGAAAAAAAAAATGAATATGCTTATCTGATTTGGTAAATGTTTCAAGTTTTGTGATAGTAATATGATCATCTGTTATGAAATTGGTAATTTTCACCTTTTGCACCTCTAAAACCTTCGAATTTGTTTCAGATATGTGAAAAGTAGAAGCGACAAACAGTTGCGAAGCAAGGCAGCCGAAGCAGATACCACATCTTGTTCACCTGAAGCCACTGCCGGGAAAGGGAATCCAATCGTTCCTTGTGGCCTCATCGCATGGAGTTTATTCAATGACACATACGGGTTCTCTTTGAAAAATGAATCACTAGTGATCAGCAAGAAGGACATTGCATGGAAAAGTGACCAAAACAATAAATTTGGATCTGATGTCTATCCAAAAAATTTTCAGTCTAATGGTCTAATCGGGGGTGCAGGACTTGACCCGAATATATCAGTAAGTATACTTAGTGGACTCCCATGTTTTTATTGATATTTGTTTATTGATTACCTCAGTGGGTACAATAGGAACAGGAGAAACATCGAACACAATGTGTAGTGGGCTGCTCTTAGATTTATGCATCAACTACATATTTCTTGGTTGAACTTTTTGTTTTTTCAAATTCTGTTATGGAAAAATAATATGGGAATTGTTTAACAGCTGAGTCAACAAGAAGATCTTATTGTTTGGATGCGAACAGCAGCTTTACCTACTTTCAGAAAACTGTATGGAAAGATAGATAAAGATTTGGAAGTTAATGAAGAAATAACAGTTGTCATAGAGAACAACTACAACACCTATAGTTTTGGAGGCAAGAAGAAGCTTGTTCTTTCAACAACAAGTTGGATTGGTGGAAAAAATGATTTTCTTGGGATAGCTTACCTTGCCATTGGTGGACTCTGTTTGTTCTTGGCAATTAGCTTCATACTTCTTTATGTGATCAAGCCAAGGTAAGTTGATAAGTGTTTTTTGGAAATTACTTATCATCTCATTCTATTAGTAACAACATTTTATATTGAATAATGCTATATTTACGCTTTAATCTCACAGTTTATGTGTCATTCGCTAATTGATTCACATAATCTATTATTGTAAATATTTATATTATTTCATAATAATTTTATCAATGAGTGAATGACACGTAAGTGTCATGTCAAGTTGTGAAATTGAAGTGTAAAATTAGAGTGTAAACGTAACATTACTCTTTGTATTTTTCGATAATGTGAGAAATATTTCTTTCTTTCGCTCTGTGCAAGCTTTAAAAGTGAGGAGGTTCCCTCTTGTTATTGGATTTTCTCGAAGTACCTATCCGGAATTATCTGAGTTTTTGTGCTAATTCTCAAAAAACAGTCAAAATGATTCTACGAAAACCTTTTCTTATGTCAAGATAATGTCTTTGAAGAAAAGTTTTCAAACTCATCGTCCAATAAAATTCTAATTTTTCTTAACTTCAATCCTGTCTAATAGAGCAGGATGGTGCTTTAAAGAAGGACCCAAAGATAGAAATCCTGTCGGATCATATGCACCTCCTAAGTATTGACATATCTTATTATTAATAATCGAGAAGAACTCTAATGGTCATTACCTTTTTGTGCAGGCCATTGGGGGATCCATCTTACTTGTCGTGGAATCGAAATCCGTCTGGACAAACAAATTAGGTTCTTCTTAGCTTCATTTCTGTTACGGTCGCCCGACTTTTCATCGCTCTTTGAACAAGTTTCTTTTCTAACATGTACTCGTATGAGTTTGAATTCTCGCACTATGAGTATATATAGAGAATCATGAACTGATTAGCTCGCGATTGATGATTAATCGTTAGCATTGCACAAATTATGGATGAAACCGTGCTTATGTTTTTGGCAGCGTTACTATGAATTTGGATAATCTGTTACGAGGATGAAAAAAACATATATGATGTTGAGAGTGGAAGCCTCTATTGAGTTTGCCTAAGTACAATAATTTGTGCTAGATACAAACAAAAGGCATGCATATTCTCGTTAGGGGTTTGATTAATGATAGCGATACCTTAAACCATATGTTGTGTTGTAGTTTCCAGTTGGAGACAAAATACCATTAGATCTGCAAAAACCAGTTGAGGTTGAGGGACAGCTCCATTGAACCAAAGTTGTGCAAGTGTATCCCATACTTCACAAAAATGCAGCCTATTGTAGCCTTTTGGATTACGTTCGAGTCTCATCACATTGATGCACATAACATATTGAGTGTGAGGGTACATAGAGTAAGAGATCACAAAGCCAGCCAAGCCTAAAAAATCTAATTCATTGAGCCTAGCAGATTAAATGAGTTGAACTTAACGAGCTGAGCACAATGAGACAGGTTAAAAAAAAATTTCAAATTGAACTGGTTCGTTAGATAATGTTAAACGAGACGACTTGAGCTTGCTAAATGAGTCTTCACAAGTCGAGCTTAAAGAACCAAACATACATATATATTTTCAATTTATATAATTGTAATGTATATTTTTTAAAAAAATTAGGGAAAAATTTAATTTAGCTCTCAACGTATGAGGTCAGTGGTTATTTGGTCCCTAATATTTATTTTTGACCCAATCAGATCCTATCGTATACATCGTTTGCAATTCAAATCCTCCCGTTAAATTTTTCGTTAAATTTGACACGTGCTCTATACGTGCGCAGGCTAAAACCCCAAAAGAACCTCATTTCCTTCCGAAATTCATAAAGTAAAAGTTAAATTTGTCTGAAATCTCTACTGTAAATTCAAATTGGAATAATGAGAGATAATTTAATGTATATTTTTAAGGTGAATTTAACTTTTACTTTAAGGATTTCGGGAGGAAAAGATGGTATTTTGGGGTTTTAGCAGCGCACGTGCAGAACACGTGTCAAATTTAACGAAAAATTTAACGGGAGGGTTTGAATTGTAAACGATGTATACGATAGGGTCTGATTGGGTAAAAAATAAACGTTAGGGACCAAATGACCACTGACCCCATACGTTGGGGGCTAAATTGAACTTTTCCCAAAAAATTATTATTAAAATTATAAAAATTATTATCATTATAATGTCAAAATATAATAGTTAGTCGTTTTATAACAATTTTTTTTTATTAATATATAAAAAATATGTATTTATAAATATTTGACAATTATATCATTACAAATTATACACGTTAAAATTATCGAAATGTTAATTATTTGCAATTAGGGTGACAAATGAGCTAACCAAGCCTAGTCAACTTTAAAAGTCTAAAGAGTTAAACGAGTTAAACCTAAAAGTTAAATTTCAATCTGAGCCGGCTCGTGAACCAAAGTTAAATGATCGGCGTTAGCCCGCTCATTTGTGGGAGAGAATTGTGATCCAATTACCCCCTGTTTTAAATCATTCATGCGATTTGCACATGAATGATTTCTCTTCCAAACGTAGAAAGGATTATGTTTGGCTAAAAAGGGTGCAATTTTCTTTCTTCTCTCTTCACTTTCCACCACTCTCCCCATATTCTCTGTTTTAATGGCAGGAAACAGAGTGAAAGCTTTGATATTCTCCTGTCTGCAATCTGTTGTTAGGTGGTAATATGAATGACGTTTGTTAAATTTGATCTTAGGTTTTTGGTTCGAACGTGAAAAGGAATTGCAGTAGTTGAAGCTGGTGTAAAGTAAGGTAATGGAAATGATAATTATCGATTTGAATCCTGTACTATACATTTTTTTTTTCAATTTGCCATCTGTACTAAAAAAACTCGACAAACCGAACCATGTACTTTAATTCTGTTATCAATTTTGATCATCTATCAACAATTTCATTAAACCCTCATTTAAAAAATTACCAAACGTTTTTAGATTCAGTTGAAATTTTTACCCAATGTTCACTACTTAATGATAAGATAATATGAAAATGTTCGTAATTTTTAATATATTTACGATTTATTGTAATTTTATTTTATTATTTTATAACAATATTATAATAAATCATACAAATTTTAGAAAATCACAAAAAAATTTCTATTATCTACCCATGATAGGTGGAACATGTGAAAATGTTTTCAAATAAATCAAATATCATTTGGTAGTTTTTTAAAAATTAATTTATAAAGTAAAGAAGAAACTAAGATTAATTTAAAAAGGTAATTATCAATTTGAACCCTGTACTATACACGTTTTTTCAATTCGCCCCCTGTACTAAAAAAACCGACAAACTGAACCCTGTACTTTAATTCTGTTATCAGTTTTGACCTTCCATCAACAATTTCATTAAATCCTCATTTAAAAAACTACCAAACGGTCTTGGATTCAGCTGAAATTTTTACCACATATTCACTACTTAATGGGAAGATAATCTGAAATTCTTTGTGATTTTTTAATACATGTACGATTTATGGTAATTTTATTTTAGTATTTTATAAAAATATTATAATAAATCATACAAATTTTAGAAAATCACGAATTTTTTTTATTATCTACCCATGATAGATTGAACATGTGGAAATTTTTTCAAATAAATCAAATATCGTTTTTTAGTTTTTTAAAATTAATTTATAAAGTAAAGAATAAACTAAGATTAATTTAAAGAAATACCAAAAGATATTAGATTTATTTGAACATTTTTCCACATATTCACCACATTATGGGTAGATAATAGAAAAAGTTTCGTAATTGTTTAAAACTTGTATGATTTATTATAATATGTTTATAAAATACTAAAATAAAATTATAATAAATCGTACATGTATTAAAAAATCATAAAAATTTTTAGATTATCTTTTCATTAATTAATGAACATGTAGTAAAAATTTTAACTGAATCCAAGATTGTTTGATAGTTTTTTCAATGAGGGTTTAATGAAATTGTTGATCGAAGGTCAAAACTGATAATAGAATCAAAGTACAAGGTTCGGTTTGGCAGTTTTTTTAGTATAGGGGGTAAATTGAAAAAACGTGTATAGTACATGGTTCAAATTGATAATTATCCTTTAAAAAAATATCAAATGATATTTGATTTATTTGAAACATTTTTCACATGTTCAATCTATCATGGGTAGATAATAGAAAGAATTTTCGTGATTTTTTAAAATTTGTATGATTTATTATAATAGTTTTATAAAATACTAAAATAAAATTACAATAAATCGTAAATGTGTTAAAAAATAACGAAAATTTTCAGATTATCTTCTCATTAAGTAGTGAACACGTGGTATAAATTTTCACTGAATCTAAGATCGTTTGATAATTTTTTAAATGAGTGTTTAATGAAATTATTGATAGAAGGTCAAAATTGATAACATAATTAAAGTAGAGGATTCGATTTGCCGGTTTTTTTAGTACAGGGGGCGAATTGAAAAAAAGTGTATAATACAGGGTTCAAATCGATAATTACCCAAATAATATTATCAGACAAAAATCCTCCGACTCTACTTTGGTAAGTTCTCAGGGGTTATTTTTGGAAGAAAAACGCTGTCGCATGGATGATTCCCAACATGGCTAAATTGCTCACGTTCCGTAAGTTACGGTCTATTTTGTTCAAACTTGCTCAATTAATTGTTCTTTGATTCTTTTTTATTTTTGATGAATTCAGATAGAACTCGGTCGTCAACAAATCTTTGGAATCGTAAAAAAGTCTCATATTCGTGAGGTTTTTTAAACATAGTTATTTACTACTTCACACCAATCACCGTTTTTCGATGATAGCTATCTCATGCACATTCTTTAAGAACTTGGTCTTGTACAACAACTCTCGCGTATAATTGCTAGGTAGGATCGACGATAAGTAAGTTGGACGGAAACAAGGGCAGTCCAATCTCATCAATGGGTAGTAGTGTCACAACGTTCTTTACAAACCCGACACTAACACCTTCAATCCGAGCTACGGTGCATACGAGACAAAATCAAGACAATAGCTTCTAGACACGTATGCAAAGGCCGATGAAAAATACGATAAATACTTGTTGTTGAGAAACTATACAAAAAAGGCTACCATGCAATAATGCATCATAGAAAACAAGTAAACCCTCTTTTCTCTTTTTTTTCCCCTCTTACTAAAGTCGATGTACAATTTAGCATCTTACATTTATGTGATGTTAGCTTGAATTCATATACCCTTCGATATCATACTTTCGATACACTATCGTTTGCTTCGTCTCCCACCATTTCTCCGCTTCCTTTTCCGAAAACCGTTTTCGACTGCAACAAAAACAAGAGAAAGTTAACAATTACGATTTAGAGCGAATCAGATAATAAACGTGCATATTTGATGATTTTTCCAAAATGTTTTCTTTCCAAAAACTATTTTATCGAAAGAGTTTTTGAAAACACTTTTGAGAAGCAACAATGTACCTAAATCTAACTCTCTTGAGTCCCTTTTTCCCACCAGCCAAAGTTGTGAATGTGAGATAAACTCCAGGTTCAAATTGTTCTATCCATTCGCACTTAGAATGTTTAGTTCCGGTGTTTTTCGAGGCTGTTCCGGTTGTTTCCAGATCCTGCACTGATGAACCATTACGATTTACCGGAGGGTTTCTCATGACCAATGATTTTATCGTGTCGGAGAAGACGATCGGAGAATTGGCTAGACTGTCTTCTACTTGTGCATTTGTGGGTAAATGAATTTCTGGGGGCAAAGAAGAAGCATCAAACTCGGGAACTCTCTCTGAACAAGGACTGTTCTGTAAATCCGAGACACTATAAGCTTTTTCCGACATCGCATGAAGCTGCAACAATAACGAGATAAATAAGTAATAATTATTGAAAAGATAATAACATAATTATCAAAGAAGAGATCGAAATACTTTTATGAATCACACGAAAATCAGATAAACTTCGATAAAACACGAAGAACAACATAGAAATCACGCTAATATGCAGAAAAGAAACATAGAGTGAGAAGTTTCTATGAAACCGAATAAAAGTATCAAATGTTAAAAGAGTAACTTTTATGATTACCCTTAATGCCAAAGCTTCGATGACCTCTTTCGCTGCCTTGCATTTGGCAGCTTCATCCCTTGCTATCGACCAAGTTTCCTTGATTTTCTCGTTGAATTCTTTGATCTTCTTGCTTCGAATTTCACATTGTGCTTCAAGGCTCCTAGCCTTTAAAACAGAAGAGAAATCTAAGACATTGTTCGTCTAACATACAAAAAAAGACAAATTGGCAAAAAACCGAGATAGAAAAATTACCTCTGCTCTAAGTTTTTTCAATTCTTCGTTCAACATATCATTTGGCTTGAAAGTACATTTTTTGGCTTTTACAACACCAGAAATCGGCGATTCTGATGAAATTTTAGCGTCAGATGCTTGTTTATTGGATGGAAGTCCAAACGAGCTTTCTCTACAATAATGTCCATTAAAAATAAATGGACAAGGAACTTGTCCCCATCGGATCCGGTCCTTTTCATCATCCCCCCTGCCTTTCGACGCCTTATCAACCTCGATTTCTTCCTCACAAGATCGCTTAAACAACATTATTTGTCCATATTTAGAAGCTTCAATTCCTCCCTCTTCTCTCTCTAATCTCTGCACCTTATGAAAACAAGAATCACAAACCCGATACGCTTTACCATTGTTTGGTGCAAGAGAAGCCTTGAGCGTCTTTTTACTACTACACGTTCGACAGAAGAGAAGACCACAGTTATAGCAATTGTGCTTCTTCCTCGTAAACCCGAAGGGCAATTTACATCCATTGCAAGTCGATTGATCGTTTGAAGACACTGATTTATGCAAGCATATAGCAGCGGTGAAATTCGAACCACAAGTTATACTTTCCACCTGTCGATTTCGCAGAGCCTCAACAAGAACTGGCGAGGTTCTATCTCCAACGTCACCTAATCCCAATTGTCCATTTGAATTTTTCCCCCATGTATAAACAGTTCCTCTCAATGTCAAAACGGAAATATGATACGATCCAGAAGAAATCACCTTGACAACCTCTTCTTTGAGCCTCCCCTCGACTACTGTTATGGATTTGTCTTTAGAGTCAGGATTTCCTAGCTGCCCGTGCATCGAACTTCCCATTGTATAAACCTTTCCCGCATTTGTAAGCACGACAGTTAACATTATTCCACAAGAAACTTGAACAAAATCGAATTCGAGAAGCCGAGAAACACAAGTAGGGAAAAGTTTTCTCTCATCATCTGCATGGCCGAGCCTCCCTCGATCGCTATCACCCCATGTAAATAATTTTCTTCCACCATTCTTGAATTTGAAACCATCAGCAACAACTTCAACAATAGCAGCTGTATGCCAAGATCCACACGCGACTGAAGTTACACATAGGCCTCGTAAAGACTCAACTTCTTTGGGTTGATCAATGCTTTGGAGATCCCCATGGCCAAGAACGCCAAAAGTTCCATCTCCGTAAGTAAACAATCTCCCCGAGCTCGATACAATCGCAATGTGCCATTCCCCACAAGCGACATTTATTACGCTTACGCCATCCAAAGGGCCTGAAAGCTTACAAGGAAGCCAAGGATTTCTGGCTCCACCAAAAGTGTTATCTCCCCAAGTAAAAACTTCACCGGTATTCGTTAAAGCGCAAGTTTGATATTCTCCACACTCAACAGATTTAGTGATCCCGCTGAGGGAGTCAATCATTTTCGGTCGATTCACGTCCATGTTGATTTTATGTCCTAGCCGACCACCTTCTTCCTTACCCCAACAGAAGAGATCCCCTTGTTTGGTAACAAGAGCAGCATGTTTCCCACCTAACGACACACTGTCAACATTCAGCATCACAGTCGACTCGAGAACTTTGGGTAATAAAGCATCCATTGGAGACCCGCCATGGCTACTCGAGTAACGGGCCCCACCGGCTATCAATCCGCCTTCAATTCCTTCTCCCCATATCATAACATCCTTTAACATCTCCTTCTTCTCGGTTAGTGGCGATCCAGAAGTAGGTGCAATAAATCTGTTTGAACTCTTTTCATGTAATGATTCAGGGTTTTAGTGAGCTTCTTTTCCTGAATGTGTTAGGCTCGGAGCATGGTGGGTAGAGTTTCGAGGAGTTGACTCCGCCTTGACTGTCCGATGTGATCGAATCAGAAGGATGAAAACTGTTGGAAGAATGTGACAAGCCATCGGAAAGGCACCTGTCTGAAACCGAAAAGGAAGGACTGCTACACATGTTCTGCATCTTCACAATAATCAATTTGTCATCATAATTTACAAGGTCCGACGTATAAAGAAACAACATAATTAACATCAATCTAGAATGAGTCAAAAATCACCACAATCATGTCTATCATTTGATTGTCAGTCAACAAGATAATTCAGAGACAGTAAGAACAAAAATTTAATGGCATTCTACAAACTCTCTAGCTCTGATAAAATCAGAAAAAGAAACCAAAGAGAAAGAATGATGTTCACAAAGAATAGAAATTGAACATCTAATTTGAATGCTTCATCCAACCATTAAAATCATAGTTTTTGGAGTAGAAGATAATCGAAACCTAATTCCACTTGAAGTTACATCCAGAAATAATCAAAAAATTCCAAACAAATTCTAGAGTCATAGGAGACAAATTCCTGAGTCGTAGGAGACACGCTACTGACGGATCAGAAGACATGCTATGACGGAATCGTTTTCAACATTTCATTTCACAGTTACTCCAAAAGACAATCAATCAATACTATTGTACTATGTTTCAAACATATGCTTCAAAATTAGATTACAAAAACCTGAGAAAAATCCACAGCGCCTTCCAGAAGTCCAAGATTATGCTTTCTTCGGATAAAACCGGCAGGACTACTCACACACGATTGAATCTTACTTCTCTGACTATCAAATGCTTCGGAACTGTGATTTCTCGATATTACAGCTTTCAAGCCAACAAACCAAAAATCAGCTTGCTGTTTGTCCTTGCATATCTTTGTAGAACATTAACAAGGAGTAATAAGAAAAAAATTAAGCTTTTAATCACGTGAAAATTCATAAATTTAAGGCAAAAACAAGTATTACCAGATCAAGGGAGCGTTCCCCATCGGAATAAATAAGCGAAAAAGAGTGAGACTCTTTTGCCGGGTGAAGTTGCCTCTGAAACCGTAACTTCAACAAGATAAAGAGTATGAATAGCAGTGAATATTTCATTAAATATATATAACTATGAAATTGATAGAAACTTCCTTCTATTTACAATATACAGCGTTTTGTTTTGCTGTTTATACTTACAGTCTTCTGTCCAGGTACAATCTTCAAAACTGTGCTTAATTTCAACTGTTTTTCTTCGTCTCCAGAGTACCAAATCAAATATTTCTCGTCCTGAAACCAAAAAAGAAAATTGAAAATTTGAGAGTTTGCAGTGTACTCCATGATGTTTTATCAGCAATATACAACCATGAGTCAAGCAGAAAAGAATAATTCTAATAGTATATATTCTTGAAAATAAAATGCCACATTATCGTAAAAATAGACCATTTGGGAAACCTTTTTCCACAAAATTTATAGAATTGTATAATATTTTGTCTGCTACTCGAGCTATATTTATGATCTATCGAAGATCACACGGTCTTATAACTGCTAAAACGAAATGATAGAAACTTTGATTAGCATGCAAACAAAAAATAAGATTTGACTTAAGACACTTACCATGGAAAGTCGGAAAGGGCAGAATTTCGGCTTTCCCTTCCGTCTGCATTTCAGCAGATAAGCGCCCTTCTTCATAGACACAGTTGCCTGTAAACACAAGTTATAGTGGGTGAGATAGAGCAAGAGAGAAAGAGATTATAACGAGAGAAACAAAATGTTCATCTACAAAAATTAAACTGTTTAATTCCTCAAAGGGCAGTATAGAACATTACATAATCATTGAAATCAAATCTCTCGATTTCTCTACCAAAAAAGCAACAGAAATGTTTACATGATTGCCTTAAAGTTTTCTCTGATGGCATGTAAACTTGATTATGATCCTTATCGGATGAACACTTACTCATTTATGCAAATTCCCGCTCACATAATATATCAAAACATTTAGAAAAAATTAGTAGACGTGGAAAAATCAACCAGCAATCCCTCTCTTCCATTAATATAAATCCACTAAAAAAATGCTCATAATAGAAAATCAATCATTGTCAATGTGTTTGACCGAGTATTATTGATCAAAGAAATCAGAAAGGGGATTGACCTTTGAAACAAAGACCTTCTAAACATACATTCCAGATCACATATGCAATACTAAATTACCCAGAATGAGAGAGTAGTTAAACTCACAGACTAGTGATGAAAATATACAAGTAAGAACAAATATATGCATTAGAAAAATTGAAAACCATTGAAATAAAACGCAATGCCTAAAGAGACTAATACCCAGAAATTGGCATCTACATTGGACTAAAATTCCCCTCATGGACAGAGAGTGAACTCTCTACTCGAATTCAGTCAAGAAACAGAAGGGAAGAAAAAAACAATAACAGTCAGTGATCGAGACAATAACATTTTTTGGAGAAAAAAAAGGTGGAAAAATGGAAAGAGAAGAAGCAGAAACAGCAGCAGACCTGTTCAACAGCTCTGTCGAGAGGAACAGCGAGCCAAAATTGTTCCCCCATTTTCACGCAATCAATCTCTCATCGAAGAGAGAGTTTTGCAGAGTTTGAAGTAGAAAAATGGGAAGGTCTGGATTTGGGATTACCCACAAGCAAACTTTAACAGAGGAATGTGTGAAAACCAAGTTTGCAGACAAAGACGCCTTCCCATACTCAGCACAGAGCCGCAGAGCAATAAAATTGTAGAGAGAGAAAGAGAGAGAGAAACAGCTGCAATAAATTTTGATTATTTTTGTTGATTTCTCTTTTCATTTAATGCCTCTTTTCTCTCGCTTTCTCTCTCTAACTCTTCCCTTTTTAGAGTGAATCTGTTCTTCCATTACTGTTTATTCACTTCGTAGTTCGTGCAGAGAGAGAGAGAGAGAGAGGAAGAAGGAAGAATACTGTAAAGCCATATGAGCCAATAAAAAAGTAGACAAAATAATAATAAGAAAAACCCAATTGCACGTGTAGATCCATCCCCCTATTACATGCAATTTCAATTTTTTTAATTATTTTAAATTTTTAAAACAATTTATTAATAATTAATACTACATTTACTATTTAACAATTATTTAGTAATATATAATATAATAAATTATAAATAATTAAAATAAATTTATAATTTCACCTATCAATATTTGTCACTTCAAAAAATAAGAATAAATAATATTTCTTTACTAAAAATTGATATAGTCACACGTCTTCTTTGTAGTATTTTATGTTGGTCGAGTTAATAAATTCGGTCGCATTGCGACCTTTGAAGTTATTTTATTTGTTAGTTTAATTTATAAGAAATAATTCTCAATTTTTATTATTTTGAGTTGAAAAAAAAGAAAAATAATTGTAATTTTACAGCAAAAATAAAAATAAAAATAAAAATATTTAAGATATTGTATGAATAAAATATGACAAAAAGTTCTTAAAGTGGGAAACCAGAATTACAGAAGCTGGAAAAAAGCCGAAATTTATGAACTTCCTTTCAGAAACCAACGGTAAAAAGGGTAATGAATAATCCTTACTATTATAATTATTTAAACTATTAGATTTAAATACGTTCTTTCACGTGTAAATTTTTTATTGGGTAGTTAAAAAGCACACGTGTCAGTTTTGAAACATAACACATGAACTTGTCACGTAAAAACATGCAAAATGGGACTTAAATTTCTGCAAGAAATGAAGAAATTAATGGCTCTGATAATGGTAAAATTATTAAGATCTTAAAAGAAAAGGTTGAAGATGAGCTGTGATCTCTGGCAATTGCTGCTCCTATTGGACTTTTTTGGCTTGACTTTTCCTATCCTTGTTTATGACTTTTTTAACCATACTACACCTTTTTATTTATTTATTTCTTTTTTTAAAAAAAAATTATATGTTTTTCTTTTAAAGTTTGGATTTTAAGCTCCATTTTTACGTGACTTGGATTAATTATTTTAATTTTCGTACAATTTGGTCGTTTAGCAAGGTCTAGAATCATGAAATAATTTAATCGTGAGGTAACATAACATGATGTGTCTTTATGCATTTAGAAAACTTTCGAGTGACACGTCATACTCGTTGGACAAGACCCTTCATCTACTTAACCCAATGTTCGAGTGTCACGTATGATTATTGTTTAATAATTTAGTTTTCAAACTATATAGTATATGCACATACTTGGTTTCGTAAGTTCGGATAATCACTCAGTAAATATCTTAGGAATGAATATTATAATATAAGATGCTGCAGCAGGCTTTATGTACTTTTCGAGTTCACATCCAATGAACAATGACCAATGTTTTGGAACCCTAGAAGTGACAGACGATTTGTAATTTATTTTTATAAAGTATGATTTGAAAGGCACTTTGTCACGACCTACCCTTGTATAAGTTTTTAATCCTCATTATATATATATGTGCATGAAGAATATAGGGCAGTTCGAAGAAGCAAAAACCACGTGCCTAAGTTAGGTCTCTTGCTAGTGTCTCTAATTAAATGTCTATCTAATAAATTAATTACAAATGTTGCACCATATTTATTGCTTTTAATATTTATGAAAATAACTTGTGTATAATTATGCATTTATTAGGGTTAAATATAAGGTTAACGTGGAAAGTAGGAACTCTATAATCTACTCTAAAGGGTTGTATTTAGGGAAGGCTATATAATAGTAATCTCAATCATGGTCTATTTAGTTAAAAGGTTGGACATGGGTAGTGCCACAGTCCAAGAGTTGTTGAACTTTTTGCACCGAAATGGATTCAATGATCGTGAACGGAGTATAGAGACCTCTCTCTCTGAACCATCACCCTCAGTTGGATCCCAAATGTCGCCTTTAGGAAAGCTCTCAAAATTAAGGTGAACACATGATCAAGGAGTTTCTCTTCTTCAAGTATCTTTTAGTACCTTGGAGCATCTTTCTATTTATAGAGGCTTGTGGCTAATAACTCTAGGCCACTAGGCCAATAATATATGAGTACCAAGTGTAAAACCGAATCACAAACACGAATCACAAAGACTAAGCAATCACAAAACCATACAACACATGCTCCTCTTGACCTGGACCATGCGCATGCCACATAACCCTCGTTCAAACAAGGACTTAGTTGAGATGTCGCCAACTTGCTTCCATTCGATTTTTTTTTTGCCCAAATTTGAATTTGAAATTGGCTACCTGAAATCTCCCTCAACGATCAAGATTCCCATGGTAGTGAGCCAACAACTTGGGTTTCACGCTTGACAATTGAACACTTACCCGTCTGTGAAATTTGCTCTAGCGTTCACCTGCCTCGGGTTGTCGTCCCAATTCGAATTTTGAATTGGCCCACCCGCGCTCAATCCAGCTCACTAATATGTGCCTCGTTGGTGTTCTAACTGTTGACTTAAATAGTGTTTAAGTTTAAATATGTTTTTGATGATGTGTTTTGTATGATCAGTGATGTAATTTGATTATGTTTAATATCTAAGAATAATGAGTTATGCATTTGAATTTAATCGGTTGGAAATACCCTTGGAAAGGGTATTTTAGTTTTCTAACAATTGTGGCTAAGTGTACAGGGCTAAATAGTTTAACAGGGCTGAAAACGAATAAAAACAATGTACATCCATCGGTGATGTAGAAAAGAAGATATCATCCGATAGGAAAACGACAAAAAGCAAAGTCGTTCAAAGACTACATCTTCCGCCAGCTACACGATAAAGGCGGAGTCTGTCGAAGAGTTACGTCTACCGATAGCTCTTTGGAGAAGACCTCATCCGCCAGCTAAACGACAAAAATGAAGTCGTTCAAAGAATATCATCCACTGGCTCTTTGAAGTTCAACACCGTCCAGTAGCTAAACGACAAAAGTGAAGTCGTTCAAAGCCTAAGTCTTCCGCCAGCTAAACGACAAAGGCGGAGTACTTCAAGGAACAACATCTTCCGCCAGCTTTTTGAAGCCACGTCTTCCGATAGCAGTTCAGCTTGTTAAAGCTACGTTTTCCGATAGCGGTTCAAGACTTCACTGCTACATCTTTCGATAACGGTTCGGTTTTCTACAGTACAAGGTTTTAAAGCTAAATCCACCGACAGCGGTTCAAGCTCTTAAAGATACATCTACCTATGAACAGAGTCTTCAGCCAAATTTGAATATACCGCAAAGCAACAGTGACCGTGCCCAAAGCTTTAACTTCTGACCATTAATGGCGAAGCACGATAGCAACTTCAGGATGCAACGGCTATCTACTTTGTACGGATGCTGCTCCAACGGTAACAAAGTTTCCACATTCGGATAAGGAGTATTCAATACCTAGAGCCGATTGCAGACAGAGTATTTAAGCCAAGAAGGTAGTTCGAAGGAACAACTTTTGCAAAATCTACTACTGAGCCTTAACGAGCGAAATTTTTGAATACTCTGTATTTTTCTTCTACACCTCTCGATTCTAGAACTTGAGATTTAATTTTTGAGATAGTGTAGTTTGTGCAAACAATTTACAAACTCACAATTCTGTACAAAGCAGTGGATTGTCGCCCGTGAAGAACAATCCAGATCCGTGTAAGGTAGTAGATCGACGCCCGGAAAGTTCGATCTTGTTTTCTCGTGAGGAGAAGGTTAAGAATCTTCAAGGGGGTGTCTTGGAGCATGGACGTAGGCAAGTTTAGCCGAACCACGTTAAAAATCATGGTGTCAATTTCTCTCTCTCTCACTCTACTTTATTTGATTGCTTGCTATTAGCTTAGAAGTTTTTAGACAAGAGAGAAACTGATTAGATTAACAAATTAAGTTTAAAAGTCTAATTCACCCTCCTCTTAAACAATCTCGATCCTTCAATTGGTATCAGAGCGAGGTTAAATATTGTCTAAGCTGTTTTCTAGAAATTATTGTCATAGTTGTGACTTAGATATATACTTTGATATAGCTAAAATGACATTCAACACAAACTCTACTCAAGTAGAAGGCCAGTCTACCACTAGACTTCCGTTCTTTGATGGTAACGATTATGTGTACTAGAAGTCTAGAATGAGGATATATGTTCAAGCTGTGGACTATGAATTATGGAATAATATAGAAAGTGGTCCATACATAGCTTTTAAAATAGAGAATAATGTTAGGATTCCCAAAGCATCACACGAACTAAATGATACAGACAAAAAGAACTTGAGCTTAAATGCCAAGGCAATAAATACCCTATACTGTGCTCTAAATAGAGATGAAATTAATAGAGTACAAGGGTGTGAGAGCGCCCAAGAGATTTGACGCCTATTAGATATCACACACGAGGGTACAAATAAGGTGAAAGAGAGCAAACTGAATATGCTTGTACACGAGTATGAGCTATTTTCAATGCTAAAGATGAATCTGTCTCTTCTATGTTTACAAGATTTACTAACATAACCAATGGCCTAAAAGCTCTTGGTAAATCATATTCGTGTGAAGAACAGGTCAGGAAGATTCTTAGATGTCTTCCAAGGAGTTAGCAGCTGAAGGTGACTGCAATTCAGGAAGCAAAGGACCTCAAAGTCCTAAAGCTTGTGGAACTCATTAGATCTCTCATGACGCATGAGATCACAATGAGGACAAACGAAAAGGAGGACCTCAAGGAGAAAGAAGTCACAAAGAAAAAGGACATTGCACTGAAAGCCTCCTTAAGCAAACATGAAGTGTCTGATGAAGAAGAAGAAGAAGATGATGAGGACATTGCTCTTATCACTAGGAGATTCAGCAAGTTCCATCAAAGAAAGAGGATGCAAGGAAGAAGATTTCCAAAGGGTGAAAAGTTACAAAGAGAAAAGGAAATCACGTGTTTCGAGTGTGGGAAGCCTGGACACATGAAGGCAGACTGTCCACAAGCGAAGAAAAATCTCAAGAAGTTTAAGAAGAAGGCTATGAAGGCCACTTGGGATGACAGTGAAGATGACACCTCTTCAGAAGAGGAAGAGGTTGCCAACCTGTGCTTCATGGCACATGAAGATAAGGTCATTTCTTCTTCCTCCAGTACCTTAAGTGATAATGAGAGTGAAAATGATGATGGTGAGCTAATTAATGCTTTTAATGATCTAGTTAAGCAATTTGGTATGCTTAAGACTAAATATAATTTGTTGAAAAAGGAAAATGTTAGTCTGATTGAAAAGCATGCTAAAGAAGTTGACTCACATAAAAAAGAAATTAGTGATCTGAAAAGTAAAAATGAAGATTTGAATAATATCATTTTGAAATTTACCAATGGCACCAAATTATTTAAGATGTTATTAGGTAGTCAGAGAGCAAATTTTGACAGAGCAGGTTTAGGTTATGACAAGTCTAATAAAAAGAAAGCTTTTAAGAATTTCTTTGTTAAATCTACTGTTTGCCATGCGTGTAATGAAGTAGGACATAAATCCTTTGAGTGTCCTTTAAAATCAAACAATATCAAATCTGGCAGTAAACTACAATAGGTTCCTAAGGGGACCAGGCCTAACACTAGGACCCAAAAGATTTGGGTACCTAAGAAGACCAATTTATTATTGTTTTGCAGGTTGTGTGTTCTCCCTCAAAGAATCAGTGGTACCTTAACAGTGGATGCTCAAGGCATATGACGGGAGACTCAATCAAATTTGCCTTTGTCAACAAAAAGAAAGGAAATGTCACCTTTGGTGGAAACCAAAAGGGGAGAATCGTTGGCATTGGCAATATAGGTAACAGCTCTAACCCCATTATAGAAAATGTGCTGTTAGTAGAAGGTTTAAAGCATAACTTGCTTAGTATTAGTCAGTTGTGTGATAAAGGCTATAAGGTAATATTTAAATCAAATGCATGTGTGATCAAAGACATTTCAAATAACAACGTATTGTTTAAAGGTTATAAGAAAGAAAATGTCTATATTATTGATCTGAATGATATTGAGCATGTGATGACTCGACTTGACACGTATGTGGTGGAACCACCCATGCTCCGCGGATCCTCAGAGGACGTATGTGCCCGGTTGGGGCCAGAGTATGGGTTAAAACTCCGCGGATCCCAGAGGGTTGGGGCGGATGGTTTAACGAAAACTCCGCGGATCCCAGAGGGTTGGGCCGGAGGATTCGATCGTTGAAAGTGGGGTCGTCATAATACCACATCGCTTGGGGAAGTACATGGAAATGAAACATATGTAAGAGATCCCTCCCAAGATAGCAAGACGCGTTTTGGAGCACGATTGGCGACGGATCCCATAAGAACTCTGAAGTTAAAAGTGCTTCGGCGAGAGCAATTTCAGGTTGGGTGACTTTCTGGGAAGTTCTCTCCAAACAAAGCCGTGAGGGGAGGATATTGGGCTGCGGCCCAATCCCCAGAGCGGACAATATCTTGCTGGGAAAATGAGTCGTTACAAATGGTATCCGAGCCTGTACCCAACCAGAAATGTGGCCAACGAGGACGTTGGGCCCCCAAGGGGGGGTGATTGTGATGACTCAACTTGACACGTATGTGGTCGAACCACCCATACTCCGCGGATCCTCAGAGGACGTATGTGCCCGGTTGGGGCCGGAGTATGGGTTAAAACTCCGCAGATCCCAGAGGGTTGGGCCGGAGGGTTCAACAAAAACTCCGCGGATCCCAGAAGGTTGGGTCGGAGGATTCGGTCGTTGAAAGTGGGGTCGTCACAATACCACATCGCTTGGGGAAGTACATGGAAATGAAACATATGTAAGAGATCCCTCTCAAGATAGCAAGACGCGTTTTGGAGCACGATTGGCGACGGATCCCATAAGAACTCCGAAGTTAAAAGTGCTCCGGCGAGAGCAATTTCAGGTTGGGTGACTTTCCGAGAAGTTCTCTTCAAATAAAGCCGTGAGGGGAGGATATTGGGCTGCGGCCCAATCCCCAGAGCGGACAATATCTTGCTGGGAAAAGGAGTCGTTACAAATGGTATCAGAGCCTGTACCCAACCAGAAATGTGGCCAACGAGGACGTTGGGCCCCCAAGGGGGGGTGATTGTGATAACTCGACTTGACACGTATGTGGTGGAACCACCCATGCTCCGCAGATTCTCAGAGGACGTATGTGCCCGGTTGGGGCCGGAGTATGGGTTAAAACTCCGCGGATCCCAGAGGGTTGGGCCAGAGGATTCAGTCGTTGAAAGTGGGGTCTTCACAATACCACATCGCTTGGGGAAGTACATAGAAATGAAACATATGTAAGAGATCCCTCCCAAGATAGCAAGACGCGTTTTGGAGCACGATTGGCGACGGATCCCATAAGAACTCCGAAATTAAAAGTGCTTCGGCGAGAGCAATTTCAGGTTGGGTGACTTTCCAGGAAGTTCTCTCCAAACAAAGCCGTGAGGGGAGGATATTGGGCTGCGGCCCAATCCCCAGATCGGACAATATCTTGCTGGAAAAAGGAGTCGTTACAGAGCATGTTGATGAGAAATGCTTTGCTGTTAATTCTTCCAATGATAGTTGGATTTGGCATAGGAGATTAGGACACGTAGGGATGGATACCTTAGCTAAGATTACTAAGGATAATTTAGTTAGAGGGATCCATAAGATATCCTTTGAGAAGGATAAGGCCTGTGAAGCCTGCCAAATGGGTAAGCAGATCAAAAGTTCCTTTGCATCGAAGAATGCAATCTCTACCTCCAAGCCTCTCCAACTTCTTCGCATGGACCTTTTTGGTCCAGCTAATATAGCCAGCCTAGGAGGTAAATTCTATGCTTTTGTCATTGTTGACGACTTCTCTAGATTTACTTGGGTGTTCTTTCTGAAATCAAAGGATGAGACCTTTGATACTTTCTCTAGTTTTAGGAAAAAGAGTTCAAAATGAAAAGGAACTCACCATTGTTGCTATTCGTAGTGATCATGGTGGAGAATTTGAAAATGAGAGATCTGAACTCTTGTGTCTCAAATATGGAATTGAGCACAACTTTTCCTCCTCTAGAACCCCTCAGCAAAATGACGTTGTTGAGAGGAAGAATAGGTCTCTTCAAGAGCTAGCCCGAACTATGCTGAATGAAAATTCCCTTCCAAGAATTTTTCAAATTGTTTATCCAATTTTGTATTTTTCAGGCGTTGTGGGAAAGGGACCTTAGGGATGATCTCCATTGGAATCTGAGGTGGAGTTTCCTGTAGCTTTTGATCCTTTGGTGTGGACTCGGATGATGACGAATGCACTCCGTCATGTGCGACCACTTTCTTATTTTCTTTGGTACAATCTTCAATCACTGCTCCACTTCTAAGTGTGATGGCATTGCACTGTTCTCTAGGATTGACTTCAGTGGAACTGGGTAATGTGCCATGAGGGTGACCATTTAATACGGCTGCCATCTGTCCCATTTGCATTTCTAAGCTTCGAATTTGGGCTGACTGGTTTTGCAAGGTTGTTCGTGTTTCGGCCATAAATTTAGTTGTGTACTCCCCCATTTCAGCAATCATATTACTGGTGCGCTCTCCCATCTTTGCAATTAACTCTTCAAGATCAACCTTTCTTTCCTGCACTGGTGGCCCTTGTTGAGGTACTTGAGGCGGTTGCACGACGTTGTTCTGATTTTTCCATGAAAAATTTGGATGATTGTTGCGCCCCCCATTAAAATAATTCCCTGAATTCTGGTAAGTTGGTCTAGTATAATTTCCCACAAATTGAGCTTGTTCAGATGAATTGCTAGCCATTTGGTTCCCTTGCTGACAGTTTTCACTAGCATGTGGTCCTTGGCGCCAATGACATTGTATGATCGGGGAATGAATTGCATTAACTCGAGCTTGATTACCTTGGATGTGCTGAGTGAGGGATGCAATCTGTGCAGTCAATGCTTTTATCGCTTCCATTTCTGGGGTATTTGGCTGCCTCCTTAAAATCTGACGTTCAACCGGGCACTGATCATTATTGAGGGATAACTCTTCTAACAAGTTGAACGCCTCCTCTTCCGTCTTTTGTAATAGTGATCCACCAGCCGCTGAGTTGACAAGAGTCCGTGTAGAAACAGATAAACCAATGAAGAATGTCTGTATTTGCATCCATTGTGGTAGACCATGTTGGGGGCATTTTCTTAAAAGCTCCTTGAATCGGCCCCATGCTTCATAGATTGTCTCACCATCAAATTGAGCAAAATTGGTGATCTCACTACGGAGTTTAGCCATCTTTTCAAAGGGAAAGAACTTGGATAGAAATTTCTGCATTAATTCATTCCACGTGGTAATTGAATCCGAAGGTAAGGAGTTCAATCAATTCTTCGCGCGATCTCTTAGTGTGAAGGGAAATAACCTGAGCTTGATAGCATCCTCAGAGACATTATGGTATTTAAAAGTATCACAGACCTCGACGAAGCTAGCAATATGATCCTTAGGGTCCTCATTAGGCAGGCCACAAAATTGATACTGTTGGATCATTTGTATTGTCCCCGGCTTAATTTCAAAATTGTTGCACGTGATGGCAGGTTTTCGAATTGCTGATTGAACCCCGTCCATGGATGACATAACATAATCGAGCAAAGTCCGTCGTCCGACCTCTGCCACTTCAACTCTCTGTTGTAGATTTGGGTTTTGATCATCTGCCATAATTGCTTGTTTTGTTTCCCTTCGATTTCGGCGACAAGTTCGTTCAATTTCAGCGTCGAGAGGGATCAGGTTGGCAGTACCTAATTTTCGCATACACCTGTAATGTGCAAATAATGTATTTAAGCCTAGCAGCAAAAGAAAATTCAAATATAAACTAAAATAAAATAATTCAATAATAACAAAATTAATTCCCCGGCAACGGCGCCAAAAACTTGTTGCGAAAAATCGTATACGCAAGTGCACGTGTCGCAAAAGTAATAAAGTGTATATAAGTACGAGTGTCGATCCCACGAGGAATAAATATGTTAAATATTGAATATCTAATTTTCAGTTTAATTTGAAAAGAAATAATATGTTGATAATTTTAGATTTTAAATTAAATTAAAATAATTCAAATAAAAGAAATTAAACAATTTAAATAATAGACTTGAATATAAAAGAGTAAGATTATATGATGAGAAAATCCAGGGTTCCGATTTCACTTAACTAATCCTATTTATTAAACCTAATTCAAGTGATCAATTCCTATTCCTTTGTGTTGATGGCAATTTCACAAAAATATTCATCAATCTCTCTCGAGCAAAGATAAACTTATTCAATTAACGAATTATCACCTCTCGGTCTCTAATCCTGAGAATTAATTGAATACATTAAGATCAAGAAATTATATTACCACTCAAACGCCCTAACTATCTCTAGCCTAGGATCCTTTTTAAGGCAATTTATTCAGTGCACGGTTAAATTCTCCGCTCTCGCATCTCGAACTAACCCTAAAGTTCTTAGTTTTGGTGATCAAGCAAACCTAAGCATTACGTTCAGAATAAATTACTCAACACAGAAAAGGAACAGAAAATTAAGAACCTGAATTAAGAAAAATAAATAATCATAGTAAAGTTACGTCGAAACCCTAGAACAGGAAGTTTAGTTCATGCTAAAAGATAAATAAACAACAATAATAATAAATTCTTGCATAATTAAATAATAGAAATAAAAAAGAAAAGAAATATATCCTGTAAAGTTGCTTCTCTGCGTTGAAGATCGCCTTCTCTGTTGTGCTGTCCAGTCTCGCCGAATCCGAGCGCTGCTCTCTACCGAAGCTCTCGCTCGCCGACTCCTCTGTGGAGAAATCGCCGACTTCCTCCTCTGTTTCTTGCTCTCAACGTCGCCAAAGCTGCTGCGCGCCAGAATCGTCGCCTCTACCGAATCCCGAATCCCTGATGCTTGTCGCCCTCTCCGGCTTGCTGAATCACCGAATTTATAGAATCGCTGCTCACCCCAGAATCGCTGACCTCACTCTGCTCTGTCGCGCCCTTTAAATCGCAGACCCCCGAGCGCTGCTCTGTTCTCCCCTTTTAGGTGTTTTATTCCTTTCCTTAATCTGTTAGTGGTTGCAATTTTTATATTTCCTTTGATTAGGTTCTGATTAGAAGAATTTAACTTTCCAAACTTGTAGCCGCGCGCTGTTGCTCCCTCTCTCCAGAGAACGCCTCTGCTTTTAGGTTTATATGTTTTCCTTTTTACTCAATCCACGGCTGAGATTGAAATAAGTGGTCTTTCCAAAATTGAATTCATGTGGTGATCAATCGCTAACTTATGTCGATCAGTCAGCATCCTTTCTGTCTCTTGCATAATTTTCGACTTCTTTGTATAATTTGGCCAGTTTTCTGTTGCTTTTCTGCTGATCAATCGCCTGGGATGAGTGATCAATCGACATGTTCCTGTTTTGCCAACTAAATTTCGCCTCTCTTTTTCCTCTTTCTATTTTATCCTGTTTAAAATTAATTGCTCTGCACACTTACACAAAATATATCAAATTCGTTCAAATACTTGAGAAAAGCTTATCAAATCAAATATAGAAAGTATAAATAAGTGTATAAAATACACACTTATCAGGAACATGTCAATTCCTTGGCGAATCTTTAGTTTCCTGGTATTCTAAGAAACAGAACTCTATTGCATTGTCAACTGCAGAAAGTGAATATATTGCTGCTGGCAGTTGTTGTGCACAAATGTTGTGGATGAAACAGACATTGGAAGACTATAATCTGTTTTATAATAAGATTCCTATTCGGTGTGACAACACCAGTGCTATCAATATTTTCAAGAATCCAATTCAGCATTCTAGAACCAAACATATCAAAGTTAGGTATCATTTCATCCGAGATCATGTTCAAAAAGATGATATTTCTTTAGAATTTGTCAATTCCGTGGATCAATTGGCTGATATCTTCACAAAACCTTTAGATGAAAAAACCTTCTGTAGTATAAGAATAAGATTGTGACTCATTAAGTGTGAGAAAAGTTAAGATTCTTTTCTTTCCCTGTCGTTGGTATTCACATCGTTCGCTCCTTTTACTATTCTTCAGAGGATATGCATCATCCGCTTACCGGATGATATAATCTTTAATCTGCCGACACGTGTCTCTAATCGGGCGATATTCGATTTCCACGTTTGTCTTCTTCTAGTCGGGCGATGCCCTAATACATTTAAACCCTTTTTTTTTTAAGACGCTTCATCTTTCGCGCCCTTTCAGAAAACTTCTGCCTCCAATTCTTTTTCTCTCTAGGTTTTCTCCCTTGACTCGTTCATGGATTCATCTTCTCGCGCTGTTCAGGAACCGGCCAAGAAGAAGGCCAAAGTCTCCGCTCGTCAGCCCGCGTGAGATTCCCCATGCAACCAGTTGGCCATCTCTTTTTTTCCTCACTCAGGCTGCAGAGACAAGGTATCACGACGACTTTAAATATAAGAAGTTGATTCCAAGTCGTGATATTATTCCTGAGAATTTAGTTGGTCTGAACTTAATTAAACCCTTGAAGGATATAGGGTTATTAGGATTATTCGAAGTTGAATCTTTTTACTACCCTGTCGCTATTCGGATGTTTTATGCTAATTTGAGTTTTTCTCCGGATTTTTCTACGATTAAAAGCTATGTGTATGGAAAGCACATAGTTATTACCACCCAATCGATAAATGAGCTTCTGGATAGCCCTCATTTAGACAGCCGACCAAAGTTCTATGCATCAGGTCAAGAGCCCCCATTCCTTGACTCTCCTGGGGGCCGTCAACTGTTAAATTCAATTGCTCTAGACCCGACCATCGTCCCTAATCCTTTAAAGAGCAAGCACTTAAACATAAGGGCTAGGCTCTTCCATCAGATGATCAGGTATAACATTCTTCCAAAAGGGGGATACTATGATGATGTGAGCAGTATGGAATTGTTTGTCCTCTTAGCCATCTATCAAAAGACCCCTTTCAACTTAGGGTACATTGTTTTGAGACGGATGATTCAAGCAGTCACCTCTAGAACACCATCTTTTCCATACAATCTACTTCTTATGAAGTTTTTGAGAAATTTGATGTTGAATTTCCAGAGGAAGAGGACCCCTTTCGACTACAACCTTCAAGCTATTATTCAAAGAAAACTTTAAATCGAATGGGGATTAAGAAGACAAGGAAAGGAGATTTTGTCTTGGACGAGACTAAGAGAAAGGTTTCTAAGGCAGCATCTGTCAGGCTTGGTAAGAGAAAGCTTATCCTATCTGAGGAGTCTTTTCTAGAAGGCGAGGATGAGTCTGAAATCCCAGCCTTTGTCTCCTTCTCATTCTCTGGTTTCTCGCTCCCGACTTCTTCCTCCAGTGCCAAGTTATCCTGCTCTATCCTCTCAAGAGCATATCTTTGAGGCCCTCTCACCTTTCTCCTCTGTGCCCTCTCCATCTCCAGTGGTTCCTCCTTCCCCTTCACCGTCTCCTCTCTTGCCTTCTCTGCTCGCTCCACCTATCTCTCCAGTAGTCCACAATGCTCCACCAGTCCACACTGCTCCTACACTTCCAATTGCTCCTCCAAGTCCAATTGCTCCTCCAGTTCAAGTTCAAGTCTCCTCACCACTCCCGTCCAATGCTCCTGCAACTCCTCAAACTTATCAGAGGAGATCATTCATGAGTGAGGCACAATTCAATGAGTTCTTGACACACCTAGACAACTTTGGCACTGCTCTCTCCTCTGTTCAGGATCAGTACACTGATTTGAAGTCCTACATAGAGAGCCTGGGAACAGTACTCAGTTCAATTCAAAGTCATATTGAAAAGTCTGTAGATGCCAAGCTTGAAAAGAACAAATTGGACACGAGCATCGCTTTGGATACCGGTCTTGATCTGCTGTCAAAGAAAATGGATGGCCATAGACGCATTGTTGCCAGGGACCTTGAGTCTCTCAGATCTTCAGTTGAAGCTTTGAATCCCGAACCCGAACCCGAACCATCTAGTTCTGTCAGTTTCACAGAGGCCTGCTATAAAGATCTTCTTCTTCCCTTTTCCAGACCTGCAGTTGCTGAAGATGTGCGCTTCATGTCTTTGGATATTCATGAGGCTGAGCTCCAGTTTCCTAATCCTTCTGCCTCTTCTGTTCCTGAATCTTCCTCTCTACCAGCCAGTACGTTAGATGCTTCTCCACCATGTCTGGATTGGGCGCTATACCGTGAACTTCTTCAGCAGTATGTTCCTGCTCCTACACCTCTTGCTTTACCTGCTCCCACTCTAGATCTTGAAGTGCCTCCATCCTGTATGGACTTGGTGGTCTATCAACCACCCCTCCCTCACGATATTGATTCACTTCAAGATCTTGTGCATGCCTATTTCCATCTGAACCGTGAAGTGCCCTCTTGGATTAGCCAAGCTTTTTGGACGCATTTTTTAATTTTCTTTAAATATGTGATATTTGTTTCTGTATTTACCTTTATTGATAGTCTACTGTAAACCTTGACAATCTTTCTTTCAGTTGTGTTGAATGCATTAACTCTTTTGTTTCTCTGCTCATTTTTTATAATGTCAATGGGGAAGAAAGTGTTTAATTGAAGTGTTTGATTGAAGTATTTGATTGATGATGTTTTTGAGAAATTAGCTTTGGAATGAACCAAGTATGCATGTTTGAAGAAAAACTGAAAACTGGATATGATCTGTGTTTGAAATTGTAATGTATGCATATGCTGTCGGGGAGCTAGGATTATGGGGAGAGTAATAATTAATCAAATTTATACTCATATTTTGTCATCATAAAAAAGGGGGAGATTGTTAACTTAAATAGTGTTTAAGTTTAAATATGTTTTTGATGATGTGTTTTGTATGATCAGTGATGTAATTTGATTATGTTTAATATCTGAGAATAATGAGTTATGCATTTGAATTTAATCGGTTGGAAATGCTCATGGAAAGGGTATTTTAGTATTCTAACAATTGTGGCTAAGTGTACAGGGCTAAATAGTTTAACGGGGCTGAAAACGAATAAAAACAATGTACATCCATCAGTGATGTAGAAAAGAAGACATCATCCGATAGGAAAACGACAAAAAGCAAAGTCGTTCAAAGACTACATCTTCCGCCAGCTACACGACAAAGGCGGAGTCTATCGAAGAGTTACGTCTACCGATAGCTCTTTGGAGAAGACCTCATCCGCCAGCTAAACGACAAAAATGAAGTCGTTCAAAGAATATCATCCGCTGGCTCTTTGAAGTTCAACATCGTCCAGTAGCTAAATGACAAAAGTGAAGTCGTTCAAAGCCTAAGTCTTCCGCCAGCTAAACGACAAAGGCGGAGTACTTCAAGGAACAACATCTTCCGCCAGCTTTTTGAAGCCACGTCTTCCGATAGCGGTTCAGCTTGTTAAAGCTACATCTTCCGATAGCGATTCAAGACTTCACTGCTACATCTTCCGATAACGGTTCGATTTTCTACGGTACAAGGTTTAAAAGCTGAATCCACCTACAGCAGTTCAAGCTCTTAAAGATACATCTACCTATAAACAGAGTCTTCCGCCAAATTTGAATATATCGCGAAATAAGAGTGACCGTGCCCAGAGCTTTAACTTCTGACCATTGATGGCGAAGCACGATAGCAACTTCAGGATGCAACGGCTATCTACTTTGTACGGATGTTGCTCCAACGGTAACAAAGTTTCCACATTCGGATAAGGAGCATTCAATACCTAGAGCCGATTGCAGATAGAGTATTTAAGCCAAGAAGATAGCTCGAAGGAACAACTTTTGCAAAATCTACTACTGAGCCCTAACGAGCAAAATTTTTGAATACTCTGTATTTTTCTTCTACACCTCTCGATTCTAGAACTTGAGATTTAATTTTTGAGAGAGTGTAGTTTGTGCAAACAATTTACAAACTCACAATTCTGTACAAGGCAGTGGATTGTCGCCCGTGAAGAACAATCCAGATCCGTGTAAGGCAGTAGATCGACGCCCGAAAAGTTCGATCTTGTTTTCTCGTGAGGAGAAGGTTAAGAATCTTCAAGGGGGTGCCTTGGAGCGTGGACGTAGGCAAGTTTAACTGAACCACGTTAAAAATCACGGTGTCAATTTCTCTCTCTCTCACTCTACTTTATTTGATTGCTTGCTGTTAGTTTAGAAGTTTTTAGACAAGAGAGAAACTGATTAGATAAACAAATTAAGTTTAAAAGTCTAATTCACCCCCCTCTTAGACAATCTCGATCCTTCACTAACATGAGTGTTGGTTCGTTTGGACAATACCTCATGTTCTTGAGTTAGAGCTTTATCTCCCTAACAGCACCCATTAGACAAAATTATTGCGCACTTCTGCCCACATGGTCTTCATCTGATAAGCTCATTGTCTCCCTTCAAATAGTGACCTATTTTCTCGATCACGTTCATATTGCTTTGCACCAATGCTAGCCCGACATGTAGATGTTAGAATTTTGTGACACTTATATAATTAAATGAATGTATATGATCATCAATTATAATAAGTCAAAAAATTATGTGGTCTATTTTGAAATAAGGAATTTGACTTCAGGGCATAACTGCCATGAATATTTATTGTGGATACCATATGCAGAATTTCTAATTTGATGAAGGAGCCAAATTAGAAATAGACAAAAGTTTTATAACTGCTATAAGGCAGTTGAGTTATAGTCCCCAAATGTAGAAAAAAAATGTATATTTTGATATTCCCATCAACAGAGAGAATTAGGAACCCAAGAAAATTCTACATTTTGGAAGATCAAAACCACTATATGCCATGACTAAAGATTCAGATACGCTTCCGCATTCGTTTTTATATCTAATCAAGAATAGGATTGTGATTCTTTGGTGACATTTCATTTAGAATTAGAAACACATTAATTCTAGAGAAATTTTTCTACAATTGTATCAGAGCCCTTAATCTTGTTCTTGATTTGATGATGATAAAATTAATCTTAGTGTGATCTTTGAAAAAAAAAATTTTCTGTTGATGAAATTAATTATGCGATTACATTCTGTTTTGCATTCGTTACTATGTTGCCCGATAAAGCAGCCCATAAAACTTTCTTTGACCAAGGAAATTTTTGATGGAAATTTAATATTAATTTTCGTTTTCTACTTTTTTTTTTCTCTTTTTTGTCATGTTTTATGCATTATAGAATATTTTGGATAATGCATTCTCTGGTTACGGTAGTTTATAAAAAAAAAAAAAAATCGATTGAATTCATTTAATTGGCATACTATATAATAAAGTTATTATATTTCATCATTCCGATTGGATAAATTGAAATAAGATGTCGCCAAAGTGACTTCTCTTATGTAGATTGTTCATGACGAATTTTGAATGTTTGTAAATGTGTAAGTTCATGCAATTATTAATCGGCCCAAAGGAAGGTTAATAGTTGGCCGGACTACATAATTACCTATGACAGTAAACACGTAACGATTATAAAGATTTTACATGAGAATAATAAGTCAATCCAAAGAGGAGTTTGTTATTTGTCATGCATTATTGTTAGTGTTCGATTATTACAACAAGAATATCACTTGCAGTTAATTTTACTGTCCAAAGACTTGAAATTAATGGTGCGCTAGGTATCTTGAGATGGGATTTGCCAATTATTTTGAATTTTATTGATAATTATGGTTGTGAGCATGTTATTTATGATTTATAATGTTCTCTTTCAGCGAATGTTGCGAATATTTCTGCCAGCCTAAGTTCAGTGCCGGTTCTTACTGGTACTAACTTTAAGGATTGGAAGGAGAACATTCAAATAGTTCTCGGGTGCATGGACATGGATCTTGCGATTCGGACGGAGAAACCCACTACTTCTACGACAACTAGCTCATCTGAAGAGAGAGCTAGATTTGAGAAGTGAGATCGCTCCAACTGCATGAGTCTGATGATCATCAAGCGCGCCATTCTGGAGGTGTTTAGGGGTGCAGTGTCTGAGGACACCACCAATGACAAGGAGTACCTTGCAGAGATCGAGAAGCGCTTTGCCAAAAACGATAAAGCTGAAACAAGCACTATTCTGAAGAACTTGATTTCAATGAAGTATAAGGGTAAGGGAAACATAAGGGAGTACATCATGGAGATGTTTCATCTTGCTTCGAAACTGAAGGCACTGAAGCTTGATTTGCACGAGGATTTACTTGTGCATCTCATCCTAATTTCTCTTCCGGTTCAGTTCAACCACTTTAAGGTCAGTTTTAACTGTCAGAAGGAAACTTGGAGTTTGAATGAACTGATTTCTCACTGTGTCCAAGAGGAAGAGAGATTGAAGCAAGAGAAGACAGAAAGTGCTCATCTGGTAAGCACCTCAAAGGACAAGGGCAAGAAAAGAAAGAATGTGGATGCTGCGAGTCCGAGTGAGAAGAAACAACATAAAGGTGGTGACCTTTGTTTCTTCTACAATAAACCCAGACACATAAAGAAGGAATGTGCCAAGTATGTGGCACGAGAAGAAAGGTATATTTCTTAATTTGGTTTGTTCTGAAGTTAACTTAGCTTCAGTACCTAGAAATATTTGGTGGTTAGATTCCGGTGCTACTACTAACATCAATATTTCAATGCAGAATTGCCTGAGCTACCGAAAACCAAATGATGCTGAAAGAAGTATCTATGTGGGCGATGGAAAGTTGGTAGAAGTGGAAGCAATTGGTCATTTTAGATTGTTGCTTTGTACTGGTTTCTATTTGGATTTAATGGATACTTTTGTTGTACCGTAATTTAGACGGAATTTGGTTTCTGTTTGTTATTTGGACAAATTTGGTTACACTTGTTTCTTTGGAAACAATCAGTTTATGTTATCTATTAATTTTAATGTTGTTGGAACTGGTTCGCTTATGCAATATAACAATCTCTATTTTCTTGATACAATGCTTCATATCATGAAACTCTAAATGTTGAATCAAAATGTACAAAACGAAAGCTAAATAATGATAATTCGGGTGCATTGTGGCACAAACGCTTAGGTCACATCTCTAGAAATATAGTTGAACAACTGGTGTCGGATGAAATTCTAAATTCCATTGATTTTGCGAACTTTAATGTCTGTATTGAATGCATTAAAGGAAAACAAACCAAAGGCAAGAAATTATGTGCATATCGGGCTAAGGAAGTCTTAGAATTGATACATACGGATGTTTGTGGATCGTTTCCAACACCTTCTTGGAATGGTCAACGCTACTTTGTATCATTCATAGACGATTTTTCGAGATATGCATACATATTTCTTATTCATGAAAAGGCTCAAACATTGAACATGTTCTAGTCATTCAAGGTTGAAGTTGAAAATCAACTCGACAAAAGGATAAAGAAAATAAAGTCCGATCGTGGTGGTGAATACTACGGTCGGTACGATGGTTCGGGTGAATAACGTCCAGTGCCTTTTGCCAAATACCTGGAGGAGTGTGATATCGTCCCACAATACACCATGCCGGGCTCTCCAAGCATGAATAGTGTAGCAGAAAGACGAAATCGCACTCTAAAGGACATGGTAAGGAGTATGGTTAGCCATTCATCCTTGCCGGAATCACTTTGGGGTGAGGCACTAGAGACGGCAGCATACATTCTGAATAGGGTGCTAACAAAAGCAGCTGCTAAAACACCTTTTGAGCTTTGGTCGGGGCGAAAGCCGAGTCTGAAGTATTTTCATGTTTGGGGATGTCCAACTGAGGCAAGGCCTTATAGGCGACATGAGAATAAGTTGGACCCAAAACTGTGAGCAACTACTTTATTGGCTATTCCCAGCGATCGAGGGACTATAAGTTTTATGATCCCAAATCAATGTCAATTTTTGAAATGGGTACAACTATATTCTTCGAGGATATTGAGTTTGGGGGGAAGAATAAAATAAAAGACTTTGTCTTTGAGGAAGAATCAACTTCCACTACAGTTAATGATGAGTTGATTTCTATTCCGATTGCTTTAGATAATGATCAGGATTCCACTATGGTCATTAATAATATCAGAATTCCAGAAAATTAAGACATCGTTGATCTCCCACGGGTACAAACTCAACAACCTCTTGAAGAAGTGATTAAGGTCCAAGTGCCATTGCGGAGGTCCACAAGAGAAATGAGAAGTGCTATTTTGGATGAATATGTAGTATTTCTCCAGGAACATGAGGATAATGTTGACATGATGGAAGATGGTCCTATCAACTTTCGTCAAGCCATTGAAAGTTTCAATTTGGTAAAGTGGGTCGAAGCAATGAATGAGGAGTATAAGTCAATGCAAGACAATAAAGTTTGGGAACTTGTCCCACTACCGGAAGGTACAAAACCTGTTGGTTGTAAATAGATTTTTAAGATCAAAAGAGATTCAAACGGTAATGTGGAGAAGTATAAAGCTCGTCTTGTGGCAAAAGGCTTTACTAAAAAATACGGGGTTGACTATAAAGAGACTTTTTCTCCAGTTTCAACTAAGGACTCTTTTAGGAAAATCATGGCACTTGTTGCGCATTTCGATATAGAGCTACAACAGATGGATGTAAAGACGGCGTTTTTCAATGGCGACATTGATGTTATATGGTGCAGCGAGAAAATTTTGTGTCTGGAGACCCAAAGAATATAGTTTGCAAATTAAAGAAATTCATCTATGGGCTTAAGTAAGCGTCGCGTCAGTGGTACCATAAATTTCACGAAATAATTTTCTTATTTGGTTTTGAAGTGAATTTAGTTGATAGTTGTGTATATCACAAGTTCAGTGGGAGTAAGCACATATTTCTGGTTCTATATGTGGACGACATTTTGCTTGCCACAAACGATATATGCTTATTGCACCAAACCAAGAGTTTTTTGTCAAGAAATTTTGAGGTGAAAGATCTTGATGAAGCTTCATTTGTATTAGGAATTCAGATACATCGAGATCGTTCTCGAGGTATTCTTGGATTGTCGCAAATGAGCTATATCGATAAAGTACTTAAGAAATTTGACATGCAAAATTGCAAACCAGGTAACACCCCGATCACTAAGGAAGATAAGTTTAATCTCAAACAATGCCATAAGGAAAGTCTTGAAATTCAAGAAATGCAAAAGATTCCCTATGCTTCGGCGGTAGGAAGTCTTATATATGCTCAAGTTTGTACGCGTCCGGATATTGCGTACATAGTAGGTGTGTTGGGCAGATATTTAAACAACCCAAGTATGGATCACTGGAAAGCAGCCAAAAGAGTTATGAGATACCTGAAAAGAACCAGGAATTACATGCTCACATATAGGAGATCAGACCGTCTTGAGATCATTGAGTATTCTGACTCCAATTTTGCGAGATGCCAAGACATTATGAGATCCACTTCGGGTTACATTTTTTTGTTAGCTGGTGAAGCCATTTCTTGGAGAAATGCCAAACAGGCACTTACAGCTTCCTCCACTATGGCAGCATAATTTGTTGCTTGTTACGATGCATCAAATCATGCGATATGGCTGAAGAACTTTGTCACTGAGCTGTGTATTCTAGAAGGGATTGAAAGACCCTTTGGGTTATTTTGTGACAATAGATCAGATGTGTTATATTCCAACAATAATAGGAGCTCGACGAAGTCGAAGTATATCGACATCAAGTTCCTTGTTGTGAAAGAAAGAGTACAAAGTGGACAGATTTCTATAGAACACTTAGGTACAAACTCCATGGTAGCAGACCCCCTGACAAAGGGTTTGCCGCCTAGTGTCTTTCATGAGCATACTACTCGTATGGGTGTCGTAGAGATGGATGATCTCTAGTTTGAGTAGGAGTTTGTAGTTTGGTTGTTTTCCAGTTTACTTGTTTTATAGACATTTATTTATGTATTTTTATTCTGATCATAAATGAAGTATTATTCAGTTCATTACACTTTGTACAATTATGTTTAAAGTTTGATCTCACTAAAGTTAAGTAGGACCAGTTGAAAATTGACATGAACATATCACCTTGCATGTAACTTTCATGCCACTAATTCATGATTGATCTATGTCATTTAGTCATGTTGATGTACGTGACCATTGATGGGTTTAGTTGTGATTGATACAACGAAGACCGCTTTGATCCTATGTCAATATGATTAATGGACGAGATTGTTCGGAATGTCCTTTGATTTGATGACAAAACATGTATACACTAAGGATATCACATTCATTATATTGTATATGTGTCCAGTGGGAGATTGTTAGAATTTTTGGGACACTTATATAATTAAATGAATGTATATGATCATCAATTATAATAAGTCAAAAAATCATGTGGTCTATTTTGAAATAAGAAATTTGACTTCAGGGCATAACTGTCATGAATATTTATTGTGGATATCATATACAGAATTTCTAATTTGATGAAAGGGCCAAATTAGAAATAGACAAAAGTTTTATAAATGCTATAAGGTAGTTGGGTTATGGTCCCCAAATGTAGAAAAAAAAAAGGTATCTTTCTGTATCTCCATCAACAGAGAGAATTAGGAACCCAAAAAATTTTTACATTTTGGAAGATCAAAACCACTATAAGTCATGGCTAAAGATTCAGGTACGCTTCCGTATTCGTTTTTATATCTAATCAAGAACAAGATTGTGATTCTTTGGTGAAGTTTCATTTGGAATTAGAAACACATTAATTCTAGAGAAATTTTTCTACAGTAGACTCCATCAATGCCTTATCGTTGCCAACATGTCTTCACACTCAACCCCTACATACTAGCACATGCTCCTCGCAACCACCTGGTGTACGTTTCCCATGTCGTCCTACAATCACCTAATTCATTACGCACGCGGGCATGTGCCTCCTGCACTTGCTTGGTGCGCCCATTGCACACCATTTAAACCTCTAGCACCATGCGCGCCTAACTACCTGCATGCAAGTGTGCCTTCTACACACTTAGCGAGCCTCGATTGCCAGCTCCTCATGTTGTACTGTCCACTTGTACACACTCTCATGCACCAATTTGCCTTATGCCTTTTGCCACAAGCCTCCCTCAACAACGCACACTTCCTGCACGTAGCTATGCCCCCACCCATTACATCTCGGTCGACCATTTATTGCATCACAGTGCACCGTGCATTCCAACTAGTGTACCATCTCAATTGGCCCATTTGACACTCCCCATGTCTTACAAACTAGTTGCTCCACCTCTTGGCTTGCGGCTCAATTAGAGATGTGACATGTAGCAATATAAATAGTAAATGTTTTTTTAGCAATATTAATGTTATCTCGCACATAGACGAAGTTGGGCATTTTATTGGGTGAATGTAACCCATTGGCATATTATGTGAATTTCACTCCCAGTAAAAAGATATTGTCTGCTTGGAATTGAGACATGCACGAATTTATTCTTGATTCTTATCTAAAATTGTGTCTTAGTAGTATAAAGAGAAAATCTCATGTATATATTGATCTTCTCTATATTTTTCAAATAATGTGATATTGTACAATTTTCTTTGTAGTAGTTAGGTTTGCGATCATTCTTATGCTCATGTGATATGTTGCCACAATTTTCTGTCATTAGGAGACTCGATGTCTGCATTGGCCATATAATTGATCGAAATTTAGCAATGATACCATTTGTACCAATAATTATTGTCCACTTTGAGTCGAGACTCACACGATATTTGTTTTTGAGGAAGATAACTTTGTTTATGTAATGATCTCTTTCAACTTTTCCAAACCATATGAAATTGTATAACGCTCCTTATATTGAATAGACTCGCAATCACTCTTGCGTTTGCAACACGAGTTGCCACATACTACAAGCCACTTAGATTTGTGTTTAAGCGAATTACTTGCTATGTGACTGTAGCATATAAAAAAAGTAGGTAATTTAACATTGTGACACTATTGGTCTACATATAATTTTTATAAAATTTATTCACTTGTTTTCACTCTTCATTCATACTTTAGTGGTTGTGACTATTATTTTTAGTCCTTACCCAACTTATATTTTTAGTCATAAATGTACTTCCATAAAACTAACTTTATTAGGTTATAGATAATTAACTTACCAAAATTAATTAATCTTATTTTTTAAACTTAAATTTGCACGTTACATTTACTATTTGTATACTGAATATAAAGAGTAATGATAGAGTTAGTCTCTTAAAAAACTTGCTGACATGTCAAATATTTATTAATGTAACTATGGTGTAATTAATGCAATAAATTATTTTTTATAATTTATTACATTAATTGTATCAATAATTATTTGACACGCCAGTAAGTTTTTTAAGAGAGTTTTTTAAAAAAGTACAACTAACAATACTCTGAATATAAATCACTTCTTTACAATATTTTTACAAAATTTGTCGATCACATTTAAATTAACGAATCTATTATTAAGTACAATAAATTATTACTTATAGCTATTATCTAGTCTTGTACTCAAGTAGAAAACATAATAATTATGTAGTAGAGTTAAAATATCATATATAGAAATATATGATTATTAGGAAAATTACAATATTTTGCAATATTTCATGTTTAAGTTCTTGGCATGTCAAATATTGTTTTACTTGTAAGATAAAACCTAGTATAATTTTATATATAAAATTAATAAAATTTGATTTAAAAAATCATAAATTTTGTTATGGTTGAAAATTGAAAGATAATCGAAAAACAAAAAAAACACGGAAAACAGATACACTTAGATTTACGTGAAAATTGTTTTTGAAAAAAATTACGAACAAATAACAAATTCACTATATCGTAATTCAAGGACAACATTTTACAATATTACATGTTTAAGTTCTTGCGTGATGTCAAATATATCAAATATTGTTTCTTATGAGATAAAATCTTGTATAATTGTATATCAAATATATATATAATTAATGAATTTTGATTTAAAAAATTATAAATTATAAATTTTGTGATATTTTTGAGAATCTTTTGGGATGAACAAAGTGCTAGGTGTTAAGAATAGTCCACATGTAACTAAATAAATGGCGACACTTGGCAAAAGAAAAACTCTTATAATCAAAATAATTAAATGAGTAGCATGTACTCTTAGTTTATTCTTAATTTTAATCGAAATTGTTAACTTCTATTTTCATTCACCATAGTTTCTCAAATCATTTATGCAACCCTTTCTAAAGAAATCTTTTTTAATACGATATATTTTTCATTTATTTTTATTTGAAAAATGAATTATCTTTTATAATTTCTGCAAATTTATCTTTAATTACCAGTATCAACGAAAACAATGATCATAATAATAATAAGTATAATTGGAAAACAAGAAATTTCTAAAAGAATATAAATTTATTGTAGTTCGATCTCTATAGTTAGAATGTAATGATGGTCGGATCGTGCCTGGCTGAATGATTACATAGTTTTGTTTAGATAATACATTTGTATATTTGTTTAAAATTTATAATATCTTGAATTTTCGATTTATTGTTTTTTTCATTAGGATTTTCTCCGTTAAACTTGGTGTTTAATTTTATTTTTCTTTTCTTTTTCAACAATTACTATGCATATTCAAAATGATTAGGCGAAATAAACAAGTTAGACGAAATGATAAAACTATAAATACTTTATAAAAATAAGACAAACTAATAGTCTATGTCCTAAACACTACGTGATTAGGGCTTGCACATGAAGGATGAATCCTCTACCACTTGAATGAAAAGATAGAAATAACACAAATAAGACTTGGACTAATCCAAATACAAAGGCAACATATGTGAATGTGAAGTCCTCTCCTTTCAAGCATGTCTCTTAGCCATTGTCATCTAGGGCACACATGCCTTTTATTGTCTTTTTGTAGATCAAGTCCAAGGGCAAATGGCCAAAGAGAATGAAGAAAATGGCCTTACCCATACCCAATTGCACCCTTTGGAGGGTGATTAAAACGACCCACTTGCCCTGAAGTGTCCCTCATTTTTTAAATGTCACCTTTTTCTCCCTACATGCATGTCATCTACATAGGTGCCATTCACTTAGTCCAAAATCTAAATTTGTCTATAGAAAGTGTCATCATTCTTGATATCGATCAATTATTGATTTCTAAAAAAAATTATATACTTTTTAAATTCATGATTTTGTTGATGATTTCTTCAAAAAAATAGCTAAGTCAACTATTCAATCAAATGATATTGAGTATGTTTCTCATCTCTTCTCGAGAAACAAGTGGACTATTTCTTTAATATGATTTCACAATATCTAGCTTCGTTATTATTATTTATCTATTATCTTCTTTCTAGAGCTAATCTATACTTTAAAAAATTCAATAATGGCTAACTAATAAATCCCCTTGATGAAATAATACTTCTTGTGAAAGTGGGTGGATGGAGAAAAACTAGCCAAATTATTGAGTTGAATCAATATTTTTAAAAACTTTATCAATTGATATCACAAATTACAAAGTGATGTAACCCATCATTTTAGGCCAAAAGCTAATGATTCTATCCCTGGAAAAGATATTTAACAAACATCCTAATTTCATCATGACATGTCTTAATCACACTACAACATATTTCTTAAATCAAAAAATTTCAATTTGTTTTAATAATATTGACCCACATATTACAGAAATTGTATCTATATTATGTAAAGCATAAGATATTAAATACAATAATAGAAAAATAAAATGAAACTCAATTAAACATACAAGTACGCTAATAAATGTACATTAGTTTTAGGCACTTCAAAGGTTAAAAAAAAAACTTAAGTTATTAGAATGTTTGTCACAGTTGATTTAATTTGAAGGTCTATAGATTCCAAGATCGAAACTTGACTCTAATACAAAAAATTTATATCCGACTCAGCGTTCTATTAAGCCAACTTCAAGGTCATGAAAAAGCTTAGAGGTCCAAGTTTTTAGAATGAAAATGGAATTGATGACAAAAAATTAATTATTGACAATGAAGCATGGGAATTGGGAAGTGACCCTTCAAAACAAAAATAAATAAAATTAAAAAAGTTTGAAAATTAATGTAAAATATAAATTTGTCATGTAAATCTTAGACAAAAGACAAAAAAATGTTTGCTCATGAGCTTCCATTTCCCACACCACATGTGGATGGTGGGAAGACATTGGGCCTACATTTGCTGTCAAAGCCCATTCCCATGATGTTCTTTTTCATGTTACCATTGAAACTTCTATCTTGATTAAAACGACACGTCTCTTGCCTTGAAATAATGTCAATAGCAAGATCCTTTGTTCTTGAAATTGTGACATGATCTTTGAACGTGTTTTGGCAACTTACTCACTGACTCGACCGGGTGATCGAGTTCGGTGCGGGGCTTAATTCAACGCCTTGTTGTTCGAGCTGGGGGCCATGGCCATCCGGAAAAAAACGATTTTATAATTTTACGGTTGATATTTGAAATTTTTATTTTTCTTATTTAAAATATTATTAAATTTTTTTGTGTATTCAATTAATTTAGAATGTAAGGAGAAAATTTATTTCCAAAATTCTTGCATTTGTGGACTTTCAAGGCCCATTATCTCAGCCTTTCACTGTAAACTTCTTGTTTTGGGCCGTTATTCGGCCTGGAAGGTGGAGATCAAATAAATTGGCGAAAAACAATTGTGGAATTTGGAGGGAGATGGAAGCGAAGAGGAGTTGATATGGCGAGGAGCAAGTTCAGTGCAGATTCTTCTCGATGAATCCGAAGTAATGAGTCTCCTTCTCATTTGCCTGCAATGGTAAACTCTCTCTCTCTCTCTATGAGTTATGAGAATTTTGGTTTAGTGTATGATTTCGTGGTGTTGATTATGGTTACTGGTTTAGTCTGATATATTTAGGTTATTGTTGTTTTTTCTCCCAATTCTTAGTGTTTACTCTATCCTTCGCGTCGTAAATTTTCGCTGGTGGAGTTAGATTTTAGCTTCTCGGATAGGTTATCTACCTTTGTTGGCTTCTCATTTAGAACCTCACTTCGACAGTGCATTGCCTCCCGGAATAGACCCCATGTGGTTTGAGTGCAAGGGATTTCCGCTCGAGTGCTATGCATTTTTCGCTCAATTTAGAATCTTCTCGCAAATCTGTTTTTTGCTGATGTTGGGAATGAATTGGCATAGTTGATGAACAACGCATGTGACGTACTTACTTTTATTGTTGTTTTAAATTGTGGAAACAAGGCAATTACATCATGAGTAGTTCCTGTGTTTATGTTCTTATGTGTGTGAATTTGTATGTATATATATATATATATCCTGTAATTCTCTGATTTTTTTTTTCTTTTGTTTGAACTAGTAGTGTACCTTGCAGATACATACCAAAGTGTTCTTTTTGATCTTCTATGCGTTGAACCAGAAAGACCTTGGAATTTGATGGTACAAATTTTTGGTTTTATGTTGAAAATTTCATGTTTAACATTGTCAGCACTTCATTATCAGTGTTACCAAAGTCTTAAACCTTGGATAATGATGATAGGAGATTCAGTTTCAATATCTGATCTTGTCTGTGCAGCTGCCAGAACTTGATTTGTACTTTCGGATGTTATGATTTATATTGTTGCTGAATAATCACGAACACCTTAAAAAAATTTAATTCAAAGCTGCTACCTATATTCCTCGTTCTATTATGCTTATTAACAACTGTCTTAAACACGTGCCTTGTAGATCCAAGTAGTATTATTATGAAATCTTTCAGCCAATCCTGAATTCCATTTTCTCATATCTTAATTTAGGAATATCATCTATGATTTTCATTCATCCCATTGTCGGGGGTATTACTTTTTCCTAGTTGCATGTGGTAGATCACATACTAGCTCACGATAAAAATATTTCGGCTATATATCCATAAAAAATGTGGAGGAGTTGTTTACTGATGTCAAGCCTGTATTGTAGTAGCTATTTTTCATTGCTTGTGTTGGCTTTGCCTAGAACATATATTATATTCCATAAATATGTTGGGTTTTGAAAAGTTTCTCGACCATGTGTAGTTCTTTTTGTTCCTAGAATGTTTATTTACAGTTTTGAGAAGTGATATTTGGTCAGTTTAGACTTCCACATCAGTGAATGATCTGCCACTTTTACTAGGAACCCATTTTATTTGCATTGTAGTAATTTAGAACCATCTTCAAACTGTATTCTGTCTGGTGTGCTTTTTGACTTCACATTTTCTTATAGTTTATTTTTTCAGTTTTAATTGAATTTTGATGAGAATATTGTTGGATTAAAACTTTAATTCCTAACTACTAGTAAGTGTATACATGTCATCTCTACAACCACGTAGATTATCATCAAGAGACCGGTTGGAATTCATCGGAGATATGTAAAGTGAAACAATTCAGGTACATAGATCTTGCAACACAGTAGTGCTAGAAACAATCATTAAATTGTGGGATGAATCATCATGCTTTATCTATGCTTAATTTTAGGCGTGGCAATGACATGACATGTTTTGGACTTGTTTATTCCAAGGGGGTGGCAGCTGTTATAAGTTGACACTTGCTTTAAAGAACAAATTAGGGAACATTCATCATAGCTATCATATTTTGGCTTCAAATTAAAAGCAAGACAAAAAGAGAGAGTCCTCAATTGAAATGACATCTTGTTCAAAACAAAAGTGGTCCGAATATTTATAATTTTATCTTTTTCTCCCAAAAGTTTTTTGTTCTCTTGTTATTTATATTCCTCACAAATAAATAAAATTAAAAAAAATAAATAAATAAGACATTATCACGAACAAGAGATGGAAAGTTAGCTTTGGAAAAATGGGTGGTCGTGTTAATAAAATATTTAAATATAAAATTAATTAAGTAATTTCATGGCAAGAGCTTACCCCTATGTGTGAATAAAGCAATGTTATGTTAACATTTTATTTTTATTTTATATTTTTATTGATTGGTACAATTTAATAAATTATTTTTAATTTATTATATTAATTACAATAATAAATGACTGTAGTAATAATTAAAAAATTAAAATAAATGTATAATGGCAGTAAAATGAGAGGCGTAGGATGGGTAAAAGGCTAGAAGCGGACAAAAAGGATGAGGGAGAGCGAGGTCACAGCCAATGGCTGAGGAGCGAAGATCGCGTGGAAGAGGCGCCATGTTTTTTTTTTTTTTTTAATTAAAATTTAATCTTTTATTTATTTATTATATTGTTTTTTGTCTGAATAGCAATTAAAATTGCAACACTTTCTCTTTTTTGAAAGCCAAATATTAAAATTACAACTTCAATTTTCTATTTAAGTTTTTATAGTTTCAATATGATTTTTAAGGTCTTTAAATTTATTTATTTTTATTAATTTAAAAAAATAATCACACAATATTTTTTTTATCTTTTATTCTGCGCCATTTATTCATATCAACTAATTACCTAGTGTTGAGTAAGTCGATTCATGTTTCAAGTGCTTTAAATCAATGATTAATGTAAAAATAAAATTTTACTCAAATTAAATATTTGAGTTCGCACATATAAAATAAGTTGTGCTTAATTTTTATGTTAAATTTAATAACAATAGTATATTACATAACTATTTACATGCATATTTGAAAACGAGTAATGCTTAGATGATTTTCGAATCCTACATTTTGACGTGACAAATCTTGATTAGTGTAATTAATATAATAAATTACAGATAGTTGAAACAAATCATTAATTACATCAATTAATATTTGTCACGTCATGATGTATGATTGTAAAGTAAACACAACATTATTTTTTGAAAATATAATGACTCCAATGAAATTATTTTTAGTTTGATTATTGTAAAGTAATATATTTTGTACAATAACATTTTTTTAAGAGTCATGTTAGAGACATCTCAATAACCTTACTTTCTCAAACTTATCTCTCTAGGCATTGTTTATTAATTATTATAATCTATAAAAATATTACAATAATAAATAAATTTAAAATTTAAAATAATTCTCACTCAATTTCTTATTTTTATTTAGAAGAAAAGAAAAAAGAAAATGAATTAAATAGTAATTATTATTTTGTTATAAATTTGTGGTTAATTGAAGATGTGAATAGATTAAATATTAAATTAAGTTAAATTTGTTGCAACGTCCTGAGACTCAGATTTTGCATTGTATATAAACGACATGCACTCAGTTTCCTTCTTTCTCATCTAAATTCATTCTGGACTCTTCCTTCTCCACTCTCTCTCTCTCTCTCTCTTGGAAGCTTTGGATCAGGTGCCAATGGCGTCCGCTGCTACTCTGAGTCCCGCTGATACCGAGAAGATTTCCAAGCTCAAATCGGATGTTGCCAGACTCGATCAAATCAGGTATCTTATTTAGTTTTTTTTCTTCTTCTTCTTTTTTTTTTCTTCTTTTTTTTTTTTTTTGTGATTCTGATTTGGATTGGATCTCACAATGTCTGTTTCAGCTGCGGAGCTTGACATTTTAGATCTGATTTACTTTTTTTGTGTTTGATGTGGCAGTGAGAATGAGAAATCTGGATTCGTCAGCCTCGTGTCTCGCTATCTTAGGTGATTCTTGATTGATTCTCATCTCTTCAGGCTCTCTGATTTTTTGAAATGTTGGCCTCTAGTTTTCCTTTTTTCATTTACTTTTTTTTGTTGCTGAAAATTTGTGTTGCAGACGGAAAATTGAATTGTTTTGTTTCCTTTTGATTTTTTGCTTCTAGAATTCTGATTATACGGCACCTCTTTGTCTACATTTCCTCTCTTTCTCAAATTTCAGCTAGGAGAATAAATTTTTTATTCTAGCTATGTGATTGAATTCTACACTTATAAAACTATCAAGATTTTATTATATTTTGTCTCAAAGAATTTATTTTCGTCATTTATGAAGTATATGATTCCCCGGAAAATCCATTTGAACGAAATTTTTAAAGAAAACTTTTCGTTTTTCTGCTTCAACAAACAGAGATTAATTATTTCTCTATTCTGTTTATTGAAGTGGCGAAGCCCAGTATGTTGAATGGAGCAAAATCCAGACACCAACTGACGAAGTAGTTGTCCCATATGATAGTTTATCTCCTTCTCCTGATGGTATCAGTTTAATTTCTTTTTCTTCAGTTAACTTAGCACCTTTTTCTCGCAACATAGGTCTCCTACTTTTGTCTTTCTCTCATCTATATCATTTTTATTGTACGCTTATTAAAATCTTAATATATGTAGATCCAGTAGAGACCAAGAAGCTCTTAGATAAACTTGTGGTCTTGAAGCTTAACGGAGGACTTGGTACAACAATGGGATGCACGGGTCCTAAGTATGTTTCCTGGATGATTTTTTTATGAATTTATTCTCCGTAATTATAGATTTGACTTTCAACTGCTTATAATTATGTACATACTCCTCTTCCTTCAATTTATGGATTTGTGTTACACATTTATAAGTTTATACCAAATACATTTTACCAGTTTCTTCTTTACTCCTGCATTCAATAGTATAATATTTACATGTGTAAATGGGGAGCGTGCGCGTTAGGTATAGTTTACAGCATGTGTTAGATATAATTGACAACAGAATTTAATGTTTTGAGAAAATCTCAGTTGTTTGATTTATTGCTAGCTTCTATGTTTTTTAGTCAATAATACTCTTTTTGTTTTCATTTTTCCCTCATATCATTATGCTAATATGATATAAACTCAGTCCTCATTCAGCCCTTTTTGCTACTTATTGGTACATATTGTTGCAGACTCCCGTCAATCAGGTCTCTTATTAGTTTTTTTTTTTCTTCTTTTTTTTTTTTTTTTTTTTTTTTTTTTTTTGTGATTCTGATTTGGATTGGATCGCACAATGTCTGTTTCAGCTGCGGAGCTTGACATTTTAGATCTGATTTACTTTTTTTGTGTTTGATGTGGCAGTGAGAATGAGAAATCTGGATTCGTCAGCCTCGTGTCTCGCTATCTTAGGTGATTCTTGATTAATTCTCATCTCTTCAGGCTCTCTGATTCTTTGAAATGTTGGCCTCTAGTTTTCCTTTTTCATTTACTTTTTTTTTGTTGCTGAAAATTTGTGTTGCAGACGAAAAATTGAATTGTTTTGTTTCCTTTTGATTTTTTGCTTCTAGAATTCTGATTATACGGCACCTCTTTGTCTACATTTCCTCTCTTTCTCAAATGTCAGCTAGGAGAATAAATTTTTTATTCTAGCTATGTGCTTGAATTCTACACTTATAAAACTATTTAGATTTTATTATATTTTTTCTCAAAGAAATTATTTTTGTCATTTATGAAGTATATGATTCCCCGGAAAATCCATTTGAACGAAATTTTTAAAGAAAACTTTTCATTTTTCTGCTTCAGCAAACAGAGATTAATTATTTCTCTATTCTGTTTATTGAAGTGGCGAAGCCCAGTATGTTGAATGGAGCAAAATCCAGACACCAACTGACGAAGTAGTTGTCCCATATGATAGTTTATCTCCTTCTCCTGATGGTATCAGTTTAATTTCTTTTTCTTCAGTTAGCTTAGCACCTTTTTCTCGCGACATAGGTCTCCTACTTTTGTCTTTCTCTCATCTATATCATTTTTATTGTACGCTTATTAAAATCTTAATATATGTAGATCCAGTAGAGACCAAGAAGCTCTTAGATAAACTTGTGGTCTTGAAGCTTAACGGAGGACTTGGTACAACAATGGGATGCACGGGTCCTAAGTATGTTTCCTGGATGATTTTTTTATGAATTTATTCTCCGTAATTATAGATTTGACTTTCAACTGCTTATAATTATGTACATACTCCTCTTCCTTCAATATATGGATTTGTGTTACACATTTATAAGTTTATACCAAATATATTTTACCAGTTTCTTCTTTACTCCTGCATTCAAAAGTATAATATTTACATGTGTACATGGGGAGTGTGCGCGTTAGGTATAGTTTACAGCATGTGTTAGATATAATTGACAACAGAATTTAATGTTTTGAGAAAATCTCAGTTGTTTGATTTATTGCTAGCTTCTATGTTTTTTTAGTCAATAATACTCTTTTTGTTTTTCATTTTTCCCGCATATCATTATGCTAATATGATATAAACTCAGTCCTCATTCAGCCCTTTTTGCTACTTATTGGTACATATTTTACCTGTAACATGTTTCTTTTTGCTATTCAAGGTCTCCAGATATTGGTATCATTTCATACTGCGTTCTTATTCATTTTTTTATGAGTTGTCAGCCAAAGGAAAATCTTCAAAGTTATTATTATCTTTTTGAATTCAGGTCAGTGATTGAAGTCCGAAATGGTCTTACATTTCTTGACTTGATCGTTATCCAGATTGAGGTTCTTTTTGGCCCCTTAGTTTAGCTTCTGATTGCAAAGTTTGGATTGTTGTTTATCCCTCCTTTTTCTTGTAGAATCTGAATTCCAAGTATGGATGCAATGTTCCCTTGCTTCTAATGAATTCATTCAACACTCATGATGATACACAGAAGGTACACCCCTGGTTTCCTGACATTTCTATCCCCTTCAGATGATTTTAATGCATTAATTTTTTTTTCTTGATTTAGATAGTGGAGAAATACTCCAACTCAAATGTGGAAATTCATACCTTTAATCAGGTTTGGATTGCTTAACCTTATTTCGCTAGTTTTGCTAATATTTAGTTCCCCCTTCTCAACTGCTTAAAGTGATGTACTTCTTTGTTCTTAAACAGAGTCAGTATCCCCGTTTGGTTGTTGATGATTTTGCCCCTCTACCGAGCAAAGTAAATGCTGGCAAGGATGGATGGTAAAATCCCCTTTCATGACATTGCTTTTTGTTACTATTTTGAATTATTTAGGTCTTGCCTTGTTGGACTCCTATTATTTCATATCGTGTGTTGCTTACAATCAAGAACTAGGGATCACTTTAAGGTCCGAGATCTAGGATTTGCAATGACACTGTCAGGGACATAAATCAGTTGATATGATGGTGTAGCAGAAAATTTGTTTTGAAAATCGAAATGGAAAAAGAAAAGAAGCAGTAGAGAAATAATTTCAAAATAGGGATAATAATATTAATTGTCAAAGGTATCTCTCTAATTTTCACAACAACAATTTTAAATAGAGTTTAGTTTATGATTTAAAATATCTAATACATCTCTAAGAAAATAAAATAAATTTATAAATTTCTTTTAAAAAAGATAAAGTTTATTTTAGAAATTAAAACGATAAAAATCAAATACAAAAATAAGAGATAAATATTAAAAAAATCGAGAATATTAAAAGATCACGATCTAATGGGCTTGGGCCACAATTATGTCCTGCATCAATCTCCTATCCTTGAAGAAAATCCATCCTCGAATTCTGTAGTTATGAAAAACTTCTGCATCGAATATGAATTTGGTGTTTGATGCTTCCAAAATTAAGTTTGATTGATACCACATTGCAGTTTTTTAGATTTCGGCGAAGACCTCAATATTTACTTCAAATTGATTGTAAACCTTGAACAAAAAAATCATCACCAATTTTAGTTTCACGAGTCTCATGTATAACATCATCATATGCTAAGAGCTCTTGCCAGAGACATTGATCATTAGGTTGGAAGATGTCTAAAGAAACAAAATCGCATTTTAGAGTTTAAATCTCATGATTCAATTCTGGAATCACAAGAATCGGTGATATGCAAGGTTCATTCGTGGCTGGATAGTTGTTTTCAGGCCTAAACAATGGCTGTTGTCATTCGTCGTCCTAGGTAGGTGACGATGGCTTGTCATTCTGATTGTGAAAAATGATAGATCGATTTTGAAGTAAAAATGTGTTGTTTTCCTCCATATAAGGGCTTCGCAGATCGAAATATGTGTTCCATTGACTAACGCAATAACTTTATGCGTGTGACTGCAAAGAATTTGATCTCAAAAGTTTTTGATCGATTCTATCAAACCATCATTCGTCGTTTGGTGATTTGTTTTCCACTAGAACCGTTTTCAACCATCAGATCGATGAAATTCTTGCTCTGATACCAATTTGGTGCAGCAGAAGATTTATTTAAGAAATCAAAATGGAAAAAAAAAAAAGAAACATCTGAAAAATAAATCTCGAAATAGGGATAATAATGTTAATTATCAAAAATCTCTCTCTAATATTCACCACAATCCTTTCAATTGAGTTTTGTTTATAATTTAAAATCTCTAATAAACATCTAGGAAAATAAATAAATTTCTAAGAAATCTTTTAAAAAGATAATTATATTTAAGAAGTTAAAACAAATAAAATCAAATGCTGATAAGAAATTTTTTTAAAATATTGCGAATATTGAAAGCTAACAAGCATATGAAATATGTGTTAAAATGTATAGTTTCAATTTTGTGAATAAAAGTACAGCAGAATTATATTTTGATAAATCATTAGGGGGATGGGATGCGTAGGACCTTCGCAAAAAAAAAAAAAAAAAACATGGAAGCAGTGCTCTTTGCAAAAATTAATGTTGTAATTTTAATTGCTAAATAGGTAAGAGGCATTAGTTGGATAGAGGGAAATAAAGTTTTTTACTGTGAAGGTTTATGTGAAATGTTTACCTTCTCTGATGATAATACATACTAAGGTATCCTCCTGGCCATGGTGATGTTTTCCCATCTCTAAAGAACAGTGGAAAACTTGATGCTTTATTATCGCAGGTTGGTGATGTCATGAATGTTATTTCCAATATATGTATGGTTTCCAATATTCTTCTTTTCTTCAGTTCCCATTTACCCTGTGGCTTTGCAATGCAGGGTAAGGAATATGTCTTTGTCGCCAATTCTGACAACTTAGGGGCCGTTGTAGACTTGAGTATCCTCAATTGGCACCTCATACATTTCTATGTTTCTATCTTTTTATATCATGGCTTATATTTTATATAGTCTGGGTCATCGTATGATCCTTTTGGGTTGTCATTGTCCTTGACTTGATGCTACAGATATATTAAATCATTTGATCCAAAACAAGAATGAGTATTGTATGGAGGTATTGGAAGCTTTTTTCATCCCCACCCCCACTCAAAGAAAAAAAAAACAGAAATATCATTTTCCCTAATCTGGAATATCCTGTGTACGAAGTTACTAGGTTTTTTTATGCAGGTGACACCAAAAACCTTGGCTGACGTTAAAGGTGGTACTCTTATCTCTTATGAAGGGAAGGTTCAGGTATGCTGTGACAAATGGTTGTTGGCTCTTTTCTTTTCCTCCTTATCGTTTTTAAGGAAAAAAAGTTTTTTCCTTCTTATTTATGACAATGAAAATTATTTATTAGTTCTTAAACAGTTTGATCGAACTTTTCAAGGATTAGAGAAAGTTGTTAAAAATGGTATCCAGTCTGATAGTTTTCTAAGATTGACAAAAGTATTTGTTTCTGATCTGGAAAAGATGGCTGTAAATGCATCGCCTTTTTAGTTACCTTCAGACCTTCTAACATTCCGCTAAATTTATACTTCCATGCAAAAGATTTTTCTTGTTCCAAAGCCTTTACTTTGTACATTATCATGGCTTGGTTTTGTCCCCGTATTGAAATCATAAATGTCATTTCTACTTGTATGTTTTTTGAAATTGCACTTGATATTTCCTTGTTTTGATTTTCTGCCACTACCTGTGAAGTGTTGGGGGCAGCACTTTTATCTGGATGTAACATATTCGTTTTATGATGCAGCTGCTGGAAATTGCTCAGGTCCCTGATGAACATGTATGTGTGGTCAAATCTATTTTTCATGTTAATCGTCTTAACTTTTAGGCTATTTTGATGTTTGGATCTCTGATTGATGTAGGTAAATGAATTCAAGTCCATTGAGAAGTTCAAAATCTTCAATACAAATAATTTGTAAGTTGTGCTTCATTAAATGTTGCAATAGATTTGTTTGGGAACTATCAAATTGATGAAATTTTCTTAGGTGGGTAAACTTGAAGGCAATCAAGAGGCTTGTGGAAGCCGATGCACTTAAGATGGAAATTATCCCAAATCCAAAGGTCCATTTCTCAATATATGCACTTACATTCTTAAATAAACAGTTGTAAAAAGTCGCATACATGTGTCAATGTTATCGATCTTCTTTGCAGGAATATGATGGAATCAAAGTCCTTCAGCTAGAAACTGCCGCTGGTGCAGCGAATCAAGGTACTTATGGTTTATTTGATCGTGCAAGGAGATTCTTGGATTTATTTAATTTGTTTTCACCCTCGTACTTTTCAATCTTTTGGTTATTAGTTCTTTGATCATGCTATTGGTATCAATGTCCCACGGTCCCGATTCCTACCGGTCAAAGCAACTTCGGATTTACTGCTTGTCCAGGTTTATTTTCCTCCTTGCATCAATAGGATTTTTTTTACTACAAGAAACCAAAGTATGCTTTGGTTAAAAATAGTAAAGTACGGAGGATAAAAACTGAACAAAGATAAAGAATAGTTCTAAAATGATTCTGTTTATTTTCTTTATCGAAAACCAAATTATGTTCTATGATGCTTGCAATCACCTTGTGAGTCCTCAAAATGTCTTGAGACTTGAATTGCATTATTAACAAAGGTCCTTCTTGTACTCAAAAGGTCCTCAAAATGTCATTAATTGGTGAAATCCGAAACCTCATAGAACAAAAAGCAAATTAATTGTTTTATCTGTCTTTGCAGTCTGATCTTTATACCTTATCCGATGGCTTTGTCACAAGGAATAAAGCAAGAGCAAGCCCAGCAAATCCTTCTATTGAACTGGGGCCTGAATTCAAGAAGGTTAGTTTTGTTTCAGTCTTCTCGTATTCATAAATTTATGCTATGCCTACCGGTCACGATATATATTTTTTTTAACAGGTTGCGAATTACTTGAGCCGATTCCGGTCAATTCCTAGCATCATTGAACTTGATAGCCTAAAAGTGACTGGTGATGTTTGGTTTGGAACTGGCGTCACTCTCAAGGTACTTAGACAGAAGACCCCTTCCTGCCTTTTTACATGCTCATGATCTTCATTACTGGCACTTTGAATAAAAATTTCGGTTGTTTTTTTTTTATTTCTTTCTTCTGCAATTTGTCCAATTTTGAAGTACTTCCATTTTGTCCAATTTTTTGCAGGGTAAAGTAACCATAGCAGCCAAACCAGGCGTTAACTTGGAAATACCCGATGGAACAGTACTTGATAACAAGGTTAGACTCTACGATGTAGGCTCGCATTCTTGACAACGTAATTAATTTAACTGTGGCCTTAAAGTTCTTGTGATCAGCAGGAAATTAAGGGTCCTGAGGATATCTGAAGACGCACTTCTTCTACCATATCTGAATCTGCATGCACAATCATAATACAGACACGTTCCCGCCCCTTTTTGGCTTCATCGAAATAATTCAATACGTAATAACATAGTTTTGTTTTTCATGTATCGAGAGATTTGTCGTTCTTCGCATAAATTTTTCCTGTTGGACGATGTGTGTTTTCGGTAATGTTGGAACGATCTGACTTTTATTATAATAAACCATATGCAACGTTTTGTTTGTATTTTACTCGATCTCTTTCTCTAGTCTAAATCAATTTATGCAATAAAGATCTGCACTTGGCTTTGCAAGTAGCTAGTGTCAGTGATCTTTTTAAGAACATGTATGGTAAATAAAAAATTATTTTTGCAGCGTGAGACTGAATACCAGTCTTGGAACAACATGGGATTGAGTCTTCCTTGTCTTGGCTATATTATCGACATGAAAATCAAAACAGTGAAAACTTGACTTCTACTTTTGTAGATAGAGTGAAAATTTGACTATATTGTAAATAGGATTGACTGCAGTAAAACCTTATGATTTTTTCTATCTAAACAAAGGCTAAGAAAAGAACTCAATTAGGTATTCTTAATAAAATAGAGCATAATGTAATAACAAATAATAATATAGAATAAAGTGCAATTTAGATTTTATTATTTGAATATCATTTACAAATTAAATCTTAATTTTTTTTTTCATAAATAGAATTTCATATTTCAAAGTTTAGTAATTTCGACATTGCAGTCAATTTACCTGTCGACATCAACATGTGAATGTTGTGTTTCCCGTTTAATCAAGCATTTCAATTAATTTCTCACATCTTTGACGATTTTGTACTCGAATTTGAGTTGTGTTGATCTCTTGACTGAATTTGAAATCGCAAAAGAGATCGTCAGTGTTCGAGATTGAGTTAAAAATTGCCGAGAAAGTTAGAAATCACTTTATTAAATAGAAAATATGGCATAAATATGTTAGATTTTTTAATAAGTTGATGACAATGTCCAAATTGCTAATAGTTGAAAGACAAGTCCCATTTGAAGGAAAAAAAAAATAGTTTAACAGCTAATATGCAAATGATCCTAAATATTACGGTGTAAATTACATTTTATCTGCAAATAAAACATAAGAGATTAAATTATTTGACGTCTTAGAACTATTGTCCCATTCATTCAAACAAAATTAAACAAAGGTCTCAAATTCATCGAACCACAAAGGAAATTGACAGAATTCAAAGGAAGAAACAAAAATTTGATTCGAGCTGCATAAGATCAATCCAAACCAGAGCAATTCAAAGCAATCTTTATCCTCTGCACTGTGGAGCTTATAAGAGTATTCACCGTCTTTTTTTTTTTTTTTTTTTTTTTTTTTTTTTTTTTTTTTTTTTTTTTTTTTTTTTTTTTTTTTTTTTTTTTTTTTTTTTTTTTTTTTTTTTTTTTTTTTTTTTTTTTTTTTTTTTTTTTTTTTTTTTTTTTTTTTTTTTTTTTTTTTTTTTTTTTTTTTTTTTTTTTTTTTTTTTTTTTTTTTTTTTTTTTTTTTTTTTTTTTTTTTTTTTTTTTTTTTTTTTTTTTTTTTTTTTTTTTTTTTTTTTTTTTTTTTTTTTTTTTTTTTTTTTTTTTTTTTTTTTTTTTTTTTTTTTTTTTTTTTTTTTTTTTTTTTTTTTTTTTTTTTTTTTTTTTTTTTTTTTTTTTTTTTTTTTTTTTTTTTTTTTTTTTTTTTTTTTTTTTTTTTTTTTTTTTTTTTTTTTTTTTTTTTTTTTTTTTTTTTTTTTTTTTTTTTTTTTTTTTTTTTTTTTTTTTTTTTTTTTTTTTTTTTTTTTTTTTTTTTTTTTTTTTTTTTTTTTTCTCTGCACTGTGGAGCTTATAAGAGTATTCACCGTCGCCACCGACTCCATGTTCAGCTGTTTGAGAGCCGGGCATGAAACCAATATCTGAAAAGCTACCGTCAGCAGCGACCCATTCTCTTTCTGGCCGTTTCTTCTTGCCGGAGATCGGCTTCCGGCCCTGCCTCGGCCACTCTCGGAGATGATGAACCCCGACGGAAGAATTGGTATGTGAGAAGGATCAAGTCCATTCACTGCTACACTCATGACTGGCGTATCAATTGGGCAGTAGATTACGAAGGCTCCCAATGGGTCTATCCAGCTTTCTTGTAGTATCAATATGTTTTCAGATGGAACAAAAGGCTGCCCCTCGCAATTACGTAAATTTAGAACATTATTATTTGAACAAAATCATAATATGTATCAATATGATCTAGGCTACAGTCCGATTGTCCAAATTCATAAATTTTTGAGTTGGAGTTCTCTTTAACTGATTCCGCTACCAAAAGAAATTACCTGAATTATAGATATGCAGTTTCCAGGATGAGTTCCAGTTGAAATGTGTGCTATCTCTTGTACTGGATTTCCATTAGAAAGAACATCCCACTGATAGAACATAGGGATATAAGTGATCATCAACAAAAGCCATTGGGTCAAAAGTTAATTTAATCATCAAAATCATTGCTAATTCAGCACGACCTTCAAGGGAGAAAAATTAAAAAGAAAACAAGGAAATAATAACCTGAACTCTTGTCTTCTCATCTCTGAAAAACTCAAAGACACTCTCAAATTGTAGAGGAAGCCATAACGAAGTTGCTGCGCACACAATCATGCCGCTTGGCTGACCGAGCTCTCTGCTATTACGAACCGAAACTCGAACTCCACTATTATGAACTTCGGATAATTGAGGGAAGTCTAATTTGCCCGCCATGCTCAAAATACTACAAAAATTCTTCACCATTCTGTGGGAAAGCTTCATTGTACTCATTCTTCCATAGGGCGAAGCAATTACTGCACTTCACAATCCACCACGTCCAAGAAAAGAATATGGCGTTAGCCTTAGAATCAAATAGAAGATGGGAATGAAGAAAAAAAGGTGAAGTAATACCTCCTCCAAGTTTATGATAGGGTGCAGTTTCCCCAGTTAAGTAAATGAATCTTTCACACATTCTTTGAAGAGTGAGAATCCATCTTTCGGCACCATAAGCTGCGGCACTAAATACGAGATCTCTATAGAGCCGATGAGTTTGAGTTCTATCATCCACTTCCACATGTTCAACCCAGGTAATCTATTAAATTTATAGGGTAGTTTTTTAGATCAAGTTTCTTTATGATCTTTTGTTATTTCATAAAAAGAAATGAAGTTCTCAAAGGACGCCACCCAACAAAAAGTTACATTAGATCCTATTTGGCACATCCTAGGCTTTTTCAGAGAATTTGAAGCAAAATATTTAGCAATTTTCTTCCACTACTACGAGTTTATTTAGACCCAACAGGCACTTGTTTTTAATGCTTCAAGAAAAATAAGGGAAGTGTCCAATGGAGTTTTAACTCGAGACTAATTATTTAGAAAGTCAGATCCTAAGCTGGTATAAAACAATCTAACAGAAGTATGCATCGCAACCTGTTCCTGGGCATGTATAGCCAATAGAAAGTGAAATAACATATGCCATTGAAGAGAAAATTGTCACTAATTTCAGTAGTTTCACTTGTGCTATGATACTATGCAGGTAGATGAATGGGGATAATTATGTTTAAAAATCAAATCTTCCATCATATGAAATGGCAAAGATTAGTAACTAGATACAAATTTGATGATACCTTGGAGCTCCCATCAGGCATTTCTTCAATCAGGCATCCAGAAGGAAGTCTCCAAGAATGAGGTGGGACGTTATCCTTGGATGCATCGTAGGACATTTCCACTAATTAACCAGTTCCCATGCTCAATTTGCCGACAATGGCGTAGGAAGTAAAATTCCCGAGGCGACACCAACGGTGAAAGAATGTGCATTTGTTCGTACATCTGCATAAAATCACCTCCATTCTCTAATATACAGAAAATAATTAAGGGATATACCTAAAAAAAATGAATCATGGGGACGTAATTGCATACTAGCTGCAAGGATCCATGCCGATTTCCTGTAGCTCCTGGTTCAATAACTTGAATAGTCTTTGCCGTAACAATCACAGTATGGAAAATTTCCATCCATTTACTCTACAAAATTAAAAGATTGATGTAAGTTCATATCTTTCTAAGAATGTTATGGTTTTTAAGTTAATGGCATTGAACTAATGAAAAGTACTGACCGTATCGAGAAAAATATCAACCAACTGGCTTCCACTCATCTTCACTATGCCCGATGCCTTTGACGACTCTATCCGTGCACTAGAAGTCCTAAAGTAACTAAGCCTCGGGAATATTTTGTCGTAGCTGTCACGATGAAGAACGAATCGTCCATCAGAGGAATTTTTGGCCCAAAGAGGCTCGTTGATTCTCATAAGCTTGATCAGTTCATCAAAGGCATTTGCGGCAGCCTCTAGTATGAACGCTTTTTCTAAATCTGGAACCCCTTTTAAATTGAGTGGAGATGAAGAACAATGTGATTTCAAACTGTCAGAGGTAAGATCCGGGACTAGGACAGAACTCTGATTTTCTCGGAGTAAAAGACTTCTTGAAGCAGGGAGAAATGATTCAAGTTGTGATATTGGTTTCCCAATATACTTGCCAAGAAGGTGGGAGATTTTTTCATGCTGTAAAACATTCCTATCTAACCATTAATAAAGATGAATGTTCTAAACGTTCCAGATGATTAATTATTTTCAATGGCATAGAATAATCTACCTAATTAATACTACCTCTTCCTTTAATCGTGCATGCTCAAGTCGCATTTTATGTAGACTATGCTGCCGTTCTTCTTCTCCAAAGGGTGGACCACCACAAGATGGACAAATTACATTCCGCAGTGCTTCCTTAATAGCAAGATTTTCATATTGAATCTTTTCATTCTGTGTCCGAAGACAAGTGTTGCCCGCTCGCTCACTTTGAGTCTGAAGAACATTAATATATGATCTCCATTATATTGATGATTAATAAAACTAAACGCCATCTTTCAAAGGGATGGGAGAAAACACAAAAAGACCAACGTACTTTTACTTGAGTCCTCTTGTTTTGGAACCAAAACTTGACTTGTCTCGACTCCAGACCAAGTTCTCGACTCAGCTGAAGCCGCTGGTTTTCATCTGGATGTGGATAATCCTTGAAAAAACTATGAATTGGACACAGAAAAAATCTTATTACGTGTGACAGTGAAGAGTAAGGAATATCAAAAGACAAACAAAATCATATCTGAGAAAATCAAAAGCCATGATTTGACGAAAAATGAAGCTTTATAAACACGATTCACTCAAGGTGAAATAAATACACCGCACTCTAAAATGAAAACACAGGAAAGAAGACTCTCATCGAGGATTCAGAGAGCATATTATTTGTCTCGTAAAATTTGTCTCTCACGATGTTATTATTCAGAGCTAACACAAAAGGATGTTCATATTAAACTCATAGCAGTAATATTTAATCTTCTCACTATTTCCATCATTGAATGTACAAATAAAGAAAAACATCATTCATAAACAATATCTCAAAAATGAACATAAGGTTAACAAATATGTAGAGAAATTTATAATGTTTGTAACTGATGCATGATATATCTTTTCTACTCAAAGTTTATACACCTACCACCGTTGATAGGAAACATTATACAATATATTTTGGCAACATCTGTGATCAAATGATATCTATGATGTAATATAGAAATTTCAGACTCTCTTTGTTAAGATTGCCCAGTTTATGTTTTTTAAAACATGAAAACATGGTTAGAATTAATGTTGTTAAACATGTTTTGGCAACTGTTTTTAGATAATAACACTTTTAAATAGGAAAAAACGATTAAAAACTAATTTCATGGGAAGTAAAACCAGCAAAACATCATTTTAAAGAACAAAGTAATTTCTAAAAACTTTCCCAAACCTAACCTAAGAAGTCAAGCCTTGTAAAGAATAGGACTACAAAAAGAAAAGAAAAGAATTGAAAACCTGTTGCAGTGAGAAATATGAGCATCGTAAACAAGGATAGGATCAAAAATCCTTGCAAGTTCTCCATGAGAATATCAAGAATAATTAGGAAAACAAAACAGTCTCTGCATGAAAATGTACATGAGAAAGAGTAAAAATGTTTCAGTAAAACTAAGATTTCCTTACGCTTCAAGCCGCTGAATTTGGTGAGTAGTATGGCGATGGTAAGTTTTCTTCCCTCTGCAGCTATCATAAACCTCTTGCTCCTCCCCCGACCCACTTCCATTTTCCTCTGCAAAATCCATTTTGACCTTTTACCAAACAGATAGTGTGCGAGTGTGCAAATTGTCAACTTAATAAATCTGAAGAAATAAATTCGATTTCTACTTGCCGAGAGAGTTCTCATACTTGAACAATAAAAAAATACTTGTACTTATAGGTCAAGTTCGTCGACACAGAAAGAGAAATAGCACATAACGCTTCCCCTCAGACTGCAAAAAAGGACAGCAAATCAACACCTAAGAAACCAATTAAGAGAGCGATTTTCCTGAACTGGAGACTTGGATTTTGTTTTCTCAAGTCTAATTGGTACATCGAAAACTGTTCATTTTTTTTTCCAATAAACTGACAAATTTGGAGCAATTTTCTTTCAATTTCTGACAAGGGATAGCCCATCAACTACACTTGTGTCAGAGAGATATAGAGAGAGAACGAGAAAAATGAAGGAGAGAGAGAGAGAGAGATTCTGCCCTCAAATTTCCCGCAGAAACCTACCATATAAGTCACCTTGAGGCTTGAGATATGAATTCGGTTACCTTTTTCTCCTTCCCGTGTTTTCAAACTCTGATGATCTCCATCCTCACAATTCCCAATGCTCTGCAGAATTTCTTCATGCAAACTGATAGATCATGAAATCAGCAGTTACCTCTTCGAACAGAATCTCCAAACCGCAGAAAATCACATTTGACATTTAATTTTCTGTTTTGCTTTTTCGTAGATCAGTTACATTTGCACAAGACTTGCCATATAAGATCACATGTAAATTCCTACTCCAAAAGGGAGCAACTCGACATGCCGGAAAATCTAACGAATATGTTTCGTGTCGGTTCGAAGCCAACATTCTGATAATTAACGGTCGGATATTGTTGTCGAATATATATTTGGAAATGCTTTTCGAGGAAATAAGAACGCAAAATTTATTGTCTCAAATGTACAATAATTACGCCCATGCCACCGGAATCGACAAAATAAGTGAAATCTTAATCGCTATTCGTCGCTATCGAACTCGACATCAAAAGCTTTCCGATGGTACTTTAAATATTCTCGAAGATTTGATTGATAAAAATTTTAAGAGCATTTGTTTGTGATTAAAAATACGGCATCCTTAGCTTTACCTTTCAATGATTGTTATATAATAAATATATTATTTTAATTATTCCACAAGTTAATGAAAGGTCACATCAATAGTTTAAAAATAAGAAATGACCTATAGCGTTTTACATGTAACTATAATCAATGCACTTTATTTATATGGCAATTCTCCTGTTTTAGGTAAAATCATGTTGTTTCTACTTTTAAAAATGATGTGAAACATAACTCCTTCGGATAATAAAGTTCTCCGCAATAGAAATCACATGATCCGGTCCGCCGGCGAGATATGATGAAATAATCATCGTACAAACGAGAAGTTAAAGCCTTAAGCAAGAGATAAAGAGAGAGAGATTATTATCGAAAAGTAACTAAATTACGGAAGAGACCACCGCTAAATACGATGGACAACGTTCGGTGGACGTTAGTTAAAGTGGAAAGGCACTAGACAAGATCAATCACTTTCCGGCCCAAACTTTGTCTAACAAAACTTTGTTTTGGAGAACTAAAAATGCTTATTTCATAATTTTTAACTGTTATAAAGTGTTTTTTTAAGAGCTATATTTTGATAATTTGAAAGATGTAGCTTTTGGGATTTCCTTAATAATGTAGAAGCAATTGTAAAAAAACTTAATTTTAATTTTTAATCCTTTAAATTTGTTAATTTTTAATCCTTTAAATTTGTTAATAATGATATTTAACTATGAGTAATGCTCGTTTACCTTCTTATTCTACTATGCTTGTCAAACAATGATTGTTGTAAGTAAGATACAATAAATGTAATAAATTATAAATAATTAATTTATTACATTAATTTCACCCATTATTACTTGACACGTCAGTGAATATTTTAAGATGATAAAATAAAAAAGTAAACGTAGTATTATTCTTTAGGGTAAAGTGCAATTTGGCCCCTACAACTAGGTGAAATAGACAATTTACACCGCAAACTTGGATAATGGACAAAAACAATCTTAATAATTTGATAATGGGCAATATGGCCCCTACAGTCATATTTTCTGTTAAAATATCGCGTTTTTTTCACATGTCTATTTTTTTTTTCTGAAAATACCCTTGTTCCAGAATTGGGTTTATGCAATAATCGCCATTAAAACCTTCAAAGCTCCTTGCTTTTCAGTTTCTCCTGTTAGAATTTTTGGGACACTTATATAATTAAATGAATGTATATGGTCATCAATTATGATAAGTCAAAAATTGTGGTCTATATTGAAATAAGAAATTTGACTTCAGGGGCATAAATGTCATGGATATTTATTGTGGATACCATATGCGGAATTTCTAATTTGATAAAGGGGCCAAATTAGAAATATGTAAAAGTTTTATAACTGCTATAAAACAGTTGGGTTATAGTCCCCAAAATGTAGAGAAAAGGTATCTCTTCGTATCCCCATCAACAGAGCGAATTAGGAACCCTAAGGAAATTCTACATTCTAGAAGATCAAAACCACGATAAGTCATGACTAAAGATTCAGGTACGCTTCCGTGTTCGTTTTTATATTGAATCAAGAACAGGATTGTGATTCTCTGTGTAGTTTCATTTGGGATAAGAAACACAGTAATTCTAGAGAAATAATTTACAATTGGTATCAGAGCCATTTTTATCTTGTTCTTGATTTGAGGATGATAAAGTTAATTTTGGTGTGATCCTCGAAAAATTTTTCTTTCTGTTGATGAAGCCCTTACTCTGTTACCTGATAAAGCATCCCTTCTTTGTGATGAAACGATGCTCACTGTTTGAAGATGAGCGTAGATGTAAAACGGTCAATGTTAAGGTAGATGTTGAAATCGGCATATGTGTGAAATCGAAAAATGGCGAATGGTTGATGTTTGGCTGGCTAAATGTTTTGAAATTTCCAGAGCGTTAGCCGAACGATCGGTTGCTTACATCGACCGAAGCTTACGTCGACAGAAGGTTACGTCGACCGAAGGTTACGTCGACCGAAGCTTACATCGACTGAAGCTTACGTCGACAGAAGGTTACGTCGACCGAAGCTTACATCGACCGACCAAAGCTTACGTCGACAGAAGGTTACGTAGACCGAAGCTTACATCGACCGAAGCTTACGTCGACAGTAGGTTACGTCGAATGAAGCTTACATCGACCAAAGCGTACGTCGACCGACTTCTCTTCGGTAGTTTAGGCAGAGACAGTGACACTTGACAGTTAAGTCGACCGAAGGTTACATCGACCGAAGCTTACATCGACCAAAGCGTACGTCGACCGAAGCTTACATCGACCAAAGCGTACGTCGACCGAAGCTTACATCGACCAAAGCGTACGTCGACCGAAGCTTACATCGACCAAAGCGTACGTCGACCGAAGCTTACATCGACTGAAGCTTACGTCGACAGAAGGTTACGTCGACCGAAGCTTACTGAATGTATGTAAGTGCGTAAATTCAAGCGATTATTAATCGGCCCAAAGGAAGATTAATAGTTGGCCGAACTACATAATTACCTGTGATAGTAAACACATAACGATTATAAGGATTTTACATGAGAATAATAAGTCAATCCAAAGAGAGGTTTGTTATTTATCATGCATTATTGTTAGTGTTTGATTATTACAACAAGAGTAATCACTTGCAGTTAATTTACTGTTCAAAGACTTGAAATTAATGGTGCGCTAGGTATCTTGAGATGAGATTGTCAATTATTTTGAATTTTATTGATAATTATGGTTGTGACATGTTAGTTATAATTTATAATGTTCTATTTCAGTGAATGTTGCGAATATTTCTGCCAACTTAGCTGCCAACTTAAGTTCCGTACCGGTCCTTAATGGTACCAACTTTAAGGATTGGAAGGAGAACATTCAGATAGTTCTCTGGTGCATGGACATGGACCTTGCGATTTGGACGGAGAAACCCACTACTCCTACAAGCTTACGTCGACAGAAGGTTACGTCGACCGAAGCTTACATCGACCAAAGCGTACGTCGACCGAAGCTTACGTCGACAGAAGGTTACGTCGACCGAAGCTTACATCGACCAAAGCGTACGTCGACCGAAGCTTACATCGACCAAAGCGTACGTCGACCGAAGCTTACGTCGACAGAAGGTTACGTCGACCGAAGCTTACGTCGACAGAAGGTTACGTCGACCGAAGCTTACATCGACCAAAGCGTACGTCGACCGAAGCTTACATCGACCAAAGCGTACGTCGACCGAAGCTTACATCGACCAAAGCGTACGTCGACCGAAGCTTACATCGACTGAAGCTTACATCGACTGAAGCTTACGTCGACAGAAGGTTACGTCGACCGAAGCTTACATCGACCAAAGCGTACGTCGACCGAAGCTTACATCGACTGAAGCTTACGTCGACAGAAGGTTACGTCGACCGAAGCTTACATCGACCAAAGCGTACGTCGACCGAAGCGTAACCAAGGTACGGACCGAAGGTACGTCGACCGACTTCTCTTCGGTAGTTTAGGCAGAGACAGTGACACTTGACAGTTAAGTCGACCGAAGGTTACATCGACCGAACCCCTGTTTTCTGTTAATTGGCATACTATAATAACATTATTATAGTTCATCATTCTGATTGAATAAATTGAAATAAGATGTCGCCAAAGTGACCTCTTTTACGTAGATTGTTTCATGACGAATTTTGAATGTATGTAAGTGCGTAAATTCAAGCGATTATTAATCGGCCCAAAGGAAGATTAATAGTTGGCCGAACTACATAATTACCTGTGATAGTAAACACGTAACGATTATAAGGATTTTACATGAGAATAATAAGTCAATCCAAAGAGAGGTTTGTTATTTATCATGCATTATTGTTAGTGTTTGATTATTACAACAAGAGTATCACTTGCAGTTAATTTACTGTTCAAAGACTTGAAATTAATGGTGCGCTAGGTATCTTGAGATGAGATTTGTCAATTATTTTGAATTTTATTGATAATTATGGTTGTGAACATGTTAGTTATAATTTATAATGTTCTATTTCAGTGAATGTTGCGAATATTTCTGCCAACTTAAGTTCCGTACCGGTCCTTAATGGTACCAACTTTAAGGATTGGAAGGAGAACATTCAGATAGTTCTCTGGTGCATGGACATGGACCTTGCGATTTGGACGGAGAAACCCACTACTCCTACGGCAACTAGCTCCTCTGAAGAGAGAGCTAGATTTGAGAAGTGAGATCGCTCCAACCGCATGAGTCTGATGATCATCAAGCGCGCCATTTCGGAGGTGTTTAGGAGTGCAGTGTCTGAGGACACCACCAATGCCAAGAAGTACCTTGTAGAGATTGAGAAGCGCTTTGCCAAAAGCGATAAAGCTGAAACAAGCACTATTCTGAAGAGCTTGATTGCAATGAAGTATAAGGGCAAAGGAAACATAATGGAGTAAAGCTGGATTTGCACGAGGATTTACTTGTGCATCTCATTCTGATTTCTCTTCCAGTTCAGTTCAACCACTTTAAGGTCAGTTTTAACTTTCAGAAAGAAACGTGGAGTTTGAATGAACTAATTTCTCACTGTGTCCAAGAGGAAGAGAGATTGAAGCAAGAAAGGACAGAAAGTGCTCATCTAGCAAGCACCTCTAAGGACAAGGACAAGAAAAGAAAGAATGTGGATGTTGCGGGTCCAAGTGAAAAGAAACAACAAAAAGGTGGTGACCTTTGTTTCTTCTGCAATAAACACAGATACATGAAGAAGGAGTGTGCTAAGTATCGCGCGTGGCGCGAGAAGAAAGGTACATTTCTTAATTTGGTTTGTTCTGAAGTTAACTTAGCTTCAGTACCTAGAAATACTTGGTGGTTAGATTCCGGTGCTACTACTAACATCAGTATTTCAATGCAGGGTTGCCTGAGCTACCGAAAGCCAAGTGATGCTGAAAGAAGTATTTATGTGGGCGATGGAAAGTCGGTAGAAGTGGAAGCAATTGGTCATTTTAGATTGTTGCTTTGTACTGGTTTCTATTTGGATTTAATGGATACTTTTGTTGTATCGTCGTTTAGACGGAATTTGGTTTCTGTTTGTTATTTGGACAAATTTGGTTACACTTGTTCTTTTGGAAACAATCAGTTTATGTTATCTATTGATTCTAATGTTGTTGGAATTGGTTTACTTATGCAATATGACAATCTCTATTTGCTTGATACAAATGCTTCATATCATGAAACCCTAAATGTTGAATCAAAAGGTACAAAACGAAAGCTAAATAATGATAATTCGGGTACATTGTGGCACAAGCGCTTAGGTCACATCTCTAGAAATAGAGTTGAACGACTTGTGTCGGATGAAATTCTAAACTCCATTGATTTTGCAGACATTAATGTCTGTATTAAATGCATTAAAGGAAAACAAACCAAAGAAAAGAAATTAGGTGCATATCGGGCTACGGAAGTCTTAGAATTGATACATACCGATGTTTGTGGACCGTTTCCAACACCTTCTTGGAATGGTCAACGTTACTTTGTATCATTCATAGACAATTTTTCAAGATATGCATACATATTTCTTATTCATGAAAAGGCTCAAACATTGGACGTGTTCAAGTCATTCAAGGTTGAAGTTGAAAATCAACTCGACAAAAGGATAAAGAAAATAAAGTCCGATCGTGGTGGTGAATACTACGGTCGGTACGATGGTTTGGGTGAACAACGTCCAAGGCCTTTTGACAAATACCTAGAGGAGTGTGGTATCGTCCGACAATACACCATGCCGGACTCTCCAAGCATGAATGGTGTAGCAGAAAGACGAAATCGCACTCTACAGGACATGGTAAGGAGCATGGTTAGTCATTCATCCTTGCCGGAATCACTCTGTGGTGAGGCACTAAAGACGGCAGCATACATTCTCTGTAACACCCGGTTTTCGGGATTTAAATTTTATTCCAATATAAACGGCAATTTTGTAAATACGTCGAATTATGTCCGTTTCGCGAACGGAAAGTTTTAACGGAGCCGTAACAATTAATTGGAATTTATTATGAAATATGAGAATTTTGGTAAATCGGATCGTTAGTTAAATAACGAGACAATTGGAAGGAGAAATTGAAATCAAATAGAAGGGCGATTTGGTAATTTTCAAACCAAAATTTTAATAAAAAATCAAAATCTCATTTTCTTTCCCCTCACCCACGATACTTCCACTTTCTCTCCCTTATTGGCACGACTTTTCTCCTCTCACGGCGATTGTCTTCGAACGCCGACCGACGTCCCTCCAAACTCCGGCGAGTCTTCACGTTTCTCTTCCGTCATCGCTCTCTAGGTAAGACTTTAAGCTTTTGGAATGTTAGATGTCAATTTCTAGGGTTTAAAATGATTAGGGTTCGTTAGGGTTTTGGTCAAAAACGCGAATCGATGTTTGAGGTTGATAGGTTGAGCTTAATTATGCTTTTAATAGACGTATTAATGATTATAGAGGCTTAGTTCATCGGTTTGTTAAGGTTTACATGAGATTTGGATAAGTTAGAGCTTAAAAACCTCTATTAATGGAGTTTTTGAAATGTCGAGCGCGAATTGCTCGACGAAATGCCTCAACGAACTAAAATAGAGTTTAGGAGATTTTTCTTTAAGTTAGGAGTTAGTAATTTTGGTGTTTGATGATTTTAGACTCGATTTAATAAATATATTGTGAAATGTTATAGGTGAACAAGCATTTGTGGACGAAGCTCGGTATACGACGGATGCAAGGTAAGTCTCTGTGACTTGTTTGGCCATCTAGGCCTACACCGTACGAATTGAGTCGATCGAGGATATTGGTGATGTTTGAGTGTTTGGGTAATTAGAACGGGTAGCTAGTTTTACGTTTTGCTAGTTTGTTAATTGTTAGTTTGTTGTTGTATTTTCTGCTTGTTTCTAATTCATTCACGGCATGTTATCTGCTCACGCATCATTGATTTTAAAAAGGCATGAAAAATGAATTTCTATGCACATTTTTACAAAACGAACGAAAAGGTAATGAACGGAATGGTGGTCACGTCGGTGGCGGTGGTTCAGACATGGCTGTCGGATGAAGCATGTTTTCCCCCCGGTTAGATACGAGGGGCTATCCAATCGCCGGATGTGCCGCTCCTATCTAGTGAGAGAGAAGTCCCGGTGACGTATATGTTATGCAAGGAATGAAATGAAAAGACACATGATTTAAAACATGCATAGCATAGCATTCACGTGCATTCACTTAGATTTACTGAGCCTCTAGCTCACGTGTTTAATTCTATGGTGTAGGTGATTTCGAGACAGGTAAGGAAGACGTCCCTCCGCCTGATGTACGAGCACGTTGAGGGAGGAGGCCCGTGGGAGTGCGCTGGCAGTCGGAGCGTGATTTTGACCCGTGGGGACGTACATAGGTATCTTTGGTTGTTTTGGATAGAAATTGTTAGAACAAATAGGTTGATTGGATCTGGATAGTTAATAGAATGTGTTTTGGGAAATTGTAACTATTTTGAAATGTTTTGGTATTTTAAAGCAGGGAGAATATGTGAAACTTTTAAACGGAACCATGCAGTTCGATTTTTACGAAATTGGTTATGTTTATTGTGTTTTGAGTCGGCGAACGGGTAATAGATATCGAGTGAATTGTATGCTAGTGATAGTGTTATTGTGTAGGAATGTGTTTTTGTGAAATGTGTGAAAAGGAGAGTGATAAAGAAATGGAAAAGTTAGAGAATTGTGTAAATGTGTGTGCAGGGCGTGAAGTGGGTTAAGAAAAGCAGCCTCTGGATTTCAAAGTCCAGAGGCAGGGGCGAATAGTCGCCTGAGGGAGGAGAACAATCGCCCCTCCCTCTACTTGAAGCGCCAAGGGAATTCACCATTCTCTGGAGAAATCCAGGGAAGGTGGCGAATAATCGCCACCTAATTGCCTGGCGATCGCCATTGGCGATCGCTGGGTGAAATACCAATCGCCTATTGGCGATTGCTCGCTATGAGCAATCGCCACTTGTTCTGCCAAAGATGGCAGAACATGCCCTTTTATAAAAAAAAAAAAGAATTTATATTTTATTGTTTTCTTTTAAATAATTAAAGGTTTAGTTAATGTTTTAAAGTTTATTTTAGATAGTTTTCAAAGAAAATTTCCAACACCGTTAACAATTTCAATTTCGATTTTTAAAGTGTTATTTCTGCACAAAAGTCAGGTTTACAGTTTATACGCATTAAGTGAATAAGAAAATGAAAAATTTGTACAGGAAAAACTAGGGTACGGGTAAGGGTCGTTACATTCTCAATAGAGTGCCGACAAAAGCAGCTGCTGAAACACTTTTTGAGCTTTGGTTGGGGCAAAAGCCCAGTCTGAAGCATTTTCATGTTTGGGGATGTCCAACTGAGGCAAGGCCTTATAGGCCACATGAGAATAAGTTGGATCCCAAGACTGTGAGCAGCTACTTTATTGGCTATTCCCAGTGATCGAGGGGCTATAAGTTTTATGATCCCAAATCAAGGTCAATTTTTGAAACGGGTACAACTATATTCTTCGAGGATATTGACTTTGGGGGGAAGAATAAAATAAAGGATTTTGTCTTTGAGGAAGAATCAATTTCCACTACGATGAACGAAGAGTTGATTCATATTCCGATTGCTTTAGACAATGATCAGGATTCTAGTCTGGTCATTAATAATATTGGGATTCCAGAAAATCAAGACATTGTTGATCTCCCAGAGGTACAAACTCAACAATCTCTTGAAGAAGTGATTGAGGTCCAAGTGCCATTACGGCGATCCACGAGAGAAAGGAGAAGTGCTATTTTGGATGACTATGTAGTATTTCTCCAGGAACATGAGGATAATGTTGGCATGATAGAAGATGATCCTATCAACTTTCGTCAAGCCATAGAAAGTTCCAATTCGGTAAAGTAGGTCGAAGCAATGAATGAGGAGTATAAGTCAATGCAAGACAATAAAGTTTGGGAACTTGTCCCACTACCGAAAGGTACAAAACCTGTTGGTTGTAAATGAATTTTTAAGACCAAAAGTGATTCAAAAGGTAATGTGGAGAAGTATAAAGCTCGTCTTGTGGCAAAAGGTTTTACTTAAAAATATGGGGTTGACTGTAAAGAGACTTTTTCTCCGGTTTCAACTAAAGACTCTTTTAGGACAATCATGGCACTTATTGCGCATTTCGATATGGAGCTACATCAGATGGATGTAAAGACAACGTTTCTCAATGGCGACATTGATGAAACGATTTATATGGTACATTCAGAAAACTTTGTGTCAGGAGACCCAAAGAATATGGTTTGCAAATTAAAGAAGTCCATCTATGGGCTTAAGTAAGCGTCTCGTCTCGTTAGTGGTACCATAAGTTTCACGAAATAATTCTCTCATTTGGTTTTGAAGTGAATTTAGTCGATGATTGCGTGTATCACAAGTTCAGTGGGAGTAAGCACATATTTCTGGTTCTATATATGGACGACATTTTGCTTGCCACAAACGATATAGGCTTATTACACCAAACCAAGAGTTTTTTGTCAAGAAATTTCGAGATGAAAGATCTTGATGAGGCCTCATTTGTATTAGGAATTCAGATACATCGAGATCGTTCTCGAGGTATTCTTGGATTGTCACAAATGAGCTATATCGATAAAGTACTTAAGAGATTTGGTATGCAAGATTGTAAACCAGGAAACACCCCGGTCGCTAAGAGAAATAAGTTTAATCTCAAACAATGCCCTAAGGGAAGTCTTGAAATTCAAGAAATGCAAAAGATTTCCTATGCTTCTGTAACACCCGGCATTTTGCCATGTAAATATTCCCGGAATTCATTTAGCTGGATAAATGATTACATTAATATAATGAATGTTTTAATGAATTTATCGGAGTGTTTAATGGAAAAACCGAATTGATTAACTAATTAACAAATTAGTTGAAAACCAATGGAAGGGCAATATAGGGAGCCAATTAAGGTTGGTGGGAGGAGGCCAATGGTTGAGTGACACATGGCAACTTGTTGAAGAAGCCATGTTCTTCTTCTCTTTCCTCCTACGTGAAACCCTCATTTCTCATCTGCTTCTTTCCACTGCTCTCTGTTTTCTCTCCTCCAGGCGACTGCAACCTTTCCAAAAGACTTCCATTCTCCTGTTTTCTCCAGTGAAGGTAATCATCTGCTAAAGTTAACGAGTTTGGATAAGTTAAAATATGAGTTTTGTGGAAGTTTAAGGTTACGATATTTTGAGAATACTCACTGTTTTTGAATGAAAACACGTTAGTTTGTTTTCTAAAGGTTTGAATCGAGTTTGCTGCATATTCTACTAAGTTATTAGTTAGCATTTGCAGCTCTGTTTATTTTCACTATGTGCATGTTTTAAGTCCGTGCATGTTTTAAGTCCGTGCATAACCGAGACGTTCAAGACTTTCAACTCTACAGCAAACAGGTAAGTTCATATTCGTAGGTTGGCCCTTAAGGCCCTACATCACAGAGACTCTAGGTTTTACTTCTGTCGGGAGGTTTCGGGTAGATAAGATGGAGTTATGTTTCAAGTCGTCTGTTTTTCTCTTTAGGTTCTGTTGTGCTATTCTGTTGTCTGCTGTTTAAATCATAAGTACTGTAAAAGTTCATGCATACACGTTTTTCCCGTAAGCTCATGCAAAAATGTCTTCTGCACACGTTTTGAAGTTGATAAAATCTGACTGTAATGTATTGGTTAAGTGTGGGACGGGAACTGGCCTACTGTTCTGTTCTGTTATATTCTGTATATCTGTTTGTGCCTGTCGTGCACTTGTCAGTTCCCCTATAAGCCCCACTTATACCTCTTTGCCAGTGAAACGTAATGTAATGTTCTGTCACTGTATTCTGAAAATTCATACATAGCATATGCATCACTGCATTTATACGTTCTTACTGAGTTTTAGACTCATAGGTGAACTCCCTGATGTAGGTACTGAACCCGTGAATGAGGACTTTGTGCCTCAAGATGATGATTTGATGTAGTTGGCGGATCGAGCTCATGGGGTTTGGTTGTTACAGTCAGACAAAACTTAACTCTGAGAGAATGTACTTTCTGAAGTTATGTCAAGTTCTGTAACACCTTTTGAAGTTTTTAAAAACATTTGAAGTGTAGGTTCAGTTCTGTACAACTTTTGTGTTCTTTTTAAAACGACGTATGAAATCTGTATTGATGTCTAAAACCTCTGTATTTGACAGTTGTACCTATATATTTTGAAAACATTCTGGAACTGCTTGAGTTCTCCATTTTTAGGTTATGCATGGATAGTCTCGAATTTTAGAGCTATCCATGCAGTTTGTTTTCTTGAATTTGTCATTTGTAAAGCATGTATTGCAACTTTGTTTCGAATCGGGTTTTAAAGGTCTGAAACTTTCATGTCTTCTGTTTTATGTTCTCTGTTTATACGTCTTCTTGTCAAAAGTTGTCAAATTCTGCCTTAAAAACTACATTTTCCGATTACTTCCACCGCTACCCACTGCCCTTTTTAAAAATCACATCCACCGCTGCCCCTTTTAAATCACATCCACCGGTGAACAAGTTCATTTCTGTCTGTAGTTCACATCCACCGGTGAACAGTTCATTTCTGTCTGTAGTTCACATCCACCGGTGAACAGTTCATTTTTTTGTCTGTAGTTCACATCCACCGGTGAACAGTGCATTTCTGCCTGCATCCACCGTTGCCTTTAAAATTACATCTTCCGCCTGACGTCATCCATATCTTCCGCCTGACGGCATCTGCCTACTTCTTCCGCCTAGTTTATTTACGTCTTCCGCCTGACGTCACCCACATCTTCCGCCCAGTTTATTCATGCCCTCGCCGCTGTCACTGTTCACTTTTGTCTTATTCACATCCACTGCTAGACTATATCGCCCGCCCAGTTTACTTACATTTTCTACCTCGTCTATTGCCTACGTCTTCCGCCCAGTTGTTCATGCCATCCATTGTAGCCTTTCTTCCAATATGTCTTCCAGCTTATATTTCTCATTTATTTCCACAGCATGTATCTTATCACGTTTCCTTCTGCATGCCCGGCGTACATCCAGCCTTTTATTTAAAACGTTCAAATTGTTCTGTCTCCCTGTTTTCTTCAGTCTTTTATTTTTGTGGTTCAAAAATTAATATGTCTTCTGATCCTGATCCAAGTATTCTGATTTCCTTCTGTTGTTTATTCTGCAGTTTGGTTTTTAACTGTTTTCCCCGTTTTGTTTCCAAATCCAGAGAAAGTTCTCTCTCTCTGTAAAGTTTTAAGGGTTTGTTTTAAAAGTTCGATCTGCTTTGTTTATTCAAAAAAAAATGTGTCCCGTTTTCTGTTAAATGTCCCGGAGTGATGGCTCTTCGGACCCCGATCGGGTCGGGGGCCATCACAGCTTCGGCGGTAGGAAGTCTTATGTATGCTCAAGTTTGTACGCGTCCTGATATAGCGTACATAGTAGGTGTGTTGGGCAGATATCTAAGCAACCCAGGTATGGATCACTGGAAAGCAGCCAAAAGAGTTATGAGATACCTGAAAAGAACTAGGAATTACATGCTCACATATAGGAGGTCAAATCATCTTGAGATCATTGGGTATTCTGACTCCGATTTTGCGGGATGCCAAGACAGCATGAGATCCACTTCGGGTTACATTTTTATGTTAGCTAGGGGAGCCATTTCTTGGAGAAGTGCCAAATAGGCACTTACAGCTTCCTCCATTATGGCAGCAGAATTTGTTGCTTGTTACGAAGCATCAAATCATGCCATATGGCTGAAGAACTTTGTCACTGGGTTGCGTATTCTGGAAGGGATTGAAAGACCCCATTGGGTTATTTTGTGACAATAGATCAGCTGTGTTATATTCAAACAACAATAGGAGCTCGACGAAGTCGAAGCATATCGACATCAAGTTCCTTGTTGTGAAAGAAAAGGTACAAAGTGGGCAGATATCTATAGAACACTTAGGTACAAACACCATGGTAGCGGACCCCCTGACAAAAGGTTTGCCGCCTAGTGTTTTTCATGAGCATACTGCTCGTATGGGTGTTGTGGAGATGGATGATCTCTAGTTTGAGTGGGAGTTTGTAGTTTGGTTGTTTTTCAGTTTGCTTGTTTTATAGACAGTTATTTATGTATTTTTATTCTGATCAGAAATAAAGTATTATTCAGTTCATTACACTTTGTACAATTATGTTTAAAGTTTGATCTCACTAAAGTTAAGTAGGACAAGTTGAAAATTGACATGAACAGATCACCTTACATGTAATTGTCATGCCACTAATTCATGATTGATCTATGTCATTTAGTCATGTTGATGTAGGTGACCATTGATGGGTTTAGTTGTAATTGATACAACAAAGACAGCTTTGATCCTATGTCAATATGATTAATGGACGAGATTGTTCGGAATGTACTCAGATTTGATAACAAAACATGTGCACACTAAAGATATCACATTCATTATATTGTATGTGTCCAGTGGGAGATTGTTAGAATTTTTGGGACACTTATATAATTAAATAAATGTATATGGTCATCAATTATGATATGTCAAAAATTGTGGTCTATATTGAAATAAGAAATTTGACTTCAGGGGCATAAATGTCATGGATATTTATTGTGGATACCATATGCGAAATTTCTAATTTGATGAAGGGGCCAAATTAGAAATAGACAAAAGTTTTATAACTGCTATAAAGCAGTTGGGTTATGGTCCCCAAAATGTAGAGAAAAGGTATCTCTTCGTATCCCCATCAACAGAGAATTAGGAACCCTACTGAAATTCTACATTATGGAAGATCAAAACCACGATAAGTCATGACTAAAGATTCAGGTACGCTTCCGCATTCATTTTTATATTGAATCAAGAACAGGATTATAATTCTCTGGTGTAGTTTCATTTGGGATAAGAAACACAGTAATTCTAGAGAAATAATTTACATCTCCACCTCCATCAATACCCATAACTGCTCTTTATTTGTAAATTCCTGGAAGAATGAAAATTTTCATTCTTAAAATTTTCACGACTTCGACGAGTGAGAGAGCGTTGGAATCGATAGAAATAGTTGAAGAGAACTCGTCTCTTAGGGAAGCTTTGATAGTTTGTAGAGTTGTTGCAGGGAGAGTACATAGGCCATTGGAGAATATTCAAGAAATTTTTGGGCAAACTGGGTTTGATTCATTGTTTGGGAAAGTGGGTTTGTATTCAAATATTGAAGAACTTTACTTGTTGAATCCCAAAGCTCTTCTTCCTTGCTTCGTTGTCATCTGCAAAGCCTAGAAAGAACAGCAACAGTTGAAATTGCTTGTTCTAGTCATCTGCAAATGTCGACTGGTTGCTTTAGGTGTCGATCGAAGTTGAAAATATAATGTGACTCGAGACGAAATAGGTGTCAACCACACCTATGGGGGTCGACAAGACGCGGTCGGGGGGTCGACCAGATGCGGTTGAGGTGTTGACCGCTTTCCATTCATGGATTAAATTGATGATGTTTTTCTACTTGATCATCTTCTCTCGTGATTACCGAAGAAATAAAACTCAAAACCAGTGAATTCTTATTTTCTTAAACTATTTTTCTTGCCTGAATTCTTCTTTGACAAGCTTGGCACGTGATTTGCAGAATTGTGGAGTTCATCTTTTTGATTGCATGTTCTTTAAAGGCTACGGAGGAATTGAGTTCTATTTCGATTTATCAGGAGGTGGGTTGTTTCCCATTTATATATTTTTCCACTGGGTTTTCTTTCCTCTCGCATTCCAAGCTTTTCTCTCTTCATTTCTTTAGTATTACTCTCACTCTCTTCATCTATCTTTATTTTCTTCGTCCTTAATATGTTTAAACTATTTGTTTTGTTGAATTAATCACTTGGGTCATATGCTTTAAACAAAGATCGTAATGGCGTGTAATGAAAGAGATGAAGTAAGAACTCAGCTCCAGATTCTCATGGAAAGACTTCTCTGCTCGAAAAACAGTGATAAATTTCAGACTCGTCTTCCTCATTTACGGTCGGAGAGTCCTCTGTTTGTTCCCGCTAAAGCAAATTCAAGCATTACAGAGTCAAACAGTCTGTCTCATAATTCTCCGGTCGATTCGTTTTTTGATACGGTTAATTCTCCCGATTTCTCCAACGTAAACATTGCCGATTCGAGTAAAATGGGTGCTGTTAATGAACAGTTTTTAGTCGATCCTTCCTTAGAGATCATTGAAAATATTATGAAGGGAAAACCATTGCCTCAGAAGGGAAAGCTCTTGCATGCTGTAATGGAGGCCGGTCCAATGCTTCAGACACTGCTAGTCATCGGACCTCTTCCCTGGTGGCGCAATCCTCCGCCATTAGAGCCCTTTCAAATTCCTTCATTTTCAATCAAGGGCACCCAAACTTTGAATTTCGATCACCCATTACCAAAATCGCTCTCCCACTGCGCCATGTGGCGGGTGGTCGGAGACGCCGGCGCTTTGGCGGAAAATAATGGCGGAAATGGAAGAGAGCGAGGGTAGGAGAGAGAAAGAAATAAGGGTATTTTCGAAAAAAAAATAAACATGTGAAAAAAACGTGATATTTTAACAAAAAATATGACGGTAGGGGTCTTATTGCCCATTATCAAAGTATTAAGGTTGTTTTTGTCTATTATATAAGTTTACGATGTAAATTGCCCATTTCACCTAGTTGTAGGGGCCAAATTGCACTTTACTCTATTCTTTAACTATCAACTTTCTCATGCACTCTTTTTATTTTTCTCTCTCAATTTTAATGTACTTTTATGTAATTTAATAATTGAGTATATGCTAACTATTCAAATTGATAAATCGTTTTTAAGGAATCAACATATTATTTTAAAAGTACATTAAATTAAACAATAATTATTAAATACCAAAGTGACACTAAGCCTACTCAAATCTATAGATTTCACTTCAAATTCTAAATTAAAATTAGAACAATTTACAAGGATATAGCAAAGAAAAGCTCCTAGTAAGAGCATAAATTACTTTCGCAATTCAACGAAACTTCGATCGATTAAAGATAGAATGATCGGTGTTAACCTTACTACGTTCCAGAGGCAGAGGTCGCTAAATAACTTTGATATTGGGAGAAGAGTGAGAAGGCCATCATGAAGTATAGATCTTTTGAAAAATATGTAAATTTATCTTATAATTTCTCGTAGAGTTCGAATTAAATGAATTAATGTCTTAATAAAACGACCGCAACATATATAGTGATTTTACAAATAATTTTTTCTTTTTCTCGTTTCAATTTTCAAAATTATTAAAACCAAAACTACCACAAGATAGGAACGATGAATAACACAAAAGTCTCTAAAATCAATAGGCAAATTGTGATGACCCGTATGTGTAAGTATGGTACGATGGCTGCACGAACCGGAACCCGGATGACGGTACGTCTGCGCGGGCGAACCGGAAGGTGACAGGTCGTAAAAAGGGGTTGTCACAATCCCACATTGCTTGGGGAAGTATGTGGAAATAAAACATATGTAAAAGAGACCCTCTCAACATAGCAAGACGCGTTTTGGAGCACGATTGGCAACGGATCTCATAAGAACTCCGAAGTTAAAAGTGCTTCGGCGAGAGCAATCCCAGGTTGGGTGACATTCCGGGAAGTCCTCGCCAAACAAAGCCGTGAGGGGAGGATATTGTGCTACGGGCCAATCCCCAGAGCGGACAATATCTTGCTGGGAAACGGGGTCGTTACAAATGGTATAAGAGCCTGTACCCAACCGGAAATGTGGCCAACGAGGACGTTGGGCCCCCGAGGGGGGGTGATTGTGATGACCCGTATGTGTAAGTATGGTACGATGGCTGCACGAACCGGAACCCGGATGGCGGTACGTTCGCGCGGGCGAATCAGAAGGTGACAGGTCGTAAAAAGGGGTTGTCACAATCCCACATCGCTTGGGGAAGTATGTGGAAATGAAACATATGTAAAAGAGACCCTCCCAACATAGCAAGACGCATTTTGGAGCACGATTGACAACGGATCTCATAAGAACTCCGAAGTTAAAAGTGCTTCGGCGAGAGCAATCCCAGGTTGGGTGACCTTCCGGGAAGTCCTCGCCAAAGAAAGCCGTGAGGGGAGGATATTGTGCTACGGCCCAATCCCCAGAGCGGACAATATCTTGCTGGGAAACGGGGTCGTTACACAAATAGACCTCTCAACGCATCTTGTCAAAGTTTCAAATTCAACCCAAATTATATTATATGATGAAATAAAATCGAACCGATTGACTGCCTACAAACCTATATTCTAAAAAATAGTACAACTATCACCGTACACGTGGAGGACGATGGAGCAATGGTAATTAAACCAAATGAAATTTAGGGTTTGCACTTTCTTTATAAATCTTCGCCTCTCCTCCACTTACGCTTCGCAGGATCGTCCGCTCTTCACCACCGGAGCTGACGATGGCGGCTTCCAGTTGGTAAGAGTTGAATTGTAGTGCTAGGGCTCCTCAGATAGGACGATCTTGTGTTGAACAATGGCATTGAATTCTGATTACGGCCTCTCCTTCCTTCAGGATAAGGCGAGACTCGTATGTGCCGATGCCATTGTTGATCCTAATCTGCATAATTCTCGTAGTCATTTGTCTATGACTTCCGTTATCGAGCCTGGCTGCTTCTTTTTTGCTGTTTTGGATTAATCTCATTATCGGCGACCTCTTGCTTTGCTTCTTTTTTAAATTTGAGTAGATGGAAGTGATGATTTTTTCCCCAGACGATCGAATCTGATTAAACTGTGCTACTTTACTTTCTCTTTTGAGAATCCAAGCAGAATTCCTGATCCATCTACTTTTCAATGTGTAATATTTTGGAATTTTCAATAGTTTGAATCGATATGACGGGGCTTTCCTCGTATGATCGAATCTGATTCGGTCATTCCGACTATTGGTATATACTCATTCGAGTATTATCGTAACTCGATTGTTATCGTTTCCTATTGTACGGATTTCGAATTTGTGACAGTCGTGCAAAAAAAGGTTGGTAATTGATTTACATGAGATGTAGATGATGATTATTTCCCCAGATGATCGAAGCTGAAATAACTGAGCGATTATATTCTCTATTTTTGAGAATCCAAGCCAGATTATCTGATCCATCTCTTTGACCTGAGTATATCTTGAAAAAAGATGGATTTTCTGAAATTAAAGTGAATGATTATCTTGAAGTCATGTTCACATCACGAATATTTATTTGTGTGGGATCAAACCTCCATAGATTAAAGTTGAGAGAGCTGCAGATCTTTTCAGAAATGATTGAGAAAAGTAGAAAAACAAAAATGAGTGACTGGTGTGTGTGTAGTAGGGAAAGAGTTTAAGAAACTCGAAAGTGTAAAGGTGGACTTTAGGGGTGTGCAAAACCGGTTTTGGTTCGGTTTTGGGGAGAAACCGAACCGAACAAAACCGAACCGAACCGATCGGTTTCAGTTTTGAATTTACCGAACCGAAACCGGTTTTTGAACATACCAAAACCGAACCTAAACCGAACCGAAAGTATCGGTTCGGTTTCGGTTCTACAACCTATTTTTCAAAAAAACAAATAATGTAAATTTAAATTGAATAAAACAGAATATTCTACCAATATTTCAAGAATATCTAAAAATTCAGATTTTTTTAAATATTCTGAAATCGTTAAACTCTATCTAACACTCGTGAAATGAAATGCGACCCATCAATAAGCAAATTTCATCCTTCTATGTTTATATGTGACCCCGTCAGCTGTCAGGTTTGTTTGCACAGACTGCGGATTACTAAAATCATTAGGACATCAAATTGAGCAGTTAAGTAAAGTAGATGCATCAATCCTTTAGCAGAAGGTACTTTCAAAAGGTCTACTTCTCTCAACCATTAGGAGATTAAACGAAAAAATGCTCATTGCTGAGGTTGAGCACATAAATCAACTGAATCATCACTCGTCTCAATTAGTCCAATCTTTAAGAGCAGCCAAAATCAAAAGAATGAAGTAATAAAGGTCATTCTGAAAGAACTATATAAATGCACCAACCAGGATAACTTTCTCCAGCACAAACCAAAACTGAGATATGTTCGAATGGCGTACCTCTAGGTGCAACTCGAATGAAAAAGAAAGACAAATCAAAGAAGTTCACATTACAATGGTTTCGACCTCAACAAAAACCTTCTATTGCTCCCAAATGCATACTTAACAAGAGTAGTACATAAAAATTCCAGAACAAGGGTGCGAGTTTAAAGTTCTCCTGCAAATCTTGAAGTTAAATCTCTAAAATTGGATTTAGACTCTCGATTGGTTTCTCCTCAATCTCAAACAATTTACTGCACACCCTTCTGCATAAGCCAACTCCACGATTGAGTAAGATCGCACCTAAAAATAATAAGATGGTTAATTCCAATTTCAGACTGAAATTCCGGTTAACCACAAGAACTGATAAAAACTACTCCGGCCAATCTTTGGAGTCCACCTGCAAAAACACACAGCATGAAGCTCAGATCTAAGTAGCAAGATCTATAAGAACACTCAAACACATAAAGACAAATCAATTTTCCATATTGAGCATGCAATGAAATCTGATAATCGATATCCCTAATCTAGCAACAACGTCCAACAGCCGAATTAATACCTTATAATCTTAAAATTCTAATCGAAAGCGGCACTCCTCCCTCGGATCAAACAACCAAAAACTGTAAAAAAAAATGAGGAAAACAGGAAAATCAAAATTCAGCACAGACCCAATCGAAACTATACCAGTTCAGTTCATACCCTATGAAGTAAAGAACCTCCCTAACCAGTACCAAGCTTCAGATAGTAGAAATCTAGAAAAAAAAATGGAGGGGAACACCAAAAGAGAAAAAACCCAGATGAGAAAAGCGTCGAAATCCGGCAACAGAGTCGTCTCTGGATTCTGGAACTCTGGAAGAGTGGTCGTGGTTTTGAAAACAGAAGAATCGTGATTTAGGTCTTCGCTGTTCGCTTCGCTGAAGACTCTTCAGTGAATTTTAATCAAAACCGGTTCGGTTCGGTTTTGATCGGTTTCACCGATCAAAACCGATAACCGAACCACCCAAGTCGGTTTTGACCAGTGCCAAACCGAAGTCCGGTTTTCAGGAGGTCAAAACCGATCCGAACCGAACCTATTTCACCGGTTACGGTTCGGTTCGTCGGTTCCGGTTCGGTTTGCACACCCCTAGTGGACTTAGTGTTCAACTCAAAAGTTATAAGAATCATGAATTTACTTTATTTAATATTACGATAAATTAATATCGATGAAGGAAAAGTGAAGGAAAATTGACCGATATTTTACTTTGTCAAGCTAATGAAGAGCAATGTAAAGAGAAAAAGAAAAAGAAAATGGTAGAATGAAAAGAATAAAATGTGAAGAACGTGGAATGAAAGTTTCTGAAAAAACAACTATTTCATAAGACCGAAATTAATGGAATTTAATTGAGATGTCGGATTGATTTTTTAAACAATTTATAGAACATTTTATTGATCTTTCATGTAGTTAAAATTAAAAGAGTAATTGCACATTTACTCGCTTATTTTACTTGTAAATAAATAATTGTAACATCTCTCGTAGTTCCTATTATAATATTGTCTCATTTATGTTGAAATTCGCACAGATTTTTTCTTGAGATTATTCCAAAACGCACTGTACTAGTTAGCGATGGAAACTTTATTTATAAAATATTTATTTTTTACTCTTTCAAAATGTAAGATTGTACCCCAATTGCTCAAAGTCGCTACCTTACCATAAAGGATTTTTTTAAAAAAAAAACCCTTAAAGTTTAGATTTTTTTTTTTTAAAAAAAAAAATCTTAAAAATTACTGTTCAACGAAAAAAAACCTCAAAGTTTCAAAAATAGGAAAAATAAATCTTTTAGTCCGGACTGGCTAGTGGTAGTGAAAAGGAGGCCAGCCTCTGAGGAAAATTCAAAAACCCGTGACTTAGTCACGGGTTTTGTCTTATTATATGGAGGCCGGCCGGTTCGTAAAGGTTGTTGATTTGATGAATGCCTAAGAAAACTACAAGAACAGTAGAGGAAAACAAGTTGGCTAACGCAAGAGTTATTGTGTTCTAAAAATGAAACGTTATTTTATTCATTTTTAATGAATGCCAAAACTAAAACCTCCTCGGCAATTAAATTAAGGTGGTCGTCTTTACTGAATCTGTAATGCTTCTTGTAGTAGGATTTGGAAAAAAAGTGACTGTTTTCACAAAAAAAAAGTTGGGGAGATCTGATGTGACGACCCCCAACCCGATCGAGGTCGAGGAGCCTCACTCCGGACATTTAAAACGTGACATATTTTTTTTTTTTAACTTTTACTACCTTTAAAACTTAGAAACTGTGGACATTCAGAAGACATAAAATTCTGAAGACTCAAAACTGGAGTGGTCAATTGAAATAGTCAACAGAAACAGAAAGCAAAATAAACTTTGGATGTAAGAACTTTTGCCCTTTTTAAAACTCTTAAACCTGAAGACGTGCAGACAGGAAATCATAAAACAGAAATGGACGACTGGAGTGAATGAGCAGAATAAAACAAAAAAGAACGAATGTACAGAATACAACAGAAAAGAACAGGAACCTAAAAATGTGGACGAGTACTCTTAACGAGAGCAGGAAGACGAGGAGATATGAAAAACAGAAATAAAACAGGAAAGAATATGGGAAAAACATAAACTGGAAGACATACTGTGGAAGGTTACAGTAGATGACAGAAGCCGTGGACAATCGGGAGCTGTGGACAATCGGGTGCTATGGTGTAACGACCCGACGGGTTCCCCCGCCCGAGCCGTGCAGTCCATGCATCCATAGGGCCCTGTCACGTGGTAGCCACACAGGCCCACCACGTGTACTCACGATTTTCCCCCACTACCTGGTTTAATGAGGGTTTTTGCCTCCCCAGGGATTCGAACTTGGGCTCCCAGGCTTCATAACCACAAGTTCACCATCCCTGGTACCACTTGAGCTAGCTGGGCCAGTGTGGCTGCCACGTGGCAGGGCCCTGTGGATACATGGACTGCACGACTCGGGCGGGGGAACTCGTCGGGTCGTTACAAAAAAGGCGCAGCTCAAGTGGTACTCCTCACTTGTAGTCCAAGTACTAGTCCCTGAGGTCTTAGGTTCGAGTGTTGGGGGGGGGGGGGGGGGGGGGGGGGGTGGGGGGGGGGGGGGGGGGGGGGGCAAAAACTTCCTTCAGGGGGGAGAAGAATCGAGAATGCGACTTGACCCCAGTTCTGGTGAGATCTAGTCATGACTGGTGAGGCTAGACTGGGGTGACGTGCAGCAACGTACAGTGGGCAGTCGTTACAAAAAAGGCGCCTTTTTTTGTAACGACCCGACGGGTTCCCCCGCCCGAGCCGTGCAGTCCATGCTTCCACAGGGGGCCCACCACTTTTTTGTAACGACCCGACGGGTTCCCCCGCCCGAGCCGTGCAGTCCATGCTTCCACAGGGGGCCCACCATGTGGCAGGGCCCTGTGGATACATGTACTGCCGACCCCCTCGGGCGGGGGAACTCGTCGGTCGGTACCAAACGGGCCAGCTCAGTGGTACTCCTCACTTGTAGTCCAAGTACTAGTCCCTGAGGTCTTAGGTTCGAGTGTTGGGGGGGTGGGGGGGGGGGGGGGGGGGGTGGGGGGGGGGGGGGGGGGGGCAAAAACTTCCTTCAGGGGGGAGAAGATCGAGAATGCGACTTGACCCCAGTTCTGGTGAGATCTAGTCATGACTGGTGAGGCTAGACTGGGGTGACGTGCCAGCAACGTACAGCTGGGCAGTCGTTACAAAAAAGGCGCCTTTTTTTGTAACGACCCGACGGGTTCCCCCGCCCGAGCCGTGCAGTCCATGCTTCCACAGGGGGCCCACCACTTTTTTTGTAACGACCCGACGGGTTCCCCCGCCCGAGCCGTGCAGTCCATGCTTCCACAGGGGGCCCACCATGTGGCAGGGCCCTGTGGAAGCATGGACTGCACGGCTCGGGCGGGGGAACCCGTCGGGTTGTTACATATAGACAATCGAAAACTGTGGACGTTTAAAATAAAAGGCAGTGAGCGTGGACGTTTGTCAAAAAGGCAGTGACCGTGGACGTTCGACATAAAAGGGCAGTGACCGTGGACGTTTGACATAAAAGGCAGACTTTGGACTTTTAAAATAACAGGCAGACTCTCGGTGACGTTATCGTGGATGATAACTTTGGACGATAACACTTATCCGAATAAAAGACAGAAACCGAAGGCAAAATAGACAACAGAAACTGGAGGCAAAATGGATGACTGTTTTACAGAAGGCGTGGACGACTATTTTCAAAGGCAGCATGGACGTTTAAAAATAACAGGCAGACTTTGGACTTTTAAAACCCGATTCAAAACATAATTTTGGACATTAGAAAATACGACTGAAGTTTAAGAAATCAAACTGCATGGATAGCTCTAAAACCAGAGATAATCCATGCACAACCTAAAAGAGAAAATCCCAAGCAATTGCAGAATATTTCTCAACATACATTCATCTGTCAAACCGGAGTTTTAGAAATTTCAACAGTTGTACAGAATCTGGACATACACTTCAAAAATTCACCAAGCAGGGGTTTTAAAACATAAACCCGATTTTTATACATCGTCTTAAGATTTCAAAAAAACTGTACAGGACTGGACATAACTTTCAAAAATACATTTTTCACAGGAATAACCTTTGTGTGACTGCAGCAACCAATTCCCGTGAGCTCGATCCGCCAACTACATCAACTAATTAGCTTGAGGCACAAAGTCCTCATCTGGGGGATCCGTACCTACAACAAGGAGTTCAACTATGAGCTTAGAGCTCAGTAAGAACATGAAATACAGTGATGTATATGCTGTGCATTTTTTCCAAATACATGAACATTACATTACTTTACATTACGTTTACTGGACATGAAGGTATAAGTGGGAAGAAGAGCTGGCGCAACAGGAGTACATGCCGCAACAGGAGTACATGCCACAAGAGGACATAACAGGAGTACATGACAGGATGCTAGTCCTCGTCCACACTTAACCATACATTACATTACAGGTTTTATCTTTCTTAACTTCAATTCCGGTGCTGAAAACATTTACAGGGTTTTCCAGAAAACGTGTATGCATGAACATGTATGATGCTTAAACTCAACATATACAGGTGACAGAATAAAAACAACAGAAAACAGGACAAAAAGAACACGTTTAACTTAAAGCATAACCTACGACCTAACTACCCGAACCAAAACTTAGTATTTCCATACTGTAGAGCCTTAAGAACCAAACCTATACGTATGAACTTACCTGTTTCCCGAAATGCAGCAAGCTTGAACGCACGAGCACTGTGGTTCGCAAACCTATAGTATGCATAAACGGATATTAACAATAAACTTCACAAAACTAGCAAATAACTTGTAACACCCGGATCTACGAGATTTTTTGTAATATATGTGAATAATGGCATTTTAGTAATTATGTCGAATTAATTCGGTTTCATAAAAAGAAAGCGTTATTATGATCCTAATAATTAATATGAAATTTAAGAAAATTTTGAAAATTTTAGGAGTTTAACGCTAATTTTACGAGAATTTCGTTTATCGTAATATAAAGGATACTTTGGTAAAAATAGTAAACGGGGTCCGTTTTGAGTACAGACAATTTTAATAGAACCCTAGTAATAAATTGGAATAATTGGTGAAATAAAGAATTTTGGAGAAACCGAACCGTTAGTTAAATAACGAAACGAAGAACGAAACAAATAGAAAATCAAAGGAATGGCAAAAAAGTAATTTGTCAAGTAAAATTTTAATTAAAAACAAAATTCTCCTTCTCTTCTCCCTCATTCACGATTTCCCTCCACTTCGATTTTTCCTCCAGGCGACTTTTCATCGCCTTCCCTTCGACGACCTCCATTTTCGACGCCGGTTCTTCCTCTGATTGACGCCCGTTCTTCGTGTTTTCTCCTCCAAACGACATTCTAGGTAAGGTTCTACGATTTTGGAAAGCTTATTCGTAGTTTTCGAGTCGTTTAACGGTTAGGGTTTCGTTAAAAATGTGATTTAGGGTTTGAAATCGATAGGTTTACCGTGGTTGCGAATGTAAAGAAAGTATCGAGCGTTATTGGACGAAGTTAAATGGATTCGTGATAAATTTTAGGGTTAGAGAAATTTAGGGGTTTTTGGAAAAACTCGTTAATGGTGGTTTCAGAGTATCGAGCGTTAATTGTTGTTAAAATGCCTCGATTAGTTAAGTTAGAATTTTAGAAATTTTCCTTAGTTAAGAATTTTGTAAATTTGAACGTTTTAGGTTAAACGCGTTTTAACGATATCTGTTGTGAATTGCCTAGGTGAACAACGCTGGTGGACGGAGCTTGAATTTCAACGGACACGAGGTAAGTTCTCGTGACTTACTCTGGCCGATTGGCCTACACCGTACGTCGAAGTCGCGTCGAGGATCATTGGAGTCTTGATTGTTTAAATGTTTGGTTGGATAGTTAGGATTAGTTCTTTTATAGGATATGCTTTTATTTGCTTTTATTGTCTCGATGGTACGTATGATGTATGTTTACTTTAAGCACTTAATAGTTCATGCATCATGGTTTTCGTTTATGCATATAAAATGAATTTCCGCACTATGTTTTCATGAAAAGAGATGTGGCCTGAAAGGGGGCTATTGATCTATTGTGTAGGCCGAAAAGGGGTCTGTCACAATACCACATCGCCTATAACGAAATGAACCTACGTAATCTGTTATCTGGTCACGCAAGGTGGGGCTCAGGCACGGCTGTACACGGATGTAAGCGTGTACCCCCCCGTTAGGTGGAGAGAGTTGTCCAATCGCAGGACGTGTCCTCTCCATCTAATAGGCTGAGACCTCGGTGATATTCTGTCTGCGACAAAATGATAAGAAAATGTTGCATGATTTCTGAACTTCATTTGCACAGCATGCATTTGCATTTACGAAACTTGCTGAGCCTTTAGCTCATAGTTGTCGGTATGGTGTAGGTGATTTCAAAACAGGTGAGGATGACGTTCCTCCACCCGATATACAGGATGGTTGAAGAAGAACGGCTGCGGTGGTGTGCATGGGCAGTCGATGCGTATTTTGACCTGTGGAGGTAACAGTTAGATATTTTGAGGGTTTTTGGGCGTAATGGGTTGATGGTGGATTATTGTATAGTTAGAAACATTTTAGGATGTTTGGTTCTGGATAGTTGATAGGTTTATGTTTTGATGTTTTTAAATGTTTTGGAAACTATTTTATAAACCGCTTGGTAATTTTGAACAGGAGAAAATGTTAAGTTTTTAAACGGATCCACGCGGTTCGTTTTTATGAAATCGGGTTATGTTTTAAATATGTTTCGAGTTGTTTACTTTGGGGTGAGGTTTGAGCGATTGTATGTTACATGTTTGTGGAGTGGTTTATGTTGAAGTTTTAGTGTGTTTATGTGGTAAGAGTGTATGTTATGATGAAATGTGTTTGAGAGAATTGATGAAGATGAAAGGGAAGCAAAGGGAGCGATGCAAGTTCTCTGGAAATTGGATTTCCAGAGAACTTGGCGATCGATCGCCAAGAGGGGCGATCAATCGCCATAATGGATCGCCACTCCTTGGAAAAATCCAGGGAGCATGGCGATCGATCACCCAGGGGGGGGGGGGGGGGGGGGCGATCGATCGCCACAAGGGGGGGCGACGATCGCCCCTCAGTTTTTCTTCACTGGTGATCGATCGCCTGTTTTGGGCGATCGATCGCCCCTATAGATTTTGGGACAAATGTCCCTTCTGTCCCTCTGTGCATTGGCCGATGGTTTTTATTGTTTTAATTTGTTTTATAATTGTTTTAACTTGTATTTTAAATGGCTTTGAAAATAGTTTTCGAACGATTTTAACAATTTAGTCCACGAATTAAATTCCGCTCCATTGTTACAAAGTTTACACGGATAAAAAAAATATATACGGGAAAATAAGGGTACAGTGTTAGGGTCGCTACAATTTATGGTATAAGAGCCCCCGGGTTTTAAAATCGGTTCTGTAGACTGCTCAACTACGCATGCCACTACACAGACGTCCTTTTTTAACTGTAAGTATGTTTAAGAGCTTTATTTGATTTTGATTTCTTAGGATTATTTGTTTTAACTTTTATAGGATATATATAAGATGGTTCGAGGAAAAGATCCTAGAGACGAGGATCTCGACCGACTTACGGACTTGCTGGACCGTCAGGCCCAACATATGGACACACAAGCACAACAAATTGAGCGCTTAGTAAATCGAGAGGATCGTCAAGCCCGGGAGGTAGTCGTTCCAAACAATCAGGGCATGGAAAGATTTCAAAAATTGCAACCCCCAGTATTCAACGGACAATCATCGGACCCCGCTTTAGCCGAGGAGTGGATCCGAATGATGGATGACATGCTTGGGTATGCGGAGGTAGAGAACGTGAGTAAGGTGACCTATGTCGCCTTCTATTTGGCGTTGGACGCCCGTTTTTGGTGGGATTCGATCAAATCAACAACAGATATATCAGTTATGACTTGGGAGCGGTTCAAGACTGTATTTTTCGACAAGTATTTCAGCCGCACTATTAGAGTGGCGAAGAGGAATGAGTTTACGCAGCTGAAGCAGACAGGTTCAGTTGCGGATTATATAAGGAAGTTTGAAGCCCTATCGAGATTTGCACCGTGCCTAGTAAGTGATAACGAAGACAAGGTGCACCAGTTTATGAAGGGGCTGAACCCGGAGATCCAGATGAACGTGGTTGTATCGGGAATCATAGATGTGCCCTATTCAGACATTGCAGCTAGAGCTCTGGACTTCAAGGCTGCCAGGGCGACTTGTATTAAGCCGATGGAGCCAGCTAAGGGCTTCTTCCGTGAGATCCGCCCTCAGTCACAGAATCGAGGTTGGCAGCCTAGAGTGCAACAACCCCAGCCGCAATAGAGAGGCGTGAAGAGGCCTCTAGAGGAAGGCAATGATCGAGGAAAAAGGAAGCAGGTACAAGGGGCTTCTCAGATGCCATGGTGCCTTAAATGTCAGAGGGAACACAGTGGAGAGTGCCGGGTGGGCACTAACAAATGTTATAGATGTGGTGAAGTCGGCTATTTTGTCAGAGATTGCTCAAAGCCGGGCCGAGATCAGTTGGGCAGAGATCAGAGGAGAGTCGTGCTCAGGATCTTTGCCTTTATCGAGCCTGGTGATATTGACGACGAGGCTCAGCCTTCCGTGATAGCAGGTACCATTTTGATTACGGGCGTAGCTGTATTTTCTTTGATAGACACGGGGGCTACGCACTCTTTTGTTTCCACTGCTTGTGTGTTTAGACTGAAGTGTAGCACCCGGTTCCATTGAATCAAAATTTAAATTATTATTAATGATGTACTTTTATAGAAGGGTTGGGGGAGTTATTGATTAGGTTAATAAATGAGTAGGCAAGGGCAGAAAAGTAATTGAAAATTAAAAAAAAAATGGATAATGTATTTAAGATTAGTGATTTGGGGTTTAGTGCACGGTAACCGCCACTAATTCCCCCATTTCTCTCTCGGCCTTCAGCTCTTCAACAGAAAACCTTCGGGCGATTTCTTTCTTACTCGATTCTCCTTCAACCTAGGTAAGCTCTCTTAGTTTGTCTGTGATTTTAACAATTAGATAGCCGAGGGAGTACAATGTGTGAAGTTTCGAAGAATACTGTGAGTGAGTTGAGTTCGGGTTTAGTGTTGAATCGGAAATGCACAATGAACTAAGCTTCCAAACTAGTTTCCCTAGATTCCTGAATAGATTATAATGAGGCTTAGTAGAAATCTAAGTGATATCCTTTCTATGACTTAGGTGAGAAAATTTCTGAAGTAGTTTGAAACCGAGCATTTCCAGGAGAGCCAGGTAAGTAAAGTATTGCTTGCGCCTTCGAGCCTACATCACAAGACAGTAGGGTTTGTGCGTGTTTGTGAACATTTATTTTCAGCATGATATGCATCATATTTTAAAGGTACACGAAAATGAATTTGAATGCATATTGGCATGGTAAGGATTGAACATAATGAAACAGCTAAACGAATCAGCTTTACTGTTAAGGGAACTAATCCAACCCTTAATGAGACAGTGGATATTTATACTTTGGGAGAGTTGATCCAACTCCCAATTTCACAGGGGGATCTGAACAGTGAATCAGCTTTACTGTTAAGGGAACTAATCCAACCCTTAATGAGACAGTGGATATTTATACTTTGGGAGAGTTGATCCAATTCCCAATTTCACAGGGGGATCTGAACAGAAACGACGCATGAACAACTGAGAGGAGAAAGTAGAAATTGCATGTTTAGGAATTCATGTTCAGCATTTCATTCTTTTTTCATTATTGCTTTACTTACTTAGCATTAGGCTAATAGATGAGTTTTGTGATGTAGGTGAAGAAGTAACCGTAGGTGATTTCTCTGAGTTCATTGAGGAGTAGGCTGGTTGGAGGAGCACATCCATGTTTCGGCCTGGTAAATTGATGAGGCGGGTTAACTGGTGTCATTGGTCTGAAGGTTTAGTTGGAAATATTTCAATTTGAGCATGTTGAGTTTTCATAACAGTAGTGATTTCAACAGTAGTGATTTCAATGTTCTGAATACTTTTTCGAGATTTTTCAGTTAATAGTATTCTGTTGGAATTAATGTTGGTGCTCACTGGATTTTTAGTAATGTAATGGTTTGAAATGTTTTTGAATGGTCTCGGTGAAGTGAGTAAGATTCTTTCCTGTAGTTAGGATTGTGTGTGTGTACCAAGGAGTAGATGAAATGTGGTTCTGTCCTCTATCGGCAGATGTTGTGTTGGTGTTCTGTCGCCTATCGGAAGGTGTCTTCAGTGGAAGCCATCGGATGATATAGCAAGAAATTTGTCATCTAGTAATCGGCATATGTAGCTTGTTTCATCAGAAGGTTAATGTCTTGCCCACTATCGGTAGAGGAAGTCTATCAATAGATGTCGGGTTATAGTTGTGTTGTCTATCGGATAACGTCTCAGTAAACTCATCGGTAGATGCGTGCTGACGTCATCGGTAGATATAGGCCTAAGTCCATCGGATGATGTCTCAGTAATACGTCATCGGTAGATGTAGGTTAAGTCTATCGGATGATGTCTCAGTAATACATCATCAGTAGATGTAGGTTAAGTCTATCGGATGATGTCTCAGTAATTTATCGGTAGATGCGTGCTGACGTCATCGGTAGATGTAGGATGATTTTTGTCGTTTAGTCACCGGAAGGAGTCTTCTATTTCCGGTTTCGTTCTCTTCCGTTGACTTTATTTATCGGCAGATGAATTTGACTTATGTGACCCCTTAAGTATTTCACGATTTAAACCTCTATTACTTTTTGGCCGATTATCTCCTAACAATCCGAATGATTATTCTAGCGAAGTTTTTCACAGTTTTACTTAACTGTATTATTGTTCAAATGATTTCCGCTGCAAGTTTCAAATATCATTGTTTTAGAGATTTTGCTTATGTCAAATTTTTTTTTTTTAAAAAAAGGGGTTTTGTAGTCATGTATGGGTTCGAGTAATGAACCGGGTTCAGATAACTCGGGGCGTTACAGTGTGGTATCAGAGACATTCAGTTAAACCGTTCAAAAGATCACTCATCAGTGCCAATCGTTGCATGAAAGTACTCCAACAACTGTAAGTGTTTATGTTAGTTCAGTTATTAGATATTTATGAAAATAGTTAACCCGGTACAGGAATATAGCAAAAATGTCCAGACGACCGGGAAGGCTAAGAGTGCAGAGAGAGACACCAACTTCGGGAAGCGCAGAAGATTCTAGTGTAATCGGACAGTTGACAGATCTAGTGCGACAGCAGGCAGAATTAATGCGCCAGCAATCCGATCAACTAGGAGTACTGCTGAACCGGGAGGTACAAGGAAGTGCCAACTCGGGTTCTAGCAATGAGCATTCCAGGGATAGATTCCGGAGACTAAGACCACCCACGTTTGATGGTCAGTCATCTGATCCTGTTGTGGCTGAAGGGTGGCTTAGGAAGATAGAGAGTATGTTTAGGTGCGCCAGCATAGGAGAAGGAGATAAGGTCACGTTGGCAACATTTCACTTGGCTGGTGAAGCTCAACTCTGGTGGGAGACAATGGAGACCACCACCGATGTTTAGCAATGCCCTGGTCACGATTCAAGGACATTTTCTATGAGAAGTATTTCAACAGCACAGTCCAGACCGCGAAGAAGTTAGAGTTTCTGAACCTGAAGCAGACAGGGTCTGTGGCCGAGTATAGTAGGCAGTTCGAGTCCCTGTCTAGGTTTGCTGGGCATTTTGCTCACAAGGACGAGGATAAGGTGTTCAAATTTATGCATGGACTGAAGCCAGAATTTTACCGAGGGGTTAAATTCTGTGGTATTAAGGGCTTGACCTTCAGTGAGGTTCTGTCCACTGCCCTGGAAGTGGTAGAAGCTGAAGGAAAGTGTGCTAGACCAAAGGAGGTCCCACAAAGGTTTAATCAGCCACACCAACAAAGAGGAACGAAGAGGCCAAGTGAAGGCCAAAATAGCCAAGGAGTAGGGGGGAAGGTGCAGAATGTCAAGAAATTTCCCCAGTGTCCTAAGTGTTTGAAGAACCATCCGGGGGAATGCAGACTGGGCCTTGGAAAGTGTTTCAACTGTGAGGAGGTTGGACACACGTTCAAGGAGTGCTCGAAGCCTAGAATCACCAGATGCTACAATTGTAACAAGGTCGGCCACATTAGCAGAGATTGTCCGGTTACTAAGAGTGGCCCTACTATGATCAAACCAAGAATATTCTCCATGACGGAGTCGGGTGAGGAACAGCCTGCTGTGGTGTCAGGTACTATATTGATCAACTCTGTGCCTGCTTTTACTTTAATAGATTCTGGTGCCACACATTCATTTATAGCATCTGCTTTTGCTGTTAAGTTAGACGTACAGTTTACCCCTTCCATGCATGTGTTTAATGTTGCATTGCCTTCTGGTGAACGCATGCACTCTAACCAAGTGATGCTTGGCAGTGAAGTGTTAGTAGGGAATATAAGTCTACCTGCTGATTTTATAATTATGGATATATTAGGATTTGATGTAATCCTAGGAATGGACTGGTTGTTTAAACATCATGCCACAATAGATTGTAGGACTGGAATAGTTAGCTTCTAACCCCCCTGGTAGTTTGAAACACACCTTTCAAGCCTCAAAGAAAAGTAAGGAAATGTCTGTGATGACTTCTATTAACACAAGACCTTCCCTGTGTGGAGAGTATTTGTGCTTCTTAGCTAGCGTTTTAGACACACAGCTGGTAGGAAAAGCAAATCCTCAGAGTGTCCTAATTGTCCAGGACTTCCCCGAGGTATTCTTAGATGACCTTCCTGGTTTGCTGCCAGATAGAGAGATTGAATTCGTTGTAGATGTTTACCCCGGCGCCGAGCCTGTGTCAAAAAATCCATATAGACTGGCACCTACAGAACTTAAGGAATTGAAGAAACAGTTGGAGGATTTATTGCAGAAAGGGTTCTTACGTCCAAGTTTTTCACCATGGGGTGCACCTGTCCTTTTTGTCAAAAAGAAGGATGGATCAATGCGCATGTGCATTGATTATAGAGAACTAAATAAGTTAACTGTTAAGAACAAATATCCGTTGCCAAGGATTGATGACTTGTTCGATCAGCTTAATGGTGCAAGAGTTTTCTCTAAGATTGACCTTAGGTCCGGTTATTACTAGTTGAAGGTTAAATATGAAGATATCCCAAAGACTGCCTTTCGCACAAGGTATGGACATTATGAGTTTTTGGTTATGTCCTTTGGGTTAACAAATGCACCAGCAGCATTTATGGATCTCATGAATAGGGTATTTCATGAATATTTAGATAAATTTGTCATAGTATTTATTGATGATATCCTAATCTATTCTCGTTCCAAGGATGAGCATGCCAGACACCTGACCTTGGTGTTGGAAGTATTAAAACAGCACCAACTTTACGCCAAGTTTTCTAAGTGTGAATTTTGGTTGAACCATGTTCACTTTTTAGGACATGTTATCTCTGGGGATGAGATATCTGTCGATCCAGCTAAGGTCCAGGCAGTTAGGGATTGGCCCCAACCGAGAAATGCTACTGATATCAGGAGTTTTCTTGGACTTGCAGGGTATTACAGAAAATTTATTGAAGGATTTTCAAAGATTGCAACACCCCTCACTCGGTTAACAAGGAAAAATATCATGTATGCTTGGACTGAGGAATGTGAATCCAGTTTCCAGACCTTGAAACATAAACTGATCAATGCTCCAATTTTGACACTTCCTGTAGAAGATGGTAAGTTTAGTATTTACTGTGATGCATCCAAAGTTGGACTTGGCTGTGTCTTGATGCAAGAGGGAAGAGTAATAGCTTATGCCTCTAGGCAGTTAAAAACACATGAGAAGAACTATCCTACACATGACTTAGAACTAGCTGATGTGGTCTTTGCAATAAAGATTTGGAGGCACTACCTGTATGGACAAACCTGTGAGATATTTACGGATCATAAAAGTCTAAAATACATTTTCACGCAAAAAGAACTGAATATGAGGCAACGTAGGTGGTTAGAGTTTGTCAAAGACTATGATTTTGAGATTGAGTACCACCCTGGCAAGGCGAATGTAGTGGCTGATGCTTTGAGTAGAGTGACCCCTTTAGTTTCTGCATTGACTCTAGACATACCGATAGCTTTAGAGACAGAATTCCAAAGATTTAACCTGGAAGCTGTGTCTAGTGTGTCAGGCATGCTTTCGGCCATATCTTTGAGGCCAACTATTTTGGAGAAAATAAAGGAAGTTCAAATGAATGACACTGAGTGTAATAAGTAAAAGTTGTGCATAGATTCTACTGACAAGTCGGATTTCAACTGCTCAGCTGATGGAATTCTCAAGTTTCGAAATAGATGGTTTGTTCCGGCTGATACCGAACTTAGAAAGGAAATCCTATCTGAGGCACATTCCTCCAGACTTTCTGTTCATCCTGGTAGTACGAAAATGTACAGAGATCTCAAGCAACATTATTGGTGGCCAGGTATGAAGAGAAGTGTGGCGGAGTATGTGGAGTCATGTCTGGTCTGCCAGCAAGTCAAAGCTGAACATCAGAGGCCTGCTAGGACATTGCAACCTTTACCAGTTCCTGAGTGGAAATGGGAACATATAACAATAGACTTTGTTGTGGGTTTGCCTAGGACAGCGAAAGGACATGATGCAATTTGGGTGATAGTCGACTGTTTAACCAAATCAGCTCATTTCCTACCGATAAAGGTGACTTACTCGATGGATCAGCTTGCTGAGTTGTATGTGCACGAGGTTGTTAGACTGCATGGAGTTCCAAGCACTATAGTATCAGACCGAGATTCTAGATTTACATCTAAGTTTTGGAAAAGTTTGCACAAGGTTATGGGAACACAGCTTAGTTTTAGCACAGCTTTCCACCCTCAAACCGATGGACAATCTGAAAGAACCATCCAAACATTGGAGGATATGCTCCGTGCATGTGTATTAGATTTTCAAGGTTCATGGAGCAAATACTTGTCCTTGGTAGAATTTTCTTATAACAACAGTTTTCAGGCAACAATAAGCATGGCACCATACGAGGCACTGTATGGACGAAAGTGCAGATCTCCATTATATTGGGATGAAGTTGGAGAAGCACAATTGATTGGTCCTGATATTGTGCAGCAGACAGTGGAGAAGATTGCTCTTATCCGACAAAGAATCTTGACAGCTCAAAGTCGGCAGAAAAGCTATGCGGACAAAAGACGAAGGGAACTAGAATTTGATGTTGGTAATGAAGTTTTTCTCAAGGTGTCACTATTAAAAGGAGTTGTGAGATTTGGGAAGAGGGGAAAGTTGAACCCCAGATTCATTGGACTGTTCCCAATCTTGAAAAGGATTGGGAAGACAGCCTACCAGTTACAGCTACCAGCCACTATGGAAGGAATCCATGATGTGTTTCATATCTCCATGCTTAAGAAATGTGTACGAGACCCTTCTCAGATTGTGCAACAGCAGTGTATTGAAGTTCATCCTACCTTTACATATGAGGAGAAACCAGTAAGAATACTAGACTATGCAGTGAAGGTGCTGCGCAACAAAGAAGTTCCGCTGGTGAAAGTCTTATGGCATAACCAGAATATTGAGGAGACAACTTGGGAGCGCCAGCAGGACATGATGGACCAATATCCAGAACTATTTAGGTACTGAATTTTGAGGACAAAAATCTTTTAAGGAGGGTAGATTGTATCACCCGGTTCCATTGAATCAAAATTTAAATTATTATTAATGATGTACTTTTATAGAAAGGTTGGGGGAGTTATTTATTAGGTTAATAAATGACTAGGCAAGGGCAGAAAAGTAATTGGAAATTTAAAAAAAATGGATAATGTATTTAAGATTAGTGATTTGGGGTTTAGTGCACGGTAGCCGCCACTAATTCCCTCATTTCTCTCTCGGCCTTCAGCTCTTCAACAGAAAACCTTCGGGCGATTTCTTTCTTACTCGATTCTCCTTCAACCTAGGTAAGCTCTCTTAGTTTGTCTGTGTTTTTAACAATTAGATAGCTGAGGGAGTACAATGTGTGAAGTTTCGAGGAATACTGTGAGTGAGTTGAGTTCGGGTTTAGTGTTGAATCGGAAATGCACAATGAACTAAGCTTCCAAACTAGTTTCCCTAGATTCCTGAATAGATTAGAATGAGGCTTAGTAGAAATCTAATTGATATCCTTTCTATGACTTAGGTGAGCAAATTTCTGAAGTAGTTTGAAACCGAGCATTTCCAGGAGAGCCAGGTAAGTAAAGTATTGCTTGCGCCTTCGGGCCTACATCACAAGACAGTAGGGTTTGTGCGTGTTTGTGAATATTTATTTTCAGCATGATATGCATCATATTTTAAAGGTACACGAAAATGAATTTGAATGCATATTGGCATGGTAAGGATTGAACATAATGAAACAGCTAAACGAATCAGCTTTACTGTTAAGGGAACTAATCCAACCCTTAATGAGACAGTGGATATTTATACTTTGGGAGAGTTGATCCAACTCCCAATTTCACAGGGGGATCTGAACAGTGAATCAGCTTTACTGTTAAGGGAACTAATCCAACCCTTAATGAGACAGTGGATATTTATACTTTGGGAGAGTTGATCCAATTCCTAATTTCACAGGGGGATCTGAACAGAAACGACGCATGAACAACTGAGAGGAGAAAGTAGAAATTGCATGTTTAGGAATTCATGTTCAGCATTTCATTCTTTTTTCATTATTGCTTTGCTTACTTAGCATTAGGCTAATAGATGAGTTTGGTGATGTAGGTGAAGAAGTAACCGTAGGTGATTTCTCTGAGTTCATTGAGGAGTAGGCTGGTTAGAGGAGCACATCCATGTTTTGGCCTGGTAAATTGATGAGGCGGGTTAACTGGTGTCATTGGTCTGAAGGTTTAGTTGGAAATGTTTCAATTTGAGCATGTTGAGTTTTCATGACAGTAGTGATTTCAACAGTAGTGATTTCAATGTTCTGAATACTTTTTCGAGATTTTCCAGTTAATAGTATTCTGTTGGGATTAATGTTGGTGCTCACTGGATTTTTAGTAATGTAATGGTTTGAAATGTTTTTGAATGGTCTCGGTGAAGTGAGTAAGATTCTTTCCTGTAGTTAGGATTGTGTGTGTATACCAAGGAGTAGATGAAATGTGGTTCTGTCCTCTATCGGCAGATGTTGTGTTGGTGTTCTGTCGCCTATCGGAAGGTGTCTTCAGTGGAAGCCATCAGATGATATAGCAAGAAATTTGTCGTCTAGTAATCGGCATATGTAGCTTGTTTCATCGGAAGGTTATTGTCTTGCCCACTATCGGTAGAGGAAGTCTATCGGTAGATGTCGGGTTATAGTTGTGTTGTCTATCGGATAACGTCTCAGTAAACTCATCGGCAGATGCGTGCTGACGTCATCGGTAGATGTAGGCCTAAGTCCATCGGACGATGTCTCAATAATATGTCATCGGTAGATGTAGGTTAAGTCTATCGGATGATGTCTCAGTAATACGTCATCGGTAGATGTAGGTTAAGTCTATCGGATGATGTCTCAGTAATTTATCGGTAGATGCGTGCTGACGTCATCGGTAGATGTAGGATGATTTTTGTCGTTTAGTCACCGGAAGGAGTCTTCTATTTCCGGTTTCGTTCTCTTCCGTTGACTTTATTCATCGGCAGATGAATTTGACTTATGCGATCCCTTAAGTATTTCACGATTTAAACCTCTATTACTTTTTGGCCGATTATCTCCTAACAATCCGAATGATTATTCTAGCGAAGTTTTTCACAGTTTTACTTAACTGTATTATTGTTCAAATGATTTCCGCTGCAAGTTTCGAATATCATTGTTTTAAAGATTTTGCTTATGTCAAATTTTTTTTTTTAAAAAAGGAGTTTTGTAGTCATGTATGGGTTCGAGTAACGAACCTGGTTCAGATAACTCGGGGCGTTACATGAAGCTTGTGCCTGAGTTAGGATAATGCTAATATGGTGTGATGCTACCTTCAGGAAAGCGTATGTAGTCAGGACATGTTGTCCAGGGCAATATTGTCTCGGTTGGGAACAGTACCCTCTATGCTCGCCTGATTGTTATGGGCATAGAGATCTACGATCTTATCTTAGGGATGGACTGGCTATCACAGCACTTCGCCACCATCGATTGTCGATCCGGGATTGTGACTTTTCGACCCCGGGTAAAGCCGACTTTTCTTATCAGGCGATGAAAGGTTGAGTGGATCGCCTATTTTCTACTCCATGAAGGTCAACGAGCAGTTTAAAGGTGAATGCTTATTTATTTGGCCACAGTAGTCGATATTCAGTTGCTCAGCGGAGTAAAGCCGAGTGACATACCTATAGTCAGAGAATTCTCTGAGATATTCCTTGATGATCTCCCCCGATTACTGCCAGACAGGGAGATTGAATTTATCATTGATGTATATCGAGCTCCGTGCCCGTGTCTAAGACTCATATAGATTGGCGCCTGTTGAATTAAGAGAGTTGAAAACTCAGCTTGAGGAGTGTTAGATAAGGGTTTTCATCCGACCCAGCTTTTCACCCTGGGGTGTGCCGTTCTATTTGTCAAGAAGAAGGATGGGACTTCAGGATGTGCATTTATTACAGCGCGATGACTAAGATCCAGTGCGATAAGTCTCCACTGCCTCGATAGATGAATTTATTGATCAATGCAGAGTCAAGTGCCCGAGTGTTCCCGAAATTGACCTTATGCTCGGGTTATATAATTGAAGGTCGAACTTATTTTCTACAGCGATTGCCAGTTCAATTAGCTAGAAAAATGACAGGCAGAGAGATTCTGCCATGTCCGAATCAGTATTTGAAGGAATTGAACACAAGTGTCTCCTTCCTACAAGTCCTAATCCCATACCACCTAAGTGATCCAAAACTTACTTGAGTTCCAAAATGTAAGACACAACAAGTCATCTGCAGACATGTCTCATATAACATGCTACTGATAAAATTATGAAAGAAAATATTTAAATTTCAAACTTGTTCACATAAAAGCACAACAAATGAACATTTTCTGCTTTCCCAGCCTGCTCACAGTTCTTGACCCAAAGGTCGCTGCAGCAGCCACTCATGTTTTGCAGGTACCAAGCTGCTACAAGATCCCATATAAACTCATCTGTAGAAAAATTATGAAAATTTTTCAGTCTGCAGAACCTATTCATTCACCAAATGGAAAAAAAAAATTGAAAAGCTGACTTTGCCAGATACAGAAAAG